>CM060967.1:54047926-54372926 GCA_030765045.1 Tenodera sinensis
AAATGGCTTTATTACACATTTCATTATAGATATAATTTGAATGTGAGAAATCGGTGGGCTTAAGCGACAGTTACATCTTTAAGAGCCTGTCGCCATGTAGTGGCCTTGATATTACATTTTCTTTGGAGGTCTAGGACATAAAAAGAATTAAAAGTTTTGTATTTGAGAAACCTTAAGTATTTAAAGTACATATGAATAGTAATAATATCCCAAACTATTAAACTAGAGAAAACGTATTTGACATAAATTTTGTGGTTGAGCAAGATTTAAATGTAGTAATATTGTGTCTATCACTTAATATTAACGAGTTATCAGTATGAGAAGGATTTCAGATGCTATTCCCAGAAAATTTAGTGTACGCATTTTATTTGTCATGAAAATATCTTCAACACGTGACATTTTAATAAAAGTTCTTATATCCATTTTTGAGAAAATTTACATTGAAAATTTCTTGAAAAATCTCCGTGTGAAATCCTTGGAAGACTTTAAAGTTAAATACCAAATTTGGTATTTAACTTGCTGTTAGTTTTTTCGGTATGCTATTTACAAGTCATGTGCTCACGATGGGTAAACGAACCATTTCCAAAAATGAATATATTTGGGGGGCTTAAACTCAAACTTTTGGTAAAATCAAGATATAATTTTTTTTAAGGCATGCAATACTTCCCCTATTTAACTATACGTAGCAGCGACTGTGGTAAAATGAAAACTACAGACAAAATGTGAGAGAAGAATGACAAAACAGACGAAGAAAGCGTTGCCCGCTACACCTTTTTTAGCTATGCGTCTTAATTTTTCGATGCCTACTACAGCATCCATCCTCTGGTTTGATTTTTACTGTTTTAAGGCAAGTAATTGAAAAGAAACGGGGAAAACAACTTTCAGCATCAATAGTTGACGCAAATTTTTGAGGTATACTGTAGAAAATGCTCAATATCAGCAGTTTCTTTTATGGCATACAGCTTGCAATTTTAGCATAAACATCTCCATCTCCTTCGCTCTGGCGCAGCACCTCTGAATTGCATTTTCCCTTTCCCTCCTCACTGATATATGGACAGATAGTGCTGAACTTTCTCCTTCCTTGGTATTCTCGTGGAACTCGACCTTAGTTGTGATAACCACAAGTGAATAAACAACTTTATTCCCTTAATACATGAACGGGTTTAAACATAGGTTGAGCATCCTCCAAGGAAACATTTTCGTCAAAAGTATTTTTGAAATGCTGGTCCGGGATAACTTGGAACACTGTTGTCTCGTGTAGTAGAAAATACGTCACGAAAAGAATGACACGATTAAACAGTTTCAGGGCGCATTGTAGCTTCTGAAATTATTTTCACTGTTGAAATCTCCGTATCTGTTCTTTTCCGCATCCATTCAGTGCAATATAAGTGTTCATATTACATTTTCTTCATTTTATGGTTGTGAAAACATTATGCACCGACCTTTTCTGACCTTCCTGTTCTTATTTTCCTTAACTTATAATGTTCTGCATGTAGGCACAATTTTCTCCATGTAGCCCAAATTTTCTGAGCTGCTAAAACATCATATGAACCATAAAATAACTAGAGCAGTTTGCCATATTTACATACAATTTAGAAACTATAACGCAGTGTATTACGAAAATTTACTTATTTTTTAATTATACATAAACAGCACGTTCACTATAAAATTAGAATTTGGAAAAGCTAATTCACTCCTTTTGCCAAAAATTTTGTTTTCTGAGTTCACCATAAGTTAGAACAGAGAGTTTTTCAAATAAGTGAATCTAAGTGAACATCAGAATACCACAATTATTTTTTCTGTGGATTAATTTACACATAGCCTATGTATTCCTATTTACTTTTGATGAATTTTGTATAACTGGTAAATCGCCAGAGATAGATAAAATCTTACTATATAAAAATGCAGATCTCGTTAAAACACACTTTATGCCAGAATGCATTTTTAGCGAACCATTTCGAAGATATTCTTTGTTATGTGTGTGAGTTTTGCAATGTGTAAATGTTTCATAAATACAAGGTCGTTATTCACTTTTTCCTTTTTTGGCCGTGCAAAGAGAACGGGATTACAAAGCTTTAAAATATTTGACTATCGCTCAAAGCCTACTGTATTCGCCTTGTACTTACAAGAAAATTAGTGATAAGATAATTTCTATAAATGTTTATCTCGACTAACACGAAGAAGATAGAGGAATAGAAGTTTGTAAGAATAGTTAGTACAAGAGTAGAGAAAGTCATGTGAGTGCGACACATCAGATTTTTTATGTGTGGATCAATGTGTTTAACTACGATGTGCCCTAAAGGTAAACTGCAACAATCATTCTACCCAACTAATAAATGGGTATATTCCATGGGATTTCTACCACTCTTGCGCTTTACCGTCCATTTCACCAAAAATAAGACATCCTGATTTCGTGCTTTGGGGTCAAAATATAACATTAGGAATTTAATATCAGGAAATATAAGTATCTAAGCTTGTACTCAAATCACATGACACCCCTTTAAACCGCTGGGAGGAAGCAAATGTAGTCATGAGGAGAGAGAGAGAGAGAGAGAGAGAGAGAGAGAGAGACAATGTGTAACACAGAGACAAGAAAGAGGTATAGTTCTCAGAAAGGTCAGTTCCAGCACAGGGTTCTGGGCTGAACGAGATCGTGCAGAACACAGGTCCACATGTGTGAAGAAGAGAGGTGACACGTGAAAAGCAAAAGTCATAGTGACGCTTTGCTTAAGAAAAGCATGGAATTTATTTCTAATAATGCTTAAGTAGACCACCCCCGAAGCGCAGTGGTAGCGCATCTGCCTCTGGACCGGGGGATCTGAATTCTATCCCCAGCACTGGCGTCGGGATGTTTCCCTGTCTTGACAGTTGAGTTACTATCCTGACATAAAGGTCATGTCCTGAAAGGTCAAGTAGTTGGAATCGCGACCCTGACTCCTAACTGCATTCCTTCGTAGTCTTGGCTGCGGCTGGAGGACACAGCGCCCGGGTGATTAGTGTATAGGGAAGACACTAGGGATTAGTACGATAATGCTTAACTAACTCTATGTTTAATCCCAATTACCAAAGTTGTTAGTACTTTAATGTGAAAACTAGCACCATGTGTCGATCATATACAGAGAGGAAATTTACCAGAAACGCACTCCATCATTTTTCATTGAAGGAGCTTAACGCTTCTCAGGGAGCCGAAAGGGTGCTGGAAAAAAGTTGCGTGTATTCTCCCTTTAATGCATTTTACATGGCGGAAATTCGCAAACTCCATTACCACAAGGGTTGCTCTGTTCATAGGTAAAAGCTTCATACAGTTTTCACGCAATAAACTCATGTGATCACGATTTCTGTAAGTAGTTTTCAGCCACACAAATACCTTGAGAGAAAAACCAACTTTACCTTCATCAGAAGGACGGCTGAGTTGTCAGGTGGGATTTGAACTCGCATCCACCAGATAACCACGAGGACAACTTCTGTAGGACAGCCACTCCCGTCACAGGAAGTTGCACAGTTTTTATTTGTTTTCTCGTTATATAAACATTATAATTTACGATAACTTAAATT
The DNA here is from genome assembly GCA_030765045.1 of Tenodera sinensis. Taxonomy (NCBI): domain Eukaryota; kingdom Metazoa; phylum Arthropoda; class Insecta; order Mantodea; family Mantidae; genus Tenodera; species Tenodera sinensis. Next base: position 54,051,482 of record CM060967.1, read on the forward strand.
TCTCAATAATCATTTCCTTGTATATTATTAAAAACATTTCCAAAGTTATACCCTCAAAATACAGGGTTCTTCATTTAAAACCTAACGGACGCACGGCACTTGGCCTATACGCGATTGGGTGTGCCACAGCCGTCTTTGCTCCCACATAAACTCCGCGTGTAAAACGTGTATAATACATTTACCTTATAGAGGGAGCTGGAAATTTTGTCCACCATCGGCTAAACAAGCAGTATATCGGGAGAACACATTCTGATTCTCACGATTAAGTTGGGCCGCTGAACAAAACAAAACAAAAATAAAAAATTAAAAAATAACTATACACTTTACAACATTATTCAAAGTACATAAAAGAAGAGCATTTTTAAGAGTAGTTTGTACGAGAGTAGAGAAAGCCATGTGTTACTAAGAATTGGAGGGGAGACCATGTTTCCCTTACATTATATTATTATTTAACGGAAGGTACAGTTAGTGTCAAAGCAGGCAAATAGATGCGCCTAATGCCAGCAATTAATCAAATAAACACGTGTAAAATTGCATCTAGAAATGGAAATGAAAAATGCAGAGGCGGTTAGCAAAACACAGAGAGTGAATTAAACTCCCTACCTAATTTCATTTTGCTATTCAGAGAAGCCTGTTAATCATTTTCACCGCTAAGACGGGAACATTTCAGTGTAATTACGAAGCTCTTGTCGCATACATTTAACATTCCCAGTGATCTGGTTGTAATTTCTAACACATGCGCGAGTGGGTATCGCATACAGATGAAAAAGATACAAGTGCAAAACGAAATTGCTTACATATTCACAAAGAGAAGCCAAGAAAGTAAAAACAAATCCCTTGCAATTTCTCCTTTGCTCTTCTGCTCAGTAAATTAAAACAAATTACCTCTTCCTACCCTTCCTCCCTAAAACAAGAAAACTCGGTGAGCTGTAGAATTTTAAAACTCCAATTTCTCTTATTCTAATCCGTTTTTGTTATCTCTCTTAAACTCCGCTGTCGTCCTGGTACCCATTCGTTTCGAACTGTTTATTCCAGAATAACTGAGTTTCTTATCCCAACTGAATTTGTATTACCTAATTTCAGCTGTGCTTAACCGCGGGATTTAATTTTCTTAACTCCCTGGTGCGAGGGTAAGCCAAGCGCCTAGTGTTAGTAACGCTGATTTAACTTTCCCAAAAAAACTTTTGAGCACCATATCCTGGAGTGATATCCCGAGTTCGAGATTACGGGGACGAGAGTCATATCCCGACACTTGACTAGTGATTTTGATTGAATCACTACTATGACTTTCTTTACTCTTGTACCTTCTAACCATTCTTACAAACTCTTATTCCTATATCTTCTTCGTGTTGCTTGAGACGAACATTACAGAAATTATCATCATCTGCCTTCATGGATTTAGGCCTTTGACCTGTTTCCACGTCAAGAAATGGAAAGTCACCATCTGGTGAGTGGACATCCCACTCTTCTGGTTGGTATTGAATTAAAATCTGTGGTAATCTATGTTGTGACATTCTGTATATATGTTCCACCCGGTTTTTTCTTGTTTGTTTATTCTGTCTTTTATGTTGAATATTTGTAACTCTTTCCTGATTTCCGTGCTATGTTTATCTAAAAGTGTGTAACCTGCTACTGAACATTAGAACTTCATTTCAGCTGTCTCTATCTTTCTTCTATCACTGATCTAACAAGTGTCCAATTATCGCATACATATGTCAACATGGGAACTGCCATTGTTTTATAGAATTTTAATTGAGTTGTTCTTAATATTTTATTTCTCAGTGCACTTCTTATTGCTCCACACATACTATAAAACCGATTTAATTTTATATTAATGTCGTTCCTTTGACAGTAGGATACATTAAATCCTAAATAATTAAAATTATTTACTTATTCTATTATTTTGTTATTGATTACTATCTTACATCTTAAGTGGTTTGGCCCTTGGAACGCCATCACTTTTGTTTTCTGTTCTGAAATTTTCATGTTATAAATACTAGCTAGAAATTATCTTATTGCTTATTGCCTTGTAGGTGCAAGGGGAATATGAGAATACTTTGAGAGAGTCACATCTTTGTAAGCCTTGAAATTCCGTTCTCTTTGCACGCTTAACATATAAAAAAGAATGACGATATTCCATTTGACACAAGTAGAAGTTCTCCAAAACTTACACAAATAACGGGGAATATCTTCGAAATGATTCATTCTCCAAAAAAATCTATTGGGACATAAATTTTAAGCTTTAGCACGATCTACATTTTTGTACAGTAAGATTTGGTCTCTCTCTTACAGTTAAACAGTTATGCAAAAGTCATCCAGAGTAAATAGGACAAAAAATTCAAGATGTACATTTCATTTGTCATAAAAATATCTCAAACATATGGTATATTAATCAAAATCGTTACAGCCATTTTCAAGAAAATCAAATTTCTCGAAAAATTTTCCAATAAAGGGTAGTTTAGGATGGAGCAAATTTCTTCAAAATCTTCGTTACGCATCCTTGAAAGGCAAAAAACTTAAATACCAACTTTGGTTTTTAACCGACGTTCTGTTTTTGAGTTGTGATGTCCGCAGATTGACACACACACACAGACACAGACACATACACAGACATTTTTCTAAACAAATGCTTTGTTTTTTCTTTGGATTCAAGGGACGTTAAAACTTATATTTCCGGTGAAATTTCGACATCAAATTTTTGGGTGGAATACAATACTTCCTCTACTTTACTAAACGTAGTAGAGAAAGTAAAAAGGATATAGTGGTCCACAAACCATAGATATAATAACCAAATCATTACTTAGTGAACAACACGGTTTCAGGCAAGGCAGATTCTGTGCCGATTGTGTCTTAGTAATAAAACAAATGGTGCAGACCCGCGTAATTTGTTGACTATGTAAAAGTACTCGATAAAGTTATACGGCAAAATATATGGGACATAGTGACTGAAAACGGATATCCTCAAGATTTAATTTTAATGATAAAGAAAATGTATGAAGAGACTGGTATTAACATGGATAATGGTTTTAAGACAGAAATTACCAACCTAGGGTAAGATAGAGTCGCCCAATGTCGCCAACACTTTTAATATTTATATTACAGTTACCGAGTGACAAGCAGATTTCAGGTCGAACGATCCTAAAGTGATGGCCTTCTTGGTAAATATCCAACGCGATCAAAAACTACTTCTCAAGTGCTAGAGTAACAGAAATATTTTACCTACTTACGGTGTAACATTTCTTATCAATATGATAGCGATTTAAGACAAAAAGTGTATAAATTAAAAAAAATGTGGCACTATAAAGCGAACATTGAAAAACAAGGACGAAGAGATACTATATTAAAATTTTATAAACTATGGCATTGTCCATTATATGTTACAGAATAGAATAGAAAGACAAAAGAATAATTAAAACGGTAAAATGAAATTTTTGAGGTATGTAGCTGGCTGTAGTCCTAAAGATCAAATTAAAAGTGAAACAATAAGAGAGCCAGTAAAAATATTTAATTTAAACGAAAAAGTCTGGGATTATAAAATGACATGGCTCTTGAATGCCGAAAGAAAGACTTACCAAACAGGGCTTGCAGTTAAAGCCAGTTGGTAGTAGAGAAGTTGGAAGACCATGGAGACTCTGAGAAGATCCCGTCTGACCCAAAACAAACCTATCTGGCCTATCCTGAAGGTGGTTGTGGTTGTTGATGGTGATGATTAGGGCTAGGAAGTTCATGCATTTGCATGTTTTTTCATAGGGGTTAAAATGTATGCTTTTACACTATGTGCGCGAATTATGGAATTTTCAGTTATTTGGACATGATTTTATGATGCATATAACTGCATATTTTCTTTAATTTTTGATAAATGCATAATATTTAAATATTATAGCCCCTATATCCCATATTTTAATTATTTTTATGGTTTTTTATTCTTTTTTCCATCTGTATAATGTGGTAAAATCAGGACAAACTCTGAAAGCTATTTTTCCTAACTTAATTCATACAAATTGTTTGGCACACGCTCTTCATGGCACTTCTGAGACAATGCGTGATTCTTTCCCATTGGTAGATAGATTTGTGTCCAGTTCAAAAGAAAATGTTTGTTAAATCTCGTAAAACAGTTAAGTTGTTTAAATCAAGAGGCACTTAATATCCGACTTCCTCCTGCACCAGTGTTAACTCGATAGGGAACATGTGTCCATGCAGTTTTACATTATGCTGAGACAACAGAAATAGTCGAACAGGTTATTAATTCATTGGACTTGAAAGATGCTTCATCAATAGAAACTGTGCAATGCATTCTGTCAGGTATTGGGTTAAAAGAGGATCTTAGTTTCATATCTCCCCACTTTTCTTTCTTACAGCCATAACGGTATTGGAAGCTGTAGGATCTCCTTTGCTTGAATCACTTACTGTCTTTGAAAAAACCGTGTGTAATCTAAGTTTGGTTTCTGGTAGCATAGGTCAAAAAGTGAAAGAGAAAGTGAATTATGTAATTTCAAAAAAATTCTGGTTATAAACAGATGTGTGATATTCGAGACATCCACGAAAGAAAACCATCTGTCACGCCAAGAGACTTGGCTCTCTCTGTGAAGCAGTTAACATCATTTAAATGTGCCCCGATAACATCTTGTGACGTGGAGAGAAGTTTTTCACGTTACAAAAGTGTTTTGAGAGACAACAGACGATGTTTTACAGTTGAAAATTTGTGCAAAGTGTTGGTTGTGAACTGCAATTTAGCAGTTAATACTAGCAGCAGGACCACTTCTGCTTCAACCTCTAAAGAATAAGGTAACTACTTATTATTTATACTAACTGGTCTTGTCTACTGCAAAGAAACATTAATTGTTTTAATGAAATAGTGCATATTTCTTGGCATATTTTCAAGTTTAAGAGCATATTTGCATGCATATTTCCGTGTTTTTTAGGGCATGAACTTCCGAGCCCTACTTATAACTCAGAATTATTTACAAATGAAATTTTCTTGTTTCACTTTCTTGCATTAAGTGCATATCTCCTTGTGATACCGATGACTGTAAATAGTTTGGTATAAGCAATTCCTAGGTCTGAAGCGATTACGATTTTGGTTTTGTGTGGATGTATGTATTTTACTTTATAAATTAGTGTGAAGTGTTCCCTTTTTATGTTCTCCATGGGTGATGAATAGCAATTGAGAACTGAAAGACAAAACCGCTGTTAATTAGTAAACACTAGATGCTGAAGATTTTTATGTTTGCTTCTCGTTTGTTACTACTATATTGTTGCGCCGAAAGCCACCGGCTCTACCAGCAAAGGTCTTTGTCTTTTGTTTCCGTGGCCAAAATCTGTCTGCTCAGCTTGCGTCTTTGTTAAACCTCGAGTTTCTTTTAGATGATGTATGTCATATACTCATTATACTTATGTAAAACTCAGTTGTATTTCACTGAAATTTAATACGTATAACAGCCAGTTACGAATAAATGCATTACGTATAAATAAGGTTCTTTTAATGCGCTTTTAAATTACGTTTTGCCGGGACCTACAAAACTGTACGTATAAATACGAATTAGAGCTGTGTTACGTATAAAACAGGTTCAACTGCATACAGCAGCTGGTTAATCTTAGTTTCGTCGTCCTCTCCAACAATAGCAAAATTTCACGGTTTAAGCCGTCAAGGCTCGCTCCGGTGTCATAGAATTAAAAGTGTTGAATTCAGCTTATTTTGGTCTACCAATGTTTATTTTACCTAACCTAAATTAATGTTGTGATACGGCTATCATTCATTCTATCGACATGTTCCTTCCAGTTATTTCAGTATGTTTTATTCTGTTAACTTAAAAATCTTCAGTTCACTTCGAACGTCTTCCTTTCTATTTTTGTCTAGCGGATTACACCCTCAAAATTCCTTATAAACTTAATTTCAGCTATTTCAATAATTTGTTCTTCTGTTTTGGTTAAAATCCAGAATTTCCTGCCACATAATATAGGAACTGCTATTACTTTTTTTCTTTACCTGATTACCCTCCCCTTATGTAGGACTTACACCTCCAAGCCAGTGCCTAGGGCCAGACACCTGTCGGGGAGCACAGGAACCTATGGACCACACAGAGTGAAGACCTGGAAGTGGACGTTCAGCCCAGCATCAGGTTTGAGAGTGAGGAAACGATGATGTGAAATGCAGGAGAAATCGATGATTGCAAAAGTGATAATGGAGCAATTGGTACCGCCTGCGGTGCCGTAGTAGTAAAAGCGGGCGTTAAACACTACAACAACATGGAGCAATTGGTGGAATGAGTGGCGGGGAAAATCGAGAACCGGAGAGAACCCGCCCTGACACCGCTTCGTCCACCACGAATACCACATGCGGGTCCCTGGGATCGAACCCGGGCCGCCTTGGTGGTAAGCGAACAATGTAACCATTCGGCTACGGCGTTGTCAATTACTTTATAAAATTTATAATCCTTATGACGACATTAAAATTCCAAATCAATCTGAAGTAGCGGTACTTCGGTTTGACTTAGAACTATAGTATCTTTGTACTGGTGTATAATCTCTATCTTATCGGCAAATCTGTTGACTAAAACTGGAGTGCAAGCCGTGAACTTTGGAAAATCCGAAGTCAGGTAACCAGAATGCAATATTGCACTCCTAAGGCACTTGCCACGTTGTTTGTTCGAACCTACGACCATCTTCCCCTTTAACCTCACGCTTCACTGACTTTATGACCGTGCACCACGGGCAATATGAAAACAAGTTTGGAGAACATGATCCATGAAGATTCTCCGGCCAACCGAGCGAAAATTAAGCAAGTCAACAAATTAGTGCGCTCATGTGTAGTTTTCCGCAGCTATAATTAATTTTGTTTCCTTGAGCATGGAAAAAGAAGTAAATAAAGATACGTTTTCTGCTGTTATAAACAGCGAAATCTAATATGAATGAAATAGAGTTTTTGTGCTCAGTAAGCCGTATTACATTTATGATTGCTACTTTATTTTCACTTTCTGGACAAGCATAGTTAGCTTTTTTACAACTGCGAATTCAGATCATGTTTAGAAGGCGAGAAGGTTGCGAGGCGTGAGAGGGGGACTTGAACTATTTATCTCAGAGAAAGACAGCGAGGGTGGGACGTATTAGGGCAGGCATGTCAAACAGCACTCGCTAAGTGTGAAAATATTCCCCTATTTTCCCTCCCTTCAAATCGGAGAACGAGAAAAACAAAGCGAAAACCGGTTCTACTAGCGCGTGCTACTGCAGTTAAGGAGGGGTGGACTCCTCTCTTCACACCCTGGGAGTGATGTTTGACATGCCTGTATTAGGGCGAACAGGAAGCCTATCAGTTCGTGTGATGTCAGGCGAGAACCGTTTAATATCATGTTGCCTATATAAACGGCGCTGTGAGTGCGACACTGGAGGGTTCAGTCAGAAATGGCGCTCTGGATGACAATAACATGGCCAGTACAAACAAAACGGAGTAGCCAGTGTTCTATTATGAAATTAGCTAAATGCAAATCCCTAAGTACCTTGCAAGATCACAACATAGCATGCAGTCTTTGATTAGAAATTTCCCAGACATTTCGTCCTAGCATTGGTAAACCAGTTAAAGAAAAAGACACAGAAAAATGGCATTATGTTCTGTTCTATTTACTTCCTAACATTAAAGTACTTCACATAAACTAGAGTTATTATACATTTTCTCATAGCATACAATCGCGTACGTGTGCGTGCGCAAGCTTGCAGCCAGAGCATATCATGTGTACGAGAGTTGCTGTGATAGATATTACTGTTCTGGGACGGCACATTTAGCCAATAACACTACTGTGTAAGATATCAGCGTATATGAACATGTTGGGGACGGTAGAAAATGTTTACCTAGCACATTCCTATAGCTTGCTGACTTCTGATGGTTAAACACTATGCATGTACAGAGTGTCCCAAAAACACCGACAATGCTTAGTATGTTGTGCGGGAGAGCAAACAGGGACCTCTGTCCGGAAATGCACTGTTTGGACGCTGTAGCGCATGGAAATGTGAGATGGGTGTATGTTCACATTTCCTCAATAAACCCAAGATCGAGCTGTGCACATTACAAACGGGCGTCGAACTGTGTACCTCCTACGTCATTGTGGAGCCCATATCGGCGGCGCTGAGCCTCATACACATGACCCAGTACGTGCGGTTGCCCATGAACATTTTCACTCGAGCCATAGGGCCCTCCGCTGATGTTGCTGGTGTGCCACTCTTCATATAACTCCACAGAAAATAGTCGAGAGGTGTCAGATCTGATGACGGTATTGGCTATGGAACTGGTCCACCTCTACCAGTCCATTGATTTGAATATGCGACGTTGAGGTGCTTCCGCATATTTACATCATAGTGTGCTGGAGGTCAAGTTGACCATTTCAGCAGCTGTCTACTGGTGCGTGTCTCACTGCTGTTAGAAAACGTTACTGTACTGCAAACTACACAACTAACGCGATAGCATGCGCACTAAGGACTCTTAAGGAGGAATATAGCCCGTACGCGAGAATGTTACTATGTTCATGTCATTCACCCCAGTACACCATTGGCTTTCGTATACCAACACGAATCCTAAGAAATTTCGCAACCGTTCGTTCTCAAACGTCAACGCTCTACAGCGTCCAAACTGTCCATTTCCGTACAGGAGTTCCCTCTTGAAAACCGATCAGTCTGCTATCCCGCTTAACATACTAATCGTTGTCGGTGTCTTTTTAGGACATCCAGTATACATATCTCCCAATGACTAAAAGTATGCTGAAAGCTGGCAACTCTTTTAGTCAGTGCACCATTAAACGGTATCTGGCATTCGTTTGTCTTGCTAACAAGGTCGTCAGAGTACGGTTTATAACAGCAGTGAGCTCGGTTTGTGTTGTTTGTGTTATCCAAGTGTAGAGAATAAGTAACTTGAAGCACCTTATTTCCTGACGAGGTATCGGGTTAGCTTTCTTGGAGCAAGTTGGCTGTTTACTTTGTTTTCACCTGATACTTTGTAAGTTTATGCCGCCGTAGCAAAGACGAGCCGGGTTGCTAGACAGTAAATCAGGTGTTTGTGTTATCCATACCCTTGTAATAGCTGCATACCAGGCATGGATTACAAAATAAGCAATCGGAGCCTTTGTGTTTAACGTCCACAAACTATTATTATTTCGGGCGCATTGCAGAAATATATGTGTGTTACACATTTCATAATACAAGGTGGATTGGGAAATCGATAGTCACATGTTTTAAAGCTAGTCGCTAAATGCCGTACTAGATAGGATACTCTTTCTACGAGATCAAGAGAAAGAATTTAATAATGTCAAAATTTTAAAAATTACAAAGTATTGAAAAATTGAAACATAATACACAATATATCTGAACGGTTAGTACCATAAAAATTATTTTTAAAAGATTCCGTGTTTTGAGCAGATGTAAATATTTTGTTGAGTAGATTTTTGTTTACTTCTTCTGGTATACTAGTTGCAAAAATGTTTTTCCTAATGAACAACGTGCACGATTAATTTTTATTAGTAGGGAAATGACAATTAAATTTAGGTTCTAAACTGCGACTTACAGTGTATATAACTAAAAAGGAAATGACGACAAACGCATGGCCAGTGAGAATAACATCTTAGATTTGGTCAAGGACTTTATAGATTATTCACATAAAATTCAAGATACCAAATATTGTAAACTGTAGTATTTAACCAAAATGGTTAGGATCATTTCTTTGAGAAAAAATAAAAATTTGAAAACACTTGCCAGTGATATTAAATGTTAAATATTTTTTGTTGTTTAACGACCCTGTCAATTACCAGGATCACATCAGTGTCGCCAGTGTGGCAGGATTTTGTCGCGCAGGAGTTCTTTTACATACCAATAACTCTACCGACACGGAGCTGTCGTTTTTAAGTACACTTAAAAACCGCCGATCTGGGCCGGGTTTGAACTCTCGAGCTTAGGATCGGTAGGCCAGCGTCTAACCAACAGACCCACCCAGAACGACAATTCCAATGATAACCCATCCTTGAAAGGAAGAAACGCATGAAGAAAACGCAATCTATCGCATTACGTGACTATGTGAATGCTTCCATTGATTAACATGGATGCAAACTTTCGCTGTTTCTGGAGCGTGTGCGCTCATTTTATGGTGGTATATACTCTTTGCCACCCCAAAAAATCCTAGATCTTCTTAAAATTTCTCAAACTAAAAATACATCCATAATTCTAGGTCATTAGGTTTTCCAAATAGATACTTTGCTCAGCTCAAAACTAACAAAGAGCATTTTGTGGTTATCTTTTGCAGTTGCTATACAAGAGAGTATAAAAGTGAATTAATAGTTAGTTTGTAAGCAGTGTATCCAAAGAAAGCAAAAATTCCTCTTGCATCCAGGCCCTTAGTATAGAGCTGGCAGAGTGAATTCAGCGGTTTGCTTTCGTGGGAAGTTGATTGAACCTGAGAGAGATGTCATCTCCGCCCACCTTCAGCCCCCTACAGAAAGAACGAGGGAGGTTTCCGGAGAAGATGTACGTATGTTGTAAAGATTGTCTAGACCGAGGTTTGTTTAGTCGCTAGAAAGCTTTTCGGAAGTTCCAACTGAATTCAGTACGGGAAGAATGTGATAGGATCTTGGTATTCAACCTGAGAATCTTATACGTGTAGGCTTTCAGAGCAAGTAGCCACAGATGAATGGTTCCTTAGAAGACTCTCTGTCCAGTGTATTATTATCTTCTATCGCAAATCCTTTCGCTGTGCGACTAAAAGCTGGTGACCTGTTAGTGAAACACAGAGCACTGCGTTCATATAACTGTGCGTTTGCTAATGAAAGGAGAGTCGGAGGAAAGTTACTTTATACGATTTTTATAATTTCGTACCCTTAAATACAGAGTATAAGTGTACATGTGTGCATTGGTTATTGAGGCAATGCAATGAACACAATTATATCAATACTTGCTTCATTTACGGACCTATAATTTTAGAGTATGTTTATACAAACAGCATGGAAAGAAATTAACACTGCCTTCTTGAAGGCACCTCATCCCTGTACCTTATTACGTCATTTTCTTGGCTGATACCGTCAACTTGCAGGTGCGTACACTTTGTGTCCTGTATTGAACCAATAGAGAATACCTATGCTGCTGTTGTCATCTTATTGGCTAATTACGCATAGGTGTAGCTACCTTGCTCAACTGGAAGGGACGGGTGGTAGCGTGTCCTCTTTCAAACTGGTGGGGACCGATATCAGAATACACACTCTATAAATGTCCCTACAGACCATGAGAAATTCGACGTGCTCTATGTACCTCCATGTAGCCTTCGCGATTTTGAGTGATATCTATGCAAGTCCTTTGACACCACACTACCTAGGACATCGATCTCTGTTATAAATGGAGATCGAAATGGCAGCTTCTTACCAGCGCTTATTATTTCATTTCATAAACACTAGACTCCTCTTACTCAATTAACTGGAATGATGCAACTATTTGGTTTCACATTTTAGGTTAAACACACCAAAAGGGTCACGTAAAAATCCAAGCACAGCGTGACGTCGTGACAGCCATACTCATTTATTTAAAACAAAAATGGGGGCGGAGGTGTTTGATGTGTTGCACTCACATACTTTCTTAACTCTTGTACTGTTATTGCAAACTCTTGCTCCTCTACCTTCTTCATGTTATTCAAAATAAATATTTGCAGAAATTATATTATTGCTAATTTTCTTGTAGGCGCAAGGAGAATACGTTGAGGACTGGTGAGATCTTTTAAAACTGGTCACCATATGAAGGCTTTTAGATCCCGTTCTCTTTAAACGGCTAATAGATAAAAAAGTGAATAACGACCTTCCATTTGAGAAAAAGTTTAAATATTCAGAACTCACACAAACAACAAGGAATATCTCCAAAATGATTATCCATACCAAACAAAAAAGTAAAATGCATTTGAGCATAACTTTTGCTTTTTTAATGAGATCTACATTTTTTGTAGGAAGACCAAGGTAGACCAACTACCTCTTCCGGTTTACCAAAAGTCATCAAACCTAAACAGGACTACATAGGCTATGGGCAGAAAATTCAAAATATACATTTAATTTCCCATAAAAGTATCTCAAGGATATGGAATTTTAATCAAATTTGTTAGAGCCATTTTTGAAAAAAAAAAAAAAAAAAAAAAAAATCAAACGTTTCCATGTAAAGCGTAGTTTATGATAGAGAAATTTTCTTTAAAATCTTGGTATCTCATCCTTGAAAGATATTAAGCTTAAATGCCAACTTTGGTTTTTAATCGACTTTTCGTTTTTGAGTTATGTTGTTCTCTCTCTCTCTCTCTCTCTCTCTCTCTCTCTCTCTCTCTCTCTCTCTCTCTCACACACACACACACACACACACCTTCTTCTAAAAAAAAATTTCTTTTGGGTCCAGGGGCCTCAAACACATTTCGTGGGAAATTTTGGGTTGAATACAATACTTCCCTTTGTTACTATACACTGTAGAGAACGTAGAAAAGGAAAGCAAAGCAAAGCTCCTAATATAAAATGTATCCATCAAAATATGACAATGTCAAAATCGTTAGGATTTTCAGTATGTTTACATCATAGTTTGCAGGTATGGTTGTCCATTGTTATAAATTAAATTTTGTGGACATTCAAGATCGTGTTTAGAGTCTTGTATCGAGACAACGGAGAAAGACGTTCATTAGCATTAATCATGAGTTGCGCGCTTTGACATATTTTTGAACATGCTGCAATCAGCAATATAGCAGCAATTAAAGAACAAGTACTAAAATAGATGATCTTTCCTCCTTAAAAGCTCAGAGAGCTCCATCAATTTCCCTAACGCCACAAATTACAATGTGTAACAAAGCTGTTCTCCACCTTTTGCTCACAATCTTTAACTGCTGCCAACTCCTTCGGCTTTAAACGTCCCTAGAATCCCAGCTTAACGACCCTAGTAAATCTTGAGTGCGAAAACACATTAACTTCTGACCTCCTGCCCGGGATTCAAACCCTAGCGTTGTAATTTACGTTAGGCGGAGGCCTCTCTACCGCTTGGCTGAGCTACAAAGCCTAATTGCTTCAAGATTAACGTTAAATCTAAACTAACTTAATATCTCTCCGGGACGATACCGTTGTGCTCGTTATCCTGGCCACAAAACAACAAAATGCAGCCAAAGACAGATTACAGTTGATTAGCCGCAAGACAGTACATTAGCACTGATGTTCGTCCACTCATCACAAAGGACATCTGAGGAAGGTGGGTGGGGCAGTTCTGTAGGCGCAAATATATTAATGTAATTACCTCCCGCTAGACGTCGCAGCTGCTCAGTTCAGTTGCCAAGTCAAGTATTCGTTCCACGCATACAAACTATTTACTGCAGCGAATTAACCAAATTAATTTTGAGTGGAGGATTTCACGCGCGAAGGTTGAGTTAATTGCTTTCACTAGTTCTTACCTTTAGTATGTCGGCAAGTATTGCATACACATAAAAAACATCTGTTGTGTTAGACTCACATGATTATCTCTAGTTTTCTACTAACCATTCTAGGTGATCTATTTCCTTCGTATTCGTTGAGATAAATATTTGTAGAAATTGTCTTATTGCTAATTTTATTGTAGTTGCAAGGGGGATATGGGAAAACAGTAGGCCTTTACAGGGCCAAGAGATAAAAAACTCAATAACGTCCTTCCATTTGAGAAAAATAGAGGTATTGCAGAACTCGCACAAATAACAAGGAACATCTCCGAAATATTTCACTCTACAAAAACTTTATTTGGACATAAATTGTATGTTTTAACGAGATCTCTATATTTTGTATTTCTTCATGACGTGACGACACACACACACACACACACATACGCGTGTCTTCTTTACTCGGTGTCTCGTCTCCTGTAACCCGGTCGTTTCTCGAACTTCTACAAACCGACGGCTGTCAGACACTTCTCGAATACTCTGGTAAAACCATATGTGTTGCCACTCAATTGTTGTAAGTCACGTGTTTGCTGGCCTGAGTGGTGTGGGGAAGCTTTATCTTGGCCATTGTTACACGTCGGCGTCACAATGCACCTTTTGAGGCTTCATAAATATATAGAAAAATATAGAAAAACAAATAAACAACATTTTAAGACAAAGGAGTGTGAAGTGTGTGAAGAAAAAGCGCGCCTGTTTGTGTGAACAGCATATGTCGAAAATATCAAGTTTGGTTAAGTACTATACTTGACACTTAAACTTAGTATCTCCCAAAGATATAACTTGAACATGTGGAAGAAAATTCCTCAGCTCAATCTACCCTTTACACGGAAAAAGTTGTTCTATTTTCTCTAAAATGCTTCACGTTTGGGGTGGAATCATTCATGATCACCTTACTGGTCCCTACTTCCCTCCGCATCTGAATGAACAAACCTATCTCCAGTCTGTCAGAAATGAGTTGTATCACTTAACTGATAATGCGTCTCTGAACATCATCCAGCGACTGAGGTTTCTACATGATGGTGCTCCAGCTCATTTCAGTATCATAGTTCTTAAGTTTCTGAATGATCGATTTCCGCAAAGATGGGTTGGTCGATCACCTGATTTGAATTCAATGAGTTTCTTCGTCTGGGCATATTTGAAGTTCTTGCTTTATGCGACTTCTGTACCTGATGTTGACATTTTGAGAGAACATATCCAAACTGGATTTGACCAAATATGAAACAAGCCAGAAATTTTCACTAGAAAACGCCAGAGCATGAAGCAACAGGAAGCCACTTCGAGCAATTTTTGTAACTTTCGATTTCGTGCTGTAACTCTGAAAATTATTTTCAGACCCATGTACACATACATTTTTTACTGTTTCGATGCCACGAATACGTCCTCCAACTATATGACAACAATAAAAACACTCTCTGTATTCAAGACATGTGCACGAAAAATAAAATGCAATAATTCAATTTTTACTTTCTCTATTACATTTAATAAAGAAAAAGCAGTATTGTGTTCCACCCAAAAATTCGATGTCGAAATTTCACCGGAAATACCTATATGTTTTGAGGCACTCTGAATCTACTAAAAAGCAGTTCTAGAACAAGGTCCGTGAGTGTGTATGTGTGTCTGCCTGTCTGTCTGTGTGTCTGTCAGTCTGTGGACAGCATAACTCAAAAACGAAGTCGGTTGAAAACCAAAATTAGTATTTAAGTTTGTCTTTCAAAGATGCGTCATGAAGATTTTGAAGAAAATTGTTCCAGCCTTAACTACCCTTCACATGGAACTTTTTTCGAAAATTTTTATTTTCTTTGATTAAAATGCCACACGTTTCATATATTTTTTATGACAAATGAAGTGTATATCTTGAATTTTCTGGCTATAACTCCTGTACTCGTATTTACTCTGGATGGCTTTTGCATAACTGGAAAAACCGCAAGAGATAGACCAAATGTTACTACTACAGAAAAATTTTAGTCTTGCTAAAACACATCATTTATGTCTAAATATTTTTTTTGTAGAGTCAACCATTTTGGAAATACACCTTGTTGTTTGTGATAGTTTTGGAGGCGTTATACTTCTGTCAAATAGAACATCGTTATTTAGTTTTTATGTTATGCAAAGAGAACAAAGCTTTAAAAGATTTGCCTATCGCTCAGATTCTAATGTATTCCCATATTCCCTTTGCACCTATAAGGAAATAAGCAATAAGATAATTTCTGCAAATGTTGATCTCAGTACGAAGAAGATAGAGGAATAACAGTTTGTCAGAATGGTTCTCTACAACAGTAGAGAAAGACATGTTAGTGCAGTACATCAGATTTTTTTAAATAGGCCCTGAAATCCGCTGGATTCTGAATCAGTTTGTATAGTTGGTAAACAGGAAAGATAGACAAAATAGTACTACACAGAAATGTAGATAGTGTTAAAACGCACTGTAAATGTATAAATATTGTTCTTGTAGCGTTAACCATTTTGGAGATATTCTTTGTCATTGAAATAAGAAATAACGATGGAAGAAAAGGTCATGGTACTTCAAAATCCATTCCAGAATCTCCTGGCAATGAGGATATTCGGCGCCTCAAATCCTGAATATTGCGTTCCAAGGTTTTCAAATAATACGGCCTGAGACATTCTGCTAAATAAATGCTATGTATAAGTAGAATCTGAAATAATTATATGAGCACAAAATAGGTATTTACGGATTACCGTTGAAGTCATCGTAAACTCGCTGCTTAGTTAATACTACTTTATTCACTTTGCTTACATAACATCCATGAGTTATAACTTGAAAAGCATTAGGACGGGACAAGGATAGAATCTGTTTAATTATATTGAGACAGTTTTCCTTTTTTAGCCTTCATTACAAAATGTAAACTATAGGAGCCTTGGAAAACCGATGTTACGGAAAAATAACAACGGTTCGAAGAAGTGCGAAAAGAATATAGTATATCTGAGATCTGCATGAGAAAGTAAATTTTGATATATTCTGTGCAGCTGTAATTGCACAGTACTATAATTCATTGGAAATCAGAATGAAGACAGTAAAAAGTCAATTATATATAAAGATTTTCCTGCTATTGTACATAAAATAACAGCTTTTCCATCGTCAACGCCTGCAGAAGAGTTTCCATGCAAATATCAACTGAGTTAGACCTGGGAACAACAAGCAGCAAAAAGGTGAGGAACTGAGATCGTGCCTTAGAAACAGAGGTGAAAAGGTGCATCTTGCGCATACGAACATACTAAATCCTTATGCCACGAAAGAACATACAACGAAACATACAAAAGAAACTAAGAAACGCTATATGGTTCAGAACTATAGCATATACTTTGAAACATCAATGCCATATTTTCACTTGTTAATTGATCTATATGCTGAGCTGCTCATACGAAATGCTACACTGCTTTTGGTGAACATCTCTCACAATTAAGGACAAGGTGCAGGAACGCTTCAGTGATAAGCGGCACAACCACATTATCTTTAAGACCCTAATGCCGAGCTAAGTACATGAAAACACCATTTCATGCTATTATGTTGAATGAACTCATTTCTTGGCAAA
Organism: Tenodera sinensis; assembly: GCA_030765045.1. Lineage (NCBI taxonomy): Eukaryota > Metazoa > Arthropoda > Insecta > Mantodea > Mantidae > Tenodera > Tenodera sinensis. Next base: position 54,068,471 of record CM060967.1, read on the forward strand.
TGCTCCAACTATATTGCCATATTCTTAACAAGCAAATCCATATGTGCGTTGCAAGTGGTGCTTTTAGGATAATGGAAATGAATTATAGACAAAACAGAGCAATATGACTTAGTGTTGAATATTTCTTATTTTCCGTTTCACTCTTTATATATTTCCTTTTTCGTTTTTCGTGCGTAAAGTCTGAGGGTGTCATTATTAACTGCTACCTAGGGCTTCACAGATATAACTGACGCAGTTTGCAGCTTTGCTGCTAGTTAGCCCAGATGATCTAAATCAAAGGCTATTATCTATAAAGTGTAAAACAGGTTTTCAAGGCATTATTATAGCTGTCGCAAAATTTAAAGATGGTTGGCTCAGAACAAAATCCAATCATAGGCTTGCCACGCCATAGAGTATTGTGTAGTTAAGCACACTGTTAAATCAGGGTGAACAACCGGTTATATAAATATAATTTGCACCCACAAAATTTATTTGTGCAACAGGAAAAGTAGTAGTAATACGAGTGCCGTTCAGAAAGTAACCTCCGGTTGATTGCAAAAAATTCACCAAGTTAAATAAAAATATTTTAATATATACATCTTACAACTACATCTTTGCACTATTTTTCGACATAGTCTCCATAACGATTGAGGCAGTTATCGTATCTGTTCACAAGCTTTGAAATTCCTTCTGCATAAAAATCACCCGCTTGTGCCTGGAGCCAGCCTGTGACCGCATCTTTGAGCTCTTCGTCGTCATCAAACCGCTGAGACCCGAGCCATTTCTTCATATGCATGAAGAGGTGATAATCGCTTGGCACCAGATCTGGGCTGTAAGGTAGATGGTTGACAACGTCCCACTTGAAGGACTCAAGGAGGGCTGTTGTTCTGCGAGCAGAGTGAGGACGGGCGTTATCGTGCAAAAACACGATACCGGAAGTCAGCATACCACGGCATTTGTTCTGTATAACCCGTCGTAATTTTTTTAGTGTTTCACAGTACACGTCTTGATTAATGGTCGTCCCACGTTCCATGAATTCAACCAACAACACCCCTTTTGCATCCCAAAACACCGTTGCCATCAATTTTCGGGCAGAAAAATCTTGCCGGGCTTTTATTGGTTTGGTAGGCGAATTTGAATGTGCCCACATCTTTGATTGTTCTTTTGTCTCAGGGTTCAGGTACTTAATCCAGGTTTCGTCCCCGGCCACGATTCTGTTTAACAATGGTTCACCTTCGTCCTCATAACGTGACAGAAAGTCTAATGCAGAGGCCATTCTTTGAGTTTTGTGGTGGTCGTTAAGAATTTTGGGCACCCATCGTGCACAGAACTTACGGTAACCCAATCTTGCTGTCACTATCTCGTACAAGAGAGTCTTAGAAATCTGTGGAAAATCAGTAGACAACTCCGACATTGTGAAACGTCGGTTTTCACGAACTTTTGCATCAACTGTCTGAACGAGTTCGTCCGTCACCAATGATGGTGTACCACTCCTCTCTTCATCATGAACGTTTTCTCGTCCACTTTTAAACAAACGTACCCATTCACGGACCACTCCTTCACTCATAACTCTTGGTCCGTACACGGCACAAAGCTCACGATGAATAGCTGCTGCAGAATATCCTTTGGCTGTAAAAAAACCTTATAACAGCACGCACTTCACATTTGGCGGGGTTTTCTATTGCAGCACACATTTCAAACGGCCACAAACACTAAACTAGCGCAGGTACGACGTTCACTCGACCACGGCTTGATGCCGACCACAGATTATACCAGATGCTCAACTCTGTGTTGTGGGCTGAGGTCACAAATGTCGCTGATGTCAGATGTTTCGACCGGTTCTTTTGCGAACTAACGATTCCGTCGGTAATGCCGTAAGCCTCTATATCGACTCAGCTGCGCTACGTCACCCCCTCCCCTCCTCTTTGCCAGCATCGCTTGCCGATTTTCTTTCGTAGTCACAATTCCCGCACTCGTGAATAGTTTACGGCACTTTTCGAATATTAACATCTTAGCCTAATACGCGTTACGTGAGCTACGTGGAAACCATATGCGGTAAACGATTCTTATCCACGTAGTTGATGTAACGCGTATTACGCTAATATGTGATATGTGCTGTAAACAATTCATGAGTGCGCGAGATGTGACTTCGAAAGAAGTTCAATTAATTCCTGAATATAAGATCGGCTAGAAGAAGCCACTTCTAAACTTGCCATTTTTTTCTATGTATGAATAGTTATGTGTCCAATTAATCATAACTTTAGTAAGCCGATGGAATGTGTCAGAGCACACAAATTGTTGAGCTTATGCAATATATTTTCTTTCTGTCAAGAATTTCAAAGCTTACAGCAATTATAACTACACATTGAGTTAATGGCGGAGGAAAACAGGAAAGGATATCACAAAGTTATGTGTAATGCAACTTTTTTTGTACACAGTAAATTAGTAATAATGTTAAAACAAACTTCTGAAAGATAACCTTAGTGACCAAGAAATAAACAACTAAATAGATTCTAAATGAAAATACACCAACAACTATGTACAAAAAAACCAGCACTGTTTCAAAAAGAAAACAAAGAAGTCATGTTAATGCCTATGTTTAATGAGATTTTGAAAAGCAATTACACTTTAATATATACATTATTTTCAGCACAAGTTTACAAAAGAATGTATTAAGAGAAAGACCTGAAATTTGAGATTGTCTCATATGGCATTCATAGTTTAATTGAACGCTTAAAATTAGTACATGAGACAGTGTCGGCAACCGAGCAGTATGCAAAATATACAAAATACATATAACACTATCCAAGGTAGGTGCTGCCAAATCCAATTATGCTCTCCTGAAACAAACAACAGGAAACAGTGCAAATAATTCATCAGTATTTCATAACGATATCAAGTCCCATCTTAATCAAAATTTAGTTTGGTACAATTTCCTACTCTTTGTGTGTATTCTATAGTACTACTGACACATTTTACATCCTTTGCTATCCTTTTTCCTTGTGGGAGTTGGAATGTCGGAGTAAATCTTATTCTTTTCACAAACCTGATCAGTTCAAAACATATTAAATTCTAGTTTCTAAGCCTGCTTAATACAACACAGATTTGTTTCTATATTGTTGGTGTGATTTGGCTGCACACTGATTGTTAATTTTGTGTATGTGCCCTGGGTGTTTGAATGTGGCTGAGGGCGAGGATTTTCAGGCATAAAATTTTCTAGCACAACTTCCTTCAGAAGGGAAGTATCCTGTGTTGTAGATATGCAGCACAAAAAAGAGCTCAAGCCTAATTAAGGAGACCTCTGAGCAAAATTAAGCAATCTGTCATTCTCAACATAGTATGGGACGCTGAGAACTATATTAGTTAAAATGCATCCGTAAAAAAGTAATTTTTTCTTGTATATATCTCTAACACAAGAATAGCATTGTTGTAAATGATCTAGACCAACAACAAACTGTCAAACAGCTATTATACTTCACCTAGTGCAATGTCAAAAAGTATATTTACATTTAAATGAACATAACCTAACACAATGACAAGCATTCTGAATAAATTGAGCAATTAATGACTGAGTAAGAGTATATCTAAGATCATTAATTACAGTTTTGTGGCTAAAATTCTGTTTCTGGGCCACGTCAAAACTCTGTTTACACCTGTGCTGCAAATATACTTTTAATGCAACACAGAACCAAATACAATTATTGTAACAACAGCTCTATGAATATTGAAAAGAAAACTGTTTTCATTGGTCCAATTATATTTCAACATGTTTATATGAATGGCTAAACCGAATGACATTTGGTTTTTTCAGGATACTATAATTTAGCTGGTCCATCACTAACTATGAAATATCCTGACACTTATAACACATTCTCTCTTCATTTTCAGCAACTATTGTATGTTCATTGCTCAGCAACACAGATCAAAACTTCTCTAATTTTGTAAATGCAACATTGTAGTACCACTTATTTACCATAAACTTGTTTCTTTATTTCAATATTTTTACTTATGCTGAGGTCCACGTTCTAACATTTTGGTCCAAAGCATTGTATACAACTACAGACCATTGTAGGACATCGAGAGTTGGATACAATTTTGTTGCATACAATTTCTATCCTATTTTTTGTATCCAATCTGTTTGTATACAATGTGATATAGTTGCATCTAATTTTTTCATCAAACAACTTGAAAATAGCCAATCAGCGTCAGTAACAAAGCAATATGGCAGACTACACAAGCAACATGTAGTCAGCTGTTTTATACGTATGGCTCATGGTTCTTTTAATGTGATGGGTGTTTTAATAAAACGTTTTAAACTTTTTCTGCAAGATTCAATAACAATTTTTCATGACCATTAACATATATTACTAAGGTGGCCATTACATAGCTAAATTTCATAAATAATAAGAAACCCAGTTAACAGTATGTTCAAATTTTACATTATGAAATGAGTTCAAATCTCCTGTCCATGTATACTAAGATTAAAACCATTACAATTGTACCTTATCTCTTTCGCACAGTAATAGTTTGTCTCATATTTGTGTCCTGGTGTGTAATATTGCCTTCTACAGGATGTAAAAGGTTGAGAAATAGAGCTTTGCCAATTTGTAGAAAACTGCCATAATTTTCCAATTCCTCTAACCTCAATTCGTTCTGTAGCAGACCCAATATACCCTGGCCTGTGTCCTGTTCTCATGACCGTGCCCACTATCTTTTACTTGTAATTACATATTTTCTTCCTACATAGACATGTGGAAATATATTGCAAACCTATACTTAATATAGTAATCGCTAAATTAATATTTGCTTCTGCCATGTTTATTTTTCACACCTGCTACGTGAACTGTCATTTGTGTTGGACCAAAATTCATCAGTATGACAGACACTGTTTCTTTTGTGTACAATTCCATTGGATACAAAAAGTTTGGACTGTGGGACCCCCGCTTTAATCTCATACCACTGGTTCTTCAAAGAAATGATACCATAAGCTATGTACCAGCAACATCACAACAATATTAAGATAGTGCTGCAGACTGAAACATTGCTAGTAGAGGGAAGATGAGCTTTCTGGCTCAAGAAGTGGCATAAGTGACATGAGCTTTTTGGCTCAAAAAGTGGCATAAGGGACATATCAGTCACGCCCCCCCTCCCCACCTCCCCCTCCCCTCCCCCCTTAAGTGACATGGGTATTTCTTTGGACACGTGGGAATTCCGAAAAAAGAGGGTGTATGGTCTGTCGCGATCAGGATGACAAAGGAAGGGTAATTAATGACCCCAGTCCCCCTGACACTCCTATTCTAGTGTCTGCATGTGTTTTCGAATGTGTCAGTTGGAAATGTTCCCCTCTGTCAGTTTGAAAAGAACAAGCTTCATTTTGGAACGGCGAGCATAGAGGATGACAAAGGAAGGGTAATTAATGTCCCCCTGACCCTCCTATTCTAGTGTCTGCATGTGTTTTCGAAAGAAGAACGTGAGGGTAAGAAACCCTACAATGAATGGCCCCTTTCAGATCTTGATATATTTATGTGACAGTTGGAAATGTTCCCCTCTGACAGTTTTGAAAAGAACAATGCTTCATCTTGCAAGGGGGCGAGCATAGACATCCCCATTTTCCTGTCTGAACAGGCTTAGTGTTTTTCTCTTAACAAAGCAGCCAAAGATCGCCCACCTGCAGGAAGAAACCTTTTCAACAGCGAAAGGATACTTCTGTATTGACGCGTGGACCACCCATGTGGTCCCCCACTGAGAGGGTTTCCCTGCCTTCCCTCACAATGACCGTCCAACCCCTCCAACACTTCAATGCGTTCTTGCTACAAGTGGATGTATTTAATCATCATTTATCTTGACAAGACAAGCGACTGGCTTTAACCCTCACCCCCTACCTACAAAGGGGACCTTCGGTGGCATGTAGGCGTTCTTGCTAGCGTATATAAAGGCATCGCTAAGACACCGTTCCCTCAGTTTGACTTGAGACGTCTAGGAGTGTATTTTTTTGAAGCTTATACACAGCCAGTGAGGAAATTACACTTGTGCTACAGTCGCCATTATCTTCATTGAAGGTAAGTCTAGTGTTTTTTTTTCAATTTTCTATACATTATTTAAATGTATTTATTTTAAGATGTGAGATTAGATGGTTTTAAAGGGAAAAGAGAAAACATTATATACACATTGTCTATATGATTTACAAATTATTTTATCACAGTTTTTTTCCTTTATATGTTGTTTCGTGTCTATCGCCGCAGTGTTTATATTTAAGGTGATAAATATACCCGTATAAGGCTTAAAACATATTAATTAAACAAGTTTAAAACTAATTTTAATGCTGAGAAAGAAAGTATGAGAGAAAGTATGTTCTGGAAATATTCTAACTAAATGATGGATCTAATACGCAACAATAATAAAAAAATCAATGAAAAAGAACATTGCTAATGATTAAAAACCTAAATATGGTCCTAATATATGTCTAAATTAAACACTTTTATGTCATTTCAGTGAGTCACATCGTTTTTATAGATAGCATTACAATGTGTTCCTACCGTGGAAATTATAGTTATTATCAGGTTTATGTATTTAACATACATACCAACATTGAAATTTATCATATCATTAAACAAAAACAAAGGAAAGGCTAAATATTTTATATATTCAGTCAATTTATGTCCTTGAAATTATCATTTCAGTCAGAATGAGAACTTATAATCAGGGTAACAAGCTGACCCTGGCTGGACGAGCTCGAAGGGCAGCTGTTTCTGAAGGGTCTGCCAGAGGTGTTGCAGAGCCTGAAGCAGACACCTCCCCCATTCAGGAAGATATTATTCCACCACCCCCTGGTTTTGAAGACTCGCCATCGCAGCAGCAAATTGGTGATTGGAGAGACATCCCTGTGGAGGGGTTATGTATTTGCACCAATTGTGGTTACAAGACGGCCCTAATTCAACTACTACAGTCCTTGCAGGGTAAGTTTTCCTTACTAAAAATATATTCTAGCAATATTCTATAACTTTTTCATCATGACTTTTCACATCTTAGCTAACAACACGCTTTGTATACTACTACTACTACTACTACTACTACTACTACTACTACTACTACTACTACTACTACTACAACTACAACTAGTACTACAACTACTACTACTGCTACTACTACTACTACTACTACTACTGCTACTACTACTACTACTGCTGCTACTCTACTCCTGCTATTATTATTATTATCATCATCATCATTATTAGTATTACGATTACTATTATTGTTATTGTTGCAGTTCTGTTTGAGCTGTTATTTTCTTATAAATAAAACATGGCTTATATAATATATCCTGTATTTAACATTATCTTTCACTTTATTTAATGAGAAATTTTTTCTAACTTTGAAGATACTGAACCTGTGCCTCTTCAGCCTGAAGCAGACACACACGCATCTACTGCTTTGGGTCGAGGCTGTAAGAGACCGCACAGCGATGACAGTGAAGCCCAGGGACTCAGTAATGAACATCTCTCCAACACCGCTCAGATGTCGCAAACGAGTTCTCTGAACCAGGGGGCTGTTTCAACAAACAGCGCTGCAGACAGCAGAAATATGCCGGGCCCATCATCCGCATCCTCACCATCACCGGCAAAAAGGGTATGTCGGAATGATTATAATGACCTAGAATGTAGGGTTATAGAGTCTGCATTCAAAGGCCGTATATTCAATAGCAAAGTTGAAAATACAGTTGGAATAATGGACCCAAGCGAGTTCCTTAATGCATGCAAGGATCTTGTGATTAAAGAAATGGAATCCACGCTTAAGAAGAGCATGTCTGGGTTAAAGATGAGTTGTTCAATGAACGTCTCATATTTAATCCAGACACCTGATAATGAGAAAGTGGAATCGATATACTTTAATTCCAAGACAAAGGAGATTCAGCGATCATCTAACCTTGATGCAATCTTTCATGCAATGAAAAACGAAATCTTAGAAAACCTGGCCTGTTTTGAAGGCCAAGCAAGTTCAAAGACGCTGTTCGCAATCCACTCTCTGGTCAATAGTGCCGCAGAATACAATCCCCTTCGGGCTTCAGGGTATATTGAGCTGCCGGAATGCATCAAGCGGAAAAAAGCTGTTCTTAATATTAAGAACAAAGATGATTACTGTTTCGCTTGGTGCATGCTGGCTTCAAGATACCCTGCAAATAAAAACAAGGACCGCATTTCATCATATCCTAGAGATTTGCTATTCAAAGCTTTCAATTATGAGGGAATCACATTTCCCTTTTCATTAGACCAAATTGATCGTTTTGAGAAGCAAAATTCTGAAGTGTCTATAGCTGTATTTGCTCTCAATGACAACAACTCGGTGGAGTCTATTCGCAAACCATCTGAGAGGAAGGCTAGCCCCATAAATATATTAATAATTGAAGAGGGTGGCAAGTCTCATTACTGCCTCATAAGGGATATATCGAGGCTCATTAGAAGTCAGGTAACTAAGCATCATGGGAAAAAAATGTGGCTATGCGAGGCATGCATGACAAGGTGTCCCAACGAAGATGCCTTGAGATTGCATAAACTGAAGTGCAATAAATGTCAGATCCTCAAAATGCCTAAGCAGGGAGAGGTTCTCACATTTAATGCATTTTCAAAGTCTGCTCCTGTACCTTTTGTTATATATGCGGATATCGAGTCTGTTTTGAGGAAGGTTCACTCATGCGAGCCCTCAGACGCAACGAGTTGGACCCGAACCATTCAGGAACATGAAGCGATATCGATAGCGCTGAAGGTTATATGCAGGCATGATCAGACCTTGTCGAGGTTCAAACTCTTCAGGGGTGACAATGCTCTCAATGACTTCTTCAGCGAACTTAGACGGATCGCTGATGAAGTTATTGAGATATACGGGCATATAGTTCCGATGCATATGTCACCCGAGGACGAGCTGGATTTCCTCAATGCTGATCACTGTCACATATGCCTGAAAGGTTTTGCTATAGATGATATTAGAGTGAGGGACCATTCACATATTTCTGGTCATTATTTGGGATGTGCTCATAATGCTTGCAATTTGAATAGAAAGTTGCCGAATTTTATTCCAATTTTTTTTCATTGCTTAAGCAATTATGATAGTCACTTCTTGATTAGACACATGGCTTATGACAATGGGAATATCTCATGTATAGCACAATCTTCTGAGCGCTATCTGGCATTCAGCAAACGGTACAAGGGCATTCAATTCAGGTTCCTCGACAGCTACAAGTTTCTCGATGACAAGTTATCCAGCTTGGCAGATATGTTAAGCGATGATGACTTCAAGGTCACTAATGCCGAGTATTCGAGGCCAGAACACCTAGCCCTCATGAAGTGCAAGGGTATATTCCCCTATACTTATCTTGATGCTGTCGAAAAGCTCCAAGAGGAGGAGCTGCCCCCGATCGAGCTTTTCGATGGCATTTCGGAAGAGGAGTATGCCCATGCACTTAAGGTATGGAAGACATTCGACATAAAGAATCTCGGGGAATATAGTGACCTTTATCTAAAGACTGATACGCTGCTTTTAGCAGATGTATTCGAGAAATTTAGAGACTTGTCGCTTGAAATGTATCATCTAGACCCTGCCTGGTACTACACCCTACCGTCGCTAGCCTTCGATGCCATGCTTAAGACCACCCAAGTCAAGCTTGACTTGATAAACGATGTCAGTATGATAGAATTTTTCGAGAAAGGTATTCGTGGTGGGCTTTGCACAGTATCAAAGCGGTACTCCAAAGCCAACCACCAATACATGGCAGACTACAATCCTGACCAGAAGACAAACTTTCTATCATATGTTGACATCAATAACTTATACGGGAAGGCCATGATGGAAATGATCCCATATGGCAATCTCAGATGGCTTGAAAGGGATGAAATTGATACCATCAACTTTGCGACGATCCCAGAGGACTCCAAGACAGGATACGTTCTAGAAGTAGACCTAGAGTATCCTGTCCATCTCCACGACATTCATAATGATCTTCCCCTCTGTCCCCAGAGCGAGATACCACCCGGCAGCCAATACAAGAAACTGATTGCAAGTCTAGAGAATAAAAGCAAATATGTCTTGCATTATAAAACCTTGCAGCAGTGCTTAGATCTGGGGCTGTTATTGAGACATATTCATCGGGTGGTATCGTATGACCAATCAGAATGGCTTAAGGTTTACATTAACCTTAATGCCGAGAAGCGAGCCAGGGAAACTTCAAAGTTTGGTCAAGCGCTTTGGAAGAAAATGAACAACGCTGTGTACGGTAAGTTCATTGAAAATGTGCGCAAATACCGTGATTTCCGTATTGTACCTACCTGGAAGCAAGCACGGAAATTAACGGCTCGTCCAACATACGTACGCAGCATAATTTTCAGTGAAAACTTAGTTGGCATAGAGTTGGCTCGAGAGGAGATCCTCATGAACAAACCAATCTACATTGGTCAGGCGATTCTAGACCTTTCAAAATTTATTATGTATGATTTTTTTTATAAAGTAATGAAACCCCAACTGAATGATCTTGTCTTGAATTACATGGACACAGATTCATTCATTTTCGAAACTAGTTCAGATATATATCACTTCATGAAAACACATCCCCAATATTTCGATACTTCAAATTACAGCCATGATAATGTATATGGTATAATGCCAGCCAATAAGAAAAAGATTGGGTTGTTCAAGGATGAGTTGGGTGGAAGGGTGATGACTGAGTATGTTGGTCTTAGAGCAAAACTATACAGCTATAGATATGATCAACATACAGTCACGAAGGCGAAGGGGATTACCAAAGGTGGAATGCGAACAATCACCTTTGAAAATTATTTCGAGTGTCTGAAAGACTTAAACAAAAAGATTTTGGCAAAACAAATTTGCTTCAGAAGCACCAAACACAAAGTTTCGACTGTTGAAATTAACAAAATTGCATTGCATGGAGGAGATACCAAGCGTAAGATGATTGATGGCTCTCATGCAACTCTCGCATGGGGTCATTATTCTCTTAGGTCTGAATAATCAAATCCGACTTCCCTGGCTGCCTCATCACCATCAAATTGTAAATTTTTATATATTTTATTTATTATATTAAATTATTATTGTAAATTTTGTAAATATTTATTATATTCAATTAATATTGTAAATTTTCTATACATTTTATTTAATATATTTTTGAAAAAATTGTATATACTGTATTTTTTAGTTGTTGAATTATTGTATATATATTTTGTATATTGAATAAAAACACATATATTGGAAATGAAAAGACTCTTTATTTCAGAATTATTATCATTGCTACAACAAATCCTTCCTCTCAATCCACTGACTCTCAGGAAATCCATACCATTTAACAAGAATTCTGTTTCCTTGACGCCTCAGAATCTTCTCCACCAAATAGGTGTTAGGATACAGTGTAGAATGAAGTTCATGTCCATAGAATGTTCCCTTTATCACCTCACCATCCTTATCCTTTAGTATGTATGTAGTAGGATTGCTGCGTTTCACTTGAGCCACTTTGAAGATTTCAACACTCCAATTAGCTTGAAAGCCTTTCTCGAAATGTCCCTTATTCTTAGATATCCTCACATAATCACCAACACTAAACTTCCTTGGGCTCATCTTCTCTTTTTGAGGATGATTGTAGTTGTAAACAGTCAGAAGAAGATCATTGTTCCTGACTTCGCTAGGCTTCATCCTGATGGTTGAGTGGTAAGTGTTATTGTACTTTGTGATGATTTTGGGTAAAAGATCCAGCCACTTGTATGATCCTTGCGTTAGAAACTCACGATACATCATGTTCTTTAAGGTTCTTATTAAACGTTCTACAGCTGCAGCCTTGACATTACTATAAGTGCTGTAGTGATTGATATTATACTTGTCCATTAAATTCTTAAAGTACTTGTTATAAAATTCCTTTCCATTATCACTCTGAAGATTCTTGGGAATCGTTTCCAATTCTTGTAGTATATCTTCCATAGCCTTCGTAACTTGCGGACCTGACTTGTCCTTTAATGGTCGTGCATATGCCACTTTTGAATAGAAGTTAATTGCAATAAGGATGTATTTGAAATTCTTGTTGATTCTTGCATGAGGTATCATCTCAACCAAGTCGATCTGTAGTAAATCATTGAGTCCTTTGCTGACAATTTTTCGACGTAAGAATCTTCTTCGAGCAGGGGCATGGAGCTCTCTCGCTATATTTTGCTTCACTGTTGTCATGCTATGATTTGGGCTGATTTCAACTCTTGAATAATTTCTTCAATTTCTTGGGTGTGGTTGTTATTGCCAGCGTCTCTGGATGCAATGAGAAGTCGCAAGCGATTCACTAGATCATTGGGGTCGTTCCAGTAGATGTAGTCATGCTTCAACTCAGGACGATGTTCTTTCCACTGCAAGCCTAATCCCTTATGGTTCTTCACTAAAGGACGTATAATGTTTTTATACTTATAGGAATTACCGTGTCTCAGTTGTCCCTGCCTGCTGTAGTTTCTGCGATGAACCTTGGATGCTTTCAGTATTTTGCTATATGTATGAAGATCGTCTTCTGAATAGGAGTGCATTTCAGGTATCTTCTTGAAAATGAGATCAATCAATCCAGGTGTAACATCATACATTTCATCTCCTATTCTAACTTTATCGTTAATAAAGTCAATGCTCTTGTTTCCTAGCATATAGATTCCATCTTCGTATCTTACTCCATATGTCGTATCTATTTCTCCCTTGTCATTCTTTTGAACTTTCTGTAGGTAGCTCAATATTTTTTCATCTTTCTGATTGTTAGGGGCAGAATTCTTCTTTTTCTGACTTTCCTCCTTATCTGAAGTAGTCATAGTATCCTTTTTCTTCTGTATTTCCAGTATATCATGTAGCGGTTCTGTTACTGGTTGAAGAGCTTCACTCATTACCCTCTGAGTTTCAAACTGTTGACCTTTTAGGGCGCGTAGCTTTTCTCTTATAGCCCTAGCATGCTTGGCTACAGATTCTTTAAGCCTTATACTCTCGCTGTCCATCTTAAAATGACACTAAAACACGTTTTCATGTCAATATATATGTTGTTTTTTTTTTTTTTTTTTATTCTGAATGGGTCAAATTATATGAAAATTTCAACTCAATATTTAAAATATGGCCGTCTTTTGCTCGATTGGCTGGAGCAGTGAAGGATAGTATATCACCTATGTGAACGGTCGCAGGGTAACTTTCAACTAATCGACTGTTTATTGCAAACATTGTACCTGATCTTGTATTCGGTTGCGGCGATGATATCATAGAGCAAGAAATCACATCCCCGTTTATAGTCGATTTGTAGTATTCGAGTCCTGATGTTAACATATACCTTAGCGAAGGACCTCTGTAAGGTTTCGTCTGTAATGTAATAATGAGCTGACCTTTCATTTGCTCTAGAATAGCATTTATGACGGTAACCTGTGCTTTAAGAGTATTAACATTATTCATGGTTGCTGTCAGGTGTTTATCCATGGAACTCTGTCGATTTGCTATATTTTCTGTGTGTTTTCCCATTACTTCAGAAATGTCATTTCCAATAGTTTGTATTCTCCTGTTGAACTCTTGCTGTGCTTCATTTTGTTTCCTTCCAATGGCATGTTTAACAAACCTTTTGGTTGCTGCATCACTATCATCTATAGGATCTGCTATTTCTCTTAATCTTCTTTGTTGAAAGGAAATGTTCCCATTTGAATCGATCGGAGGCGTTCTCGAGTTTACAAAGTCTATTACATACTTCTTGTTCGGTACATCGTGATCATCCTGCGGCGGTATTAATGACTTCATTCTTATTGTATCGAGTATGATATTGTTTCCATTATCTCGTTTAAGTGTATTTTTGTCTAAGTAGCTCATAAGATTATCATGCTGTTTGTCTAGTGATTTCTGGATGTGGCTCCTAAGCGTAGATTGAAGTTGCTCCATGCGTTGATATGCCACCTTTTCGGTGAATTCTTGCAGACGATTTTCGCTAGAAGCCGTAAGCGAATCAACGTAGCGTTTAGTGGCCCCATCATTATCTTCCTCAGGGTCCTGAACAATGCACAATCTTTTGTTCCTGAATTGGTAGTTTCCTTTTCCATCTCTGGCTATCATGAATTGTTGAAGTGATCTTTTAAGTGGCGCTGTCCTGCGGGACCCGAACCGGTCAATACTCATCTTGAACTACAAATGATCATTTTCTTTCTTTTGCACTTTAATATATACATCAAATCCATTCCTATATCGACCCTCATTCATGGGGAATTCGGGGACTATCACTACAAATGGTCTTCCTTCTGAGGTACTCTCCCAGACATTTTTGCACAATTCTTTGAATTCAATGTAAGACATGTCAGTGTTCACATAATCTTCATATATATGCTTCAGGTTTAAATTATCTTGCCTGAAAAGGATAATCATGTTTGTATTATCTCGAATGAGATGTTTCGGTACTTTTGCATAAGACTGCGCTAAATATATAGAGTCGACATTGCGATGTCTCCCCATACTGTAAAAGGAGGCTATCTTGTCCTGCTTTTCAGTTATGACATCATCGAATACAAAGATTGAGTTTTCTTTAACTTCTGAAGGATGCAATACATTTTCGCCATCTTCATAGGTATTCACTTCTATTCCCTCAATGCTTTTAAGTAGGCTTATTAGATATTGATACTTTGGCTGATATAATGACTTTGAATAAATGTACAAGTTCTCAAAACGTAATCCGTTCTCATGAAGCAGCATATTCAGTAATACATTTGTTTTCCCTGCACTGGAGCTCCCTAGGATTAGAGCTCTGACATTGCTAGGAAATAGCCTTCCGTGTCGATCACTTCTAAAATCGCTTTCAAAGTCTAGCACCTGAATAGGCAGAGAACATTCCTGCTTAACAAGCTCCATCCTATCGACTAAGTTTTTAAATCCATGTCTAATATTTATATATACTAAATATCCGGGGACTCTCACTATCTTTTACGCACTTTAATGGAAAGTATGATGCATTGATTGGTTAATTGGCTTGGAAAACAAGGTATAAAAGCACCCCTGCAAAAATGAAAATCAATTAGTGTACCATGAGAGCTAAGAGGATAAGGGTCTCGAGTGGATCGGGTTTACTTAATTCCCTCATCAATAGGTTACCGTTTGAAGCACATCTACCTGGTTACAGATATTGCGGACCAGGGACGAAGCTAGAAAAGCGTCTAAAGAGAGGAGACCCAGGAATCAATCCGTTAGATGAAGCTTGCAAATTTCACGACGTTGCCTACGCCGAGCACAAGGACACTGCATCGAGAAATATTGCTGATAAGATCTTAGCAGAGAAGGCGTGGAAAAGAGTTCAGTCATCGGATGCTACCTTAGGTGAAAGGTTGGCTGCAAGACTGGTAACAACAATTATGAAGGGCAAGGTTGCTGTTGGTGCTGGCTCAAGGAAGAAGAAACGTGGCGGATTTCTGCCGATCATACCCATTATCGCAGCCTTAGGTGCTGCAGCTGGTGGTGCGGCACAAATTGCCACCGCGGTGAATAAGAAAAAAGCTGCAGATAAAAAGCTTGCAGAAATGATGCGACATAACAGAGAGATGGAAACAAGAGGAAAAGGTCTTCGGCAGGCAAAGAGGAAGAGGAATAAAAGGAGAAGCGGAGGTTTTCTACCAATGCTACCGCTGGCTGCATCTTTAGCACTTGCCTCCAAAATTGCTTCAAGTGTAAAGGGAAATAAGGCTGCTAAAGGAAATGGACTGAAGAAGAGAAAGAATCGTCAGATCAAAAACAAGATATCAAAAAACTCGGGCGGAGGACTATACTTATCCCGGAAAAAGCCCTAAGTAACATCGAGCTCAATCTATATGCGCGACGGTTAAACATTCCTTATTTTAGAGGTGTATATATGATTGATAAGCTGCCTTCAAAACCAAATTTCCGAGAGAGAATTATTGTCAATCTAGATTCATCACAGAATGAAGGCACACATTGGGTGGCTGTAAAGAAGGATGGAAATACTGCATTTTATTTCGATAGCTTTGGAAACTTGAAACCTCCGAAAGAGATAGAAGGGTACCTCAAAGGCGTTAAGTTGATGTATAATACTCGAAGATTTCAGAGTTTTAGCTCAGTCATCTGCGGACACTTGTGCTTGCAATTTCTATCGCAATGAGCTACACTATTGCTGTTAGCGGTAATGAATCTGTTCTTACCACGTATCTAAATCCTCCACTCAGGATTGATCCTAAATATTATTATGAGATTGCGCTACTGAATTTCGAAACCTTCTATTCAATCCCCAACGTTGATCAAACTAATAACCAGTTTCATTACATTTACAATGAAGAGCCTAAGGTTATTCATATACCTCACGGTACATATGAAATTTCAGACATTAACAATTATATAAAGGACAAGCTTGAAGTGGAGGAAAATGCCTTCTTTATTCGACCAAACAATAATACCATGAAGGCTGAAATTAAATGCCCATTCCCTGTAGATTTTTCCAAGGAGCACACTATAGGATCTCTTTTAGGATTCGATGAAAAGAGAGTTGTGCCTGCTAATCAGCTGACTGAATCTGATTTTCTAGTAAACATATTTAAGGTGAGCATCATTCGAATCGAGTGCAGTATTGCAACAGGCTCTTTCATTGACGGTAAAAGCGGACACTCTATCTACGAGTTTTTCCCTTCCGTCCCGCCTGGATATCACATTTCGCAAGAGCCTTCAAATCCCATTTACCTGCCTATCATAGACACCAACCTTATTGACCAAATCACTCTTCGAATAGTCGACCAGAACGGACATACAATAAACTTTCGAAACGAAGATATAAGCATAAGACTCCACATTCGTCGGAATGGGAATCGATTTTAGCAGAAGGAGAAGAGGCTGGACAGGATATAAGAAGTCTAGGATTCATCATGTTCCTCATACTCTGCATTTGACATTCAAGGCGTTAACATCAAGCAGTCGCAAGTTCCTCGAAGCGTTAGGATTCAGAATTCTGTAATGGATATCTTCAATGTGACCGAAACGCCTACATTTGAGGACAAGATTGCTAAAGAAGAGGAGCATGTGTTTCTACCATATAATACATCAGCTCTGGACGCTAATGATGAGATTAGAATACCCTGTCAAGCTGAAGATTTGTATACTCTACCTAGCCGGAGTTATCTCTACATTGAGGGATCTATTACGAAACCTAATGCATCAGCTACTACAGCAAAGCTCTCTAATAATGCTATGGCATTTATGTTTGATGAGATTCGCTTGGACATGAATGGAACAACTATAGATAGAACAAGAAATCCAGGGATTTCATCAACTATTCGCAACTATGCTGCCCTCAACCCCATGGAATCAAATCGGTTGCTAAATGCTGGATGGTGCTACCCTGGCAAAGATGTGGATATTGTACATTCTGAGAGTGGAGCATTCAACGCCGTAGTACCGCTGTCAATGCTTCTGGGGTTTGCAGATGACCACAAGGACCTGATTCTCAATAGCAAGTTTGAACTGGTGCTCATTCGTTCCAAGGACTCTAAGAACTGTATTGTTACATCTGCCGGAGAAGCGGATGCGTCTGTTAACCTTATTCGCATTGAGTGGAGGATGCCTGTAATGCGCCTTTCAGATGCTGAAAAGGTTGAGATCCTCAAGATTGTCAAGTCGGACAGACCGCTACATATTGCCTTTCGAACTATGGATCTTCATACTCAGCCTGCTGTACCGCAAACTAGATCCTTTACATGGAACGTTGCAACAACATCGAAACTAGAGAAACCAAGATTTGTCATTGTCGGAGCACAGACTTCAAGACTGAATAATGCAACTAAGGACTGCTCCATGTTTGATCATTGCAACATAACAAATTTGAGACTTTACCTCAATAGTGAATGTTATCCCTACCACGACATGAACTTGGACTTTGGAAACTCAAGATTTGCAACATTATACGAAATGTATTCAAAGTTCCAAAACTCTTATTATGCTAAAGACAATTACCCCTTATTGAAGAGAAAGGATTTTCTTAAATATGCACCAATATTTATCATTGACTGTTCACATCAGCCTGAGGAGATTGTAAATGGAGCTGTTAATATTAGACTTGAAATTCAAACAAGTGCAAATATTCCTGCACAGACCTCACTGTATTGTCTAATAATACATGACAAAGTATTTACATACAAGCCCCTCACTCATGTGATGCAGTCATTATTTTGAAGAAAAAAAAAGTGTTCCAATGTAAGCTGGATTTTCATGAGGAAAATAAGGAATGTAAGGTGTTTCTTAATGAATAAAAACATGTTATAAGCAGACAATCATTTATTTATTCTTTTTTCATACAATTCCAGCATCTTCCTCCTCCAACTCCTTGTCCCTACATATATATCATTACTTGCAGTGGAGAGGTTTCGCAAATGTCTATCAATATAGGGTTCAAGTCTTTTCACTTCTGCTATTTCATTACAGTCTAAAAGTATTTCACCATTACTGAAAATTGTATTCAAAAGTCTTATTCTCTCATTTTGCATAAGTGCAATTAGATTATACGAGTACACAATATTTTCACCATAAGCACTGCAAGGGCACTTTTTCACTTTGAGGAAAGTTTCGAACATGGAAAGATTTTGTTGAAAAATCTCCCAGTCCAGCAACGACATGTACACAAATTCGTTACTGCATGTTTTTTTTATGAAGATCACTGGAATATCATGAAACAACCCTACATTTACGCTATGGTTTCTTGAGATGGATGCGTCTTGGAGCACGAGTGTTACTGGCGGTGCTTCCATCAGACTTTGAGTTGTCAAGTCGTTTCATTCGATCTTCCAAGAGCCTGAGCCTTCTATGGAGATCAGAAAATGTATTCTTCTTCTTCTTCAATGCTTTACTGGACCTGAAACATTTCACATTGACTACGTTAGAAATTTTAGGTCTCGGTAAAGGCAAAGGGTTATCTTCTGAAAGAAATACATGAGATATGGTTAAAGCTCTTGCATAGTTTTATGCAATAAATGTTCTTTCAGGATAAGGTTGAATACTTACATCAATTTTTTGTGTAGTTCTGCTTGTTTACTGGGTGAATGCTCTGGAGTCACTTGCAACAGATCGTCTATTGGAAGGGTATCACGCTCTGCAATGCATGCATCTACTTCATCCACCCCTCTGATGTACGGATCTTCACACTCTTTAGGATTTGGTGTTGTCATTCGTATTCTGAAGTCAAGAATGTTTTGGTTAATAAATATTAAATGATCTCTCACTGCTAAGTATATTTAATTATTTGCTGTGATCCTACTTACTTTAAGTTTTTCTGACGGAGTTGATATACACCGCAGTTTTCGTTACACAGAAAGTATGATGTCATTTGGTTATGAACCTCTGGCTTGTCACATAGGGTTGCATGAGTGTAGCCGTTACAAAACTCCGAATGGCACTCTGCAGCGTGGCTTGAAGCAAATGCGTCTACCTCATCCACTCCACTATGTTCTTGATCCACGTCGTCAGCTTCTCTGGAAAAAAAAAATCCCTTGTATTGCAATAAACATTTTCTTAAAGACCTGCTAAAGAATAGTATTTAAAAAAATGTAACAAAGAATTATCTACTTACAAGTATCTTCTTCTGTATATGCGGCAGTTTTCCGTACATACATCTCTAGAAGACATCTGATCGTGATATGAAGGTTTGTTGCATACAATTGAATGCATGAACCCATTGCATGACTCCTTGTGGTAGTATGTATAGTGATGTGCTTCCTCTCCACATTCGCTCCAAAAGTCATCCATTCCACTCATAACAATATACTTCTTTTGCAGGAAACGTTTGTAAATTTGTAATCCAACTAATATTTCCCAGTCTTAGCAGGCGTGCTTATATACTACTTGAGCTGTGACGTAGTGTGGGGGTGGGGGTAGCTTGCAGAAGGGTGGGAATACGCATGCGCCTAAACAGAGTTGGCAGGAGGGACATAGGGCTGAAACAGGTTCAGACAGGAAAAATGCAGGTGTCTATACTCGCTCCTTAAAGAATCCATTAAAATTACCATCTTCTATTCTCGCTGGAAATTCTCTCACGCCAACATAAATATACTAGGCCTGTTGAGAAACTAATAATAAGGCGAGATACTACTTAGTGTCTGAAATTTGTCCATTACTTTGAAAATGCGCCCTTATGCAATTTTGCTTCTATTTTATGATGTAATAACAATAATAACATGTATTGCTGATGGTTCAATGATTCAGCTACGTTCCTCGGGTGCTTACTGTTCCTGCATTGTGGTATCGTTATTCTTAGAGTATCCTTGTGAAAAGTGATGCATTGGCTAACATAAAGTCCTTAATTTAAGGAAATTATAAATGAAGCTTATGCGGTTTTGTGCGTGTGTTTGCGCGTATGTATGTCTGTTTGTGTGTGTGTGTGTGTGTGTGTGTGTGTGTGTATGTGTGTGTGGTTGTGCATTCATGTGTGTAGGTGTGCATGTGTATTTGTGTGCATGTGTGCGGGGTGTATGTGTGTGTGTGTGTGTTTACGTGTGAGTATGTGTGTGTGCCTGTAGGATTTTTTGGAGATATTTCCATGATTTTAGTTGAGTTTTGGGAACATAAACAAATGCGAAGTCAAGAGATGTGGATGGACCCAAAAAATTCCCTTGTGAATGCTTTTTCAGTAGAATTGCATGTAGCTTTTGATCAGTACACAAAGCCTTCCTTACTCTAATATCCCCCCTTGCACATAAAAGGAAATAAGCAGGGAGATAATTTGTGAAAACGTTTATCTCAGCTAACACGAAGATGTTAGTGCAAATAACATTTTGTATTAATTGTTAGGGCAAGAGTAGAGAAAGTTGCGTGAGTGTAACAGACGAGACAATATTTTCAGCTTAAGTAACATGTTGTCAAAGCTTAAATTTGCTTGAAAGAAACGAGAAACAGCCTCTCTGATCGTCGAACATGATACTATACACAAAATGAATGTTGCAAGTATAAAATAACGTTATTTATAAAATAATACTGAAATTAAATGCGAGTATAAGCCAGTATTTTCATGAGGATTAACAGAATGCAAACAATCATGTCACAGTAAGAAACGTGTGTAGAGAGAACTCTATGAGCGTAAAAGATCGTGAGATAGTGCTTGCGTTGATTGTGCGGGACATCATTGAAGTCCATAAGGAATCCAAAATAAACAAAATAGATAAATAAAGAACAAAAAACTAGAAAACATGACACAGGAAAAGTGGACCGATAAAGCCTTGTGAATGTAAAAGCCTCATTACCCTTCCGCTTAATGGCTAGTGCAAAGTCAAAGATGTGTGCGGTCCGAAAATTTCAGTGAGAATAGGGTTTTCTTCGGAAGAATGCGTGTGGGGGGGGGGTAGATTTTGATCAGTAAAAGTTTCGTTATGTCGAACTGCAAGTTTGTTTTTTCTGCTAATAGTTATGTTACAGGTTTCCTTTTGTCCCCACTGTGTGGGAACGCATTGAAGTGTTGGAGGGGTTGGACGGTCATTGTGAGGGAAGGCAGGGAAACCCTCTCAGTGGGGGACCACATGGGTGGTCCACGCGTCAATACAGAAGTATCCTTTCGCTATTGAAAAGGTTTCTTCCTGCAGGTGGGCGATCTTTGGCTGCTTTGTTAAGAGAAAAACACTAAGCCTGTTCAGACAGGAAAATGGGGATGTCTATGCTCGCCCCCTTGCAAGATGAAGCATTGTTCTTTTCAAAACTGTCAGAGGGGAACATTTCCAACTGTCACATAAATATATCAAGATCTGAAAGGGGCCATTCATTGTAGGGTTTCTTACCCTCACGTTCTTCTTTCGAAAACACATGCAGACACTAGAATAGGAGGGTCAGGGGGACATTAATTACCCTTCCTTTGTCATCCTCTATGCTCGCCGTTCCAAAATGAAGCTTGTTCTTTTCAAACTGACAGAGGGGAACATTTCCAACTGACACATTCGAAAACACATGCAGACACTAGAATAGGAGTGTCAGGGGGACTGGGGTCATTAATTACCCTTCCTTTGTCATCCTGATCGCGACAGACCATACACCCTCTTTTTTCGGAATTCCCACGTGTCCAAAGAAATACCCATGTCACTTAAGGGGGGAGGGGAGGGGGAGGTGGGGAGGGGGGGCGTGACTGATATGTCCCTTATGCCACTTTTTGAGCCAAAAAGCTCATGTCACTTATGCCACTTCTTGAGCCAGAAAGCTCATCTTCCCTCTACTATTGCTACAACTTATGAAGTATGAATACCACACATTTTACCACATCTTTCTTTACCGAAGTTTGAAATTTAAATGATTTCCTTGATAAAACGGCAATATTATTTTACAAAGAACTTTATCTTAGCATGTGATCCTAAGCCATGTCATAATGCTGTACCCACAATATTCAGATTGTAAGCACTAATCTCTCACGGTAATAAAATTAGAGAAAAGATAATTTACTAAAGATGTAGCAATGAGTCTGCCATTGGGTTATTGCAGCAAAGTGGAAATGTATTAAATATAACTTACTTCAAATGATAAATGAAGGAAATGTGTGCCACAGTCCTGAAGAAGCACTTCTGGAGATGTCGAGCACTGCAGTAGTTCATTTTGTAATATGCACCATTCTGAAATTCAAAGAATGCAAAAGTGAATTTAATATTAAAATGGGAAAGCAAAAAACTTTCAATTCCAATCTTCTAACAACTACATGCTTAAATAGGTTTTCGAGTGGACTTTTCTTGCTGACTCATAATTCATAAACTATCAAGCTACTGTTACTTATTATTAATGTTATCATTCTAAGCAGAGTAGATTCGAACTACAGCTGATTCGCAAAAAGCAATATTAGTCAATTCCATACCAACACAGTTCTATATTGAAAATAAGTACTGCAGATACATTACAATTCAGGTTATGTCCTGGTATTTAACATTTATGTATTTAATACATGCATCATACTTACCAACGACCTTTTGACAATATATTCATTTCATCTTGCTGCCCATACGCTCTAGCATATATTTAAAATCTTGCGAGTTTTACAAATACAAGAATATTCTTCCAGATTTATTTTCGCTTCGCTGCCGTTAATGATATCACAAAACGTTAACCATATTTCGAATCAAAAATCACTTTTAAATTACGTCACTGCGTGTCGCATCACCAACTTACACTCCATTAAATTACGAAACTAGGTCTGTAATTTATGCATATTTGGGATTGACTCAGTTCGATCATTCGGTAATTCCTTTTGTTGTATGATTTATTCCTTCGTTTTGTTGTTTTATTCAGAATTTTCTATTAAATTGCTTCACAGTGCGATACTCCCATAATAAGGAATATTGGCATCACTGATACTCGCTCTACCTCCATTGACATCCGGTACAAAGAGACGTGCAGCGCTCGAAATGTTTGGTTCTCCTCGGAATTTTTTGGAAGCTCGATGCAGAACCGGAAGTGGCTATTGCAGTTGACAGACCATGATGCCGACTGACCTGCTGAGTGCGTGAATGCACAGATGGCGTCACTACTCCCCCCACTACCCGCACTGTGACCGATCGGAGGTTACTTTCTGAACGGCCCATAAGCTGCCTTTGAATTTTGCGGCTATCATAAAAGGACAGTCGAATACAATATAAATATTTATATATTTGACATTTCCTTTAGATTAGCAGAATTAGTTTAGGAACTCTGTAGTTCGTAAATTTTCAGTACCCGGAGGTTTCCAATTTTAACCTCGTGTATAAATATTTTTGGTATTTGGAAATTAATCTTCCAGGGATTAAAACATGGAAAGTGGCAAGAAAAATAGGAATTTGTTTATGAAAAATAAAATAAATAAACATTAAGCGGCTGGAAACTGCGTGTTTTTGCAGTTTACATAGAATCAAACTCGAGTAATGGTCTGGTCGTAACATAGCCAGAGTACTGCAGAAGTATCTCCAATTAAGCCCTTTGGCAGAATGGATGGGACATTATGAATGTATCCGTAAAACAGCACTATTAAAAACAACTGCTAGAGCATATTCAACAAGGTGCTAGCTCTCGGATATTTACACGTTATTCAGCTGTCTCATTAAATGTAAATGCTTTTCTGAGAGTTGCTTCACTGCTCAAGAAAACAGTGTTTTTAATTTGCCAATGAACATTTTCGGAATAACGACATATATAATAAATACAATTACGCCATAGTCTTTGATAGCACTAGACCAATAATATGTTTATAATCCTTGTTTTAAAGTTACCAATTAATATCATGTTATCTAACATAACCTATAAATTCTCGAGTAGAACGAGTGGAATGGTATTTATGTGAACTATTTCATAATCAAAATGTGAATTTAATTACTATAGTCAAAAGTTTGACCAGAAAATTTTAAATTCTATAAAACGATAACCTAAAATATTTTCATTACGATTACTGCAGAATGGCCAGGTAGTAATTCGTATATGAATCTTTCCCTCAGTGATACAAGAGATTAAGTGAAAGCGATAATGAGTCACACGTTTAGCCGCAAATACGATATACGTATTAATCTCACATGCTTAATATCAAAATAGTGCAAATTATAAGGAGATTTGCAGCGCTTGAAGTAATTCCTCTACTGTAAATTAACAAGGGCTAACTTATTCAAACAATTAATATTTTTTTCTTTTGAAGTAGGGTCTTTAGACTGTAAACAATTTCTTTTTCTGTAGGAAGACATTGATGTTGATATTCAGAAACGTATTTAAAGTTAAAAATAAGGGTTTTCACTGGCTTCACCAACTTGCTTTAGATCTATTCAGGCGTGCCACCAACTGGCGACTGCTTTCTCACAGATTTATTGAAGTAAATTATAATTTTTAACGTTACAGTATGCGTATTTGTTTTCTGAAAAATTTACCGTTATTTCAGTCTTTATGGCACAACAAGGCCTGAACCACGCAACGCAGTGAAATATAGGCATTTCATGTAGGAAAGTATTAGCAGCATAGAGATTCTTAAGCAGTTGGCAACTATATCTTTAATGTCCTGTGTAAATTCAAATCGACTTCCTTTTCCTTTCTCCTCTCTAATGCTTAGAAATTCCTATGTCTAACTATTATTGCCAGACACCTTGCGTGAATAACCTGCGTGAAGTGGCAAGAGTGAGGCATACATCAGACTCACCCTCTCTTTCATTCTTTCTCTCTCCTGCTCACTCTCTCCCGCTCACTCTCTCCCGCTCACTCTCTCCCGCTCACTCTCTCCCGCTCACTCTCTCCCGCTCACTCTCTCCCGCTCACTCTCTCCCGCTAACTCCCTTCCCGCTCACTCCCTTCCGCTCTCTCCCGCTCACTCTCTCCCACTAACTCCTACTCACTCTCTCCCGCTCTCCCACTCTCATCCTCTCTCCCAGTCTCACTCTCTCCTCCACTCTAATATGTTGCACTCTTACTCCTTACATTTCTCATTCTTTCCCACTCTCTCTCTCTCTTCCTCCCACTCTAATCTCATCCACTCTCACACTCCTTCCCAGACTCACTTTCTCTCCTTCCCTGACTCTCTCTCTCTCTCTCTGCAAATATATAATAGCTTTTACAATACTTTACATTTAATCTGTGTTGTTTTAACCCCATTTCCATTGTGGTAAAGCTCTTGATTTGATTGGGGTAGGTATTTTTTTATTCAGTGACTGGTTGCAATCAGTTTAAAATAAACAAACAGCTGTCGACAGCTTAATGCACGTCGAAATTGCTGCTTTGTGAGAGAGTAACACACAAAAGAAAGCGATTGACGTCGCTGCCTGTTAAAGCGCGAGGTTCGATCCCTGTTTTTGCGCTGAATACCTGAGAGTATGGAATCTCATCGCCGTCCCTCTGTGGTATATTAGACGTCACACAGCATTCCCTCATTATTGACGTAATGATCAATATCCTGATACCTGCTGGGGTCTTGCTCTTGCAAGAAACCTTATTGAGAGCCAGGCAGCAATATTGCACTTTTTCGTTCGCATATACACAGGAATGCTTTAGCCTACACACATGGCGTTTCAATTTAGCTCAGGAAAGCAACGAAATAAACCGCACCAGAGCGACTTCACCGCTAATGTGCACTAAACGAATTTAGTAATATGGACTGCTTGGGACAATTTCAGTTTCTTATCGTTTAAGGGGTTCGCGCAAGGGATAAGACATAAGAACTGACCAATGAATTAGAGGCGTGGCACTGTAATGAGGATAAGGAAAGGTGAGGGTGGGAAAGGGTAGACGCACCTGGCCTCGTAGAAGAGCCACGTTTTAATTTTCTTTAGATTCAACTCTAAATTCTTAATGCCTTTTATGGAAAATTTGCAAAT
Source organism: Tenodera sinensis (assembly GCA_030765045.1). Lineage (NCBI taxonomy): Eukaryota > Metazoa > Arthropoda > Insecta > Mantodea > Mantidae > Tenodera > Tenodera sinensis. The sequence continues at coordinate 54,094,741 of CM060967.1, forward strand.
GCTACTTGAAATAAGCAGCATTTATTGGAGTAAACGATTCTGCGTAGTAAGCAAAGCTTAGTTTATCCTTAGAATCACAAAAATGTGTAAAACTTTACACCTAACGCAATATTATGAAAAATATAAAACATTGTAGTCCTTCTATGAATTCTCCCTATATTTATACTGGAATTAAAATTCGCATCAAAATAGGTTTAAAATGTTTGTCTAATACGTTATATTATAATAAATCTTCTGCTTTCGAATAAAAGGTTTTCTTCTAATGCCTATGCAATAAACCGCTTTCTTGTCATTAAAATTTAATTGCATATCTGTGAATTTGCACAGCTCCTAAAATTGGTCGAAGTGTTAGCAGCTTACTATAGACTAATAATCTGGTCATGTGTTCTTTCTGATGCATACGGCATGCTGTGAAACAAGCAACAGGTGTAACTTAATGAGTAATTGTTTAGTAAACCAAAATAAAATAATCGTAAAATAATCAAAACTTGTCTTTCATACCGAGGTGTTATTGGTTATAAGAGTGTCCAGCAAGTAGCATGAATACTGCTGTCATTGAAGAGGGATAAAGAGAGGAAAAGAAGGAGATGTTACGAAGGCCTTGGTAAATATGTACTGCTGACACTCATGCATTTTACTAAATATGTTTTCTGTACTATACGGTATCTATCTTCTTAACTATTTCTGAATTGAGGAGTAATGCTAGCGTTCAGGACCAATGAAAGTGATCTAGAGAGTGTAAAAGGAAGGGCTAGGGAAGAACAGCTGTTTGATGACAAAGTAAAAGGGGTACGAAGGGAGTAGCATTTCCGTTACAACCTGCAGATGGCACCCCCTTTCATCTACTTCCGCGTGCTGCGTCAATTTGCTTTCAGAGTTTAAAACCCCCTGAAAGTTAAGCAGGTCGGTGTCGTCGTAATGATTCTAATACCTGCAGAGACACCAGAAGTATTAACCCGTTGTCCTGCTTTTTAAAGCTTTGTGATTCCCTTCTCTTTTCACGGCTAAGATATAAAAAGAAATGAATAGCGACCTTCCATTTGTGGAAACTAGTTTTTACTTATAAGTACTGTAAAACAGAAATAATAAGGAATATCTCCGAAATGATTCACTCTGAAAAAAAATATATATTTGGACATAAATGGTGTGTTTTAACGAGATCTACATTTTTGTTTATTAAGATTTGGTCTATGTCTTTCGGGTTACCAGTTATATAAAGGTCATCTAGAGTATACATGATTCATGGGCTATAGCCAGAAAATTCAAAATATACATTTAATTAGTCATTAAAGTATCTTAAACTTATGTCATTTTCGCCAAAATCGTTAGCACCATTTTTAGAAAACCAAAATGTTCGATACATTTTCCATGTAAAGGGTAGTTTAGGGTGGAGGAATTTTTTTCAAAATACTCGTGTCGTATTCTTGAAAGCTTAAGTACCAACTTCGGTTTTTAGCCCTGTTGTTTTTGAGTTATGCTGTTCACTCACACACACACACACACACACACACACACACACACACACACACACACACACACACACACACACACACTCACGTACGCACACACAGACGCACACTCAGACTTTTTTCTGAAATGTTTGTTTTTGTATTTTTTTGTTTAGTTTTTTTTTTTTTTTTAATTTAGGGGCCTCAGAGCATATATTTCCTGTGAAATCACACCTCGAATGTTCTGGTCGAATACAACACTTTGCCTAGTTACTCTACGTAAAATAGAATTAAAAACAGACTACACCATTCAACACGGCGCATACAAAATCTGTTTGAAACATAAATTCATTTTAAAACATATTTTTTAATCCAAAGCTGTGTAATTAATGTTTTAAAATTGTTGCATGAATTTGTAAAATCCACAATAGACATAGAGGTTCAAAGTATGGACAGAGAGATAGAACAAATTCCGTTTCCGGTTGGCTTTTTAGTCGTATGTGGGCAGGCTCCCCCCCCCCCCCCCCACCTGCCATAAAAAGGCACGTATTAAATCAGGTTTTTATGATGTTAATAAATATGATTTTAATCCTTTTTCGAGGTACATAATATATTAGTTCTTATAAATGCGGATATAAAGTAGGAAGTTCAAAACTTCAGCAGTGGCATATTCATCTAAATAGGTACTAAAAGTATAAAGGGAATATCTGAGGGTAAGCGAATTGCCGTATTAATGAGATTCAGTCCTAACGTAATTACGTACACCGCGGATACTTGGGCTATGCGGGGTAACATTTATAAACGCTAAAAAGCACCAGATTTCCATTAAAATGTTCCGGTCCACAGAACTTATAAAGAACACGCACAAACAGATATAGTGTACACTTGTGTAACTGCCCGTTCTTATAATGCTGCAGAAATAATCCATCACGCACAGTTACATATAAAAATAGAATTTGTTAAATTAGTTCGCACCGCTGGATATAATGAATTCTCCGTCAACTTCAATTTCACTTGATGGTCACGTGGGCTGACTCGTATCGGGGACGAAATAGTTTTCCTGCGAGAAATGTTAAACAGCAACAGTAACGTTTACATTGTGGAGGATGCTGGATTATTGATGTTCAAGCAGAGGTTGAAAGCGTGCAAATGTCAAGTCTCGACCGATCAAAGATGAGGGATCACGGTAAAGCATTATAATTACGCTCGCGTACGAATATACATACACATATACACACTTACTACTTGGCAAAGCTATGAGACGTATCGGAAAGAATGTGAAACTTCCCAGCTGTTAACCTGACCTTATCGCACAAACAAGGCGAGACAGGGTTTGCGCACACTGTTCAGATGCAATCATTCCTCAGAACAGCAAAGTCTCATATTTCGACAGGAGCGAGAGATCATCTATTTGTGTTTTATCACTGACTATGCGCCAAGTTATTGTTATTTCGTTGTTCTAATAAACAAGATAAGAAGCGATCGTAGCGCTCGACAGCCAAGGTCAATACAGCACTAAAACAGCTAAGTGCCTTTTCCGTCAACTTATTAAGAATTGCAGTGTGTTTAGAGTTAGATGGACTGGCCACATAGCGGTCCTAGATTGGGCGACAGTTGCTGCAATACCGCTCGAAATCTTAGCGACCTTTGCTCACACTCCCTACGCGCCATGTGGAATTTCTACCTACCGACACACCCCTTCACTTGTCTTGAATGCCAGTCACAAACAGTGACGCGACAATTGAATGTCTAAAACTGTCTCTGATGATACACAGACTCTCTCAACACTCGCTGGGCACAGGTAAACCTAAAATCTAACTGCTGGCACTCAATGCTCAACTCCGAAAAACTGCTCGACCACTGGCTCGCTCACTTCTTATGTAGTCGAGAATGACATAGCATGCATTTTTCTCGAAACCCACTTTTTTAAACAAGGCCAGCACGTAACAGTTTCTCGAACCGTGGAATTTCTGTATTCTACCGCACTCAGTCGTGTTTGTTCTGGCCGCTTCATTGTCGTTGGGCCGCGTATTTACAAGCAGTGGCGTGAGGCAGCTTGACCTTCGGCGTCGTTGAGCTGTGCAGCCGGGGCCGGCATTGCAATACGTTTTAAGATATCTGTACGACAAATAAAACCTGTAACTTGAATGTTATCAGAATATCCTATGAAGTTTTCACTCTGAATGAATTTTGATATCGTTAAAACACATAAATTATATCAAATAGATTTTTAGTGATAAACTATTTACGAAATATTGTTTAATATTGGTTTGGATTGTGAAATATTTGATACTTTAACTGCTGTGTTTTCTTTTTCTCCTCGTTTTGCAAAAAGAAGGTAATTTCAAAGCTACCACTTAGATATGGATTTAATTTTCCATTACGCCTACTATGTATGTTCCCCTTATACCTGTAAGGAACCAGTAAATCTGCTTCTGAAAATTTGTATTACATCCATAAAAAAAAAAAAAAAAAAAAAAAAAAGCTGTAGAGACAATAATTTGAAAAGGACTGGGTAGGAAAATTATGTGAAAATAACACCAAACTTTTCAATATATTTTCTTCCAAATTTTGCTTTAGAAAATAAGAGGCATAAATAAAATAAAAGGATAATATCGATTATGTTCTCTATTGACAGAAACTAGAGGTATAAATATGCTTTATTAATTAATTATTAATTATGTTAGAAACATATCAAACTCTCCCTTTAACTTAATTCAATTTAATGTCTTTACTGCACATGACAGCGATTTAGCTTAAAAACAAAGCTTAAAACTGAAAATATATTTTTATAATTAAGATAAATAATTTGTAGGATATCTATTCTTGCAATAATTAACTCTGTTACTTGAGATAGTAGTTTTACATGGCCCACCACTGAAAAACTGTTGTTTTACGAGGTCTTTTCAGTGACCAATAGATTCGACTAGAATTTCAACATTGTTTCTTTGCTGCCTTTGTTTCGAGGCATTCTTCTGATAACTCCATATACAGTATGAAATTTATAAGCTTTTTACCCTGCTTCTCTTTCTCAGATGTAAAATATGACAACAAAAGTAATTAAAACTTTGAACTTTCCCCGACCCTTCCTTTTTATGGATGCTTCGGTAGCCCTCCAAAATAAAAAGTACAAAATATTACTCATATCTCTCTGAAGAATAGCAAAACAGTTAATCAACGTTAAAACTATTGTTTCTGTTTATTCTCTGCGTAACTAAAACTTTTGCTTTCCGTTTCTCATCAGGGGTTAGAAAAAAATTATACAGCTAAATCGTTAGGAGGAGGTTCATTTTCTTGTAAGTTGCTTAAAAACACTGAAATATGATTAATCTGCTGTTTACAAGGTGTAATATATCTGCTCATCTAAATGAGAGAATATTAAACTTTTAATTTGCCGCTATATGGCTTGCTGCTTCTTGATGGATTTTAATCTAAAAAACAAGGAGAAACAGATCTGTTGTCTTACGTGAACATTATATTCTCTACCGTACCGTTCATTAGTGAATAGACAAAATATTCCAAGGAATGCTTATTAGTTTCTCTACTACATATAGACGTAGGAGGTGTGTTTCATTAAAAAAATTCCATGTTGAAGTTTCACGGAAATATCTATTTTGAGCCAGTATGAACCCAAAGAAGCATCATTTGAAAAAGGTGTGTGTGTGTGTGGGGAGGAGAGGGGCGGCTTGCGAGAGCACGTGTGTGTGTGTGTGTGTGTGTGTGTGTGTGTGTGTGTGTGTGTGTGTGTGTGTGTGTGTGTGTGTGAAGATTAAGTTAAAACCGAAAATCTTATTAAATACGAATCAAAATTGGTGTTTAAGTTCAGTTCTAGAAAATGTTTTGAAAATTTCTATTTTCTCATAAATGGCTATAACGATTTTAATATAAATGCAATATGAGTAAGATATTGTCATTACAAATGAAACGCCTATCTTGAATTTTTTTAGAATAGTTTCCGAAGTCCTCTTCATTCTAAGTAATCCTTGCGTAACTGGCAAGCCATTATACATATTGATACGTAAACCTTACTACACTTAGGTATATTGTCCTTACAGCACATAGTTTATGTCAAATAATGTTTTGTTGTAGAGTTACTATTTCCGAGATATTTCTTGTTATTGATTTATATTTTGAAATGCTTTTCTTTTGGAAGCTGTTATCCGCTTTTGTGTGCCTCTTTGCAAAGAGATCGAATTTCAAAGATATAGCTACCAGCTCTTAAAATATTTGACCGCCACTCAAACGTGCTGTGTTCCTTATAACTTTGTATCTGCAAACAAGTGTGTAATAAAACCACTTCTACAAAAATTTCTATTACAATTAATATGGAACAGAACGAAGAGTTAGCGCCTGTAAGAATAGTTTCTACATCTGTGAGTCTTGAAAGTCCTAGAAGTTCAATATGTCAGATGTTATTCTATCTACTTCATTTTCATCAAGGTAAACACCAGAAGAAACGACATACGGAAATGACAGGTCGATATGTTTTGTGCAGCACATTTCCATCTACCCCTTAACCTTTACCACCTCTACAGGATCGCTCAAACTTCCGAACGAAGAGAACATTAGAGGTTACTCTCAGAAGATTCAAGATATACCTTTAATTTGCTATACAAACATCTTTGCACAAGTATTTTAACCAAAATCGTGAGGCATTTTTTGTAAAACCTCAACATTTTCAAAAAATGTACCCTGAAGAGGGTATTTTGGGATGGGGATTTTTTTGAAATTCTTCGGTTGCATTTTTGGAACATATAAACTTGAGTTTGGTATTTATTACACTTTTGATTTTGGAGTTATGATGTTCACGCACGCGTAAGACGTACACACAGATGCCTCAAGGCTCTATTTCCGGTGAAATTTTGATATCGAATTTTAGAGTACCTTCTCTATCTAGTGGCAGATGGTAGAGAAAATAAAAACGTTGTTGTAATATCCCTTTACCACAAATTTGTACACCAGATCTTGGATTTTAAGGGAAATGCTTATTTAGCTCTTTTAAAGGATAGGATATAATAATTACAGAGTTTCTTAGTCACGAGAACAGGATCTATTGAATTTTCCATTGAGTTTTGTTACTTAGAGCACACTGATATCAAATATCTAATGGAAAATGATATAGATTAAATGTTAGAGTAGATTTTCAGATTATCAACTAACTTCTGTCTTACATCAGTTCCGAGGACCGAACTATTAAAAAAGAATGTATAGTTCTAAAATAACCTTACTTTTCAATTCTCGCTCGAGTATTTCCATAGCGGGGTCCAAAAATTATGCTTTGGAACGGCTCCGATGTAACAGAAAAATTACACCTGCTCGAGAAGTTACACTGTAGAGAGTACAAAGGGTACACCAGTTGCAATCACACAAATGAGTTGAAGTTTCCAATGTTTTACTTTAAAATGTTGTTTTCCAGAAGCTCTTGAAGAAGTTTTTAATACTATGGATGGCACATACAATTCCTTTATTTTTAAACAATAGCCTTTACTACAACTTCCTTTGTGCTGTTGTGCATGTAAAGCTGCAAATGCTTGTCACAATTATTAGGGAATACAAAAGTAACGTAGCATGTAAATCCTTTAGTGTGAAAATATGTCTGTTGGATAAAGCTGAGGTTACTACACAAAGTTTTTAGCACTGATACAGGATACAAAGCTGCTAGAAAAATGTGAACATTTCAAAGGCAGAATGTGTTAATAATTAATTTAGTTTTGCATATCCTCATAATGATGCTTTGCGACCACATAGCAGCAATGGATTGCTTTTTTTGATGGCTGGAAGTGGTTTGTGACCCGGAAACATTTCTGCAACCTCTGCTGCAACTACCGAGTGGAACTTAAAAGCAGCCTAGAGGGCAGAGGTTCAATGCTCATTAAGCTCTCATGCAATTCGATGGCTTTTGGGTCTCTTTTCAGGCGTAAAATGAGAACAAGCGCTTTGTCCGCAGCAAAGAGAAACGTTAAAAGGTCCATAGTGACGCCGTATGTGTGGCAACGCTGTTACCGCAAGGGAAAACAATATCCGATCGTGTATCTGTGTGTTCTTAACCGAGAATTGCCCATGCAGTTATAGGGGATTACTCTGTCATAACTCTGAAAACGTAACGATCTGGAATTTATTGCACTATTTCACCTTTGCCGTAGCCCACAGAGAAACAAAAAGCTGCATAGGAAGTTGTAATAACGACTACAGAAGGGATGTTTACAAGGTTTACATGACCGCCGGTATGCAGCAGATATGTCCGTGGCATGCTTTTGTTTCTTGCATAATGGACTGTATGAGTGCTTATTTTCTGTTTACACGTCCAGAGAGCTAGGAGTAGGGAAGAACATTTAGATGTATTCGCTCTTGCGAGCATGTATTCGGGAGTATATTTGAAACAAATTACTGTTGCACGTACAGTCAAGTGCACGGAAAGGTGCCGATATTTTTTGCTTTCCTGCATAGTGTTTTCCTATCTTTAATCTCTCTTATGATCAGTAGAGGGCGGATTAGAATTACCTGGACTATGATTTCAAGTTACTTATACAGGGAGCATACTGTTATGGGAGCTAACGCTTGTGGTTGGCCTTCACTCGCGCATTAAATACGAAAGGAAAAGGCTGGGTATTTGTTTGTGTTCTCAAGAAGCACCGCTACTGTGTTTATTTATGTACTCAACAGGGATACACCCACAGAATCTGCAGTGTTGCCTGATTGTTTTCGACCAAACTAAAATATCTCCGTAGGAAATGGTCAGAGAAGAAAACGTAAGATACAAAATGTGTTCCAAATACCGCGATCTATCACTGGTTTAAATTACTGTAATGACTTCCCTTCCACCCGGTATATGCCACTATTCAACATGAGAAAAAATCCTGAATCTGGGAATGAAAGCAAGGTTTCGAGAAGGGAGAACGCCTGCGTAGGCGATTGGTGGCATCTTTCCACTGGTAGAGGTAAAGGTAGCATTGTTACAAGCTCTTTGGTGGAGTACCAACCAGTGTGTCCCTTTCCACTGGCATACTCTACTAACACAGAGCCAAACGTTTTGTATTGTTTTGCTAGCTGATATGCATATGTAATACTGAAATTGTTGCCTCTTGCTAGCCGCGTGCTGCACATTATTTGTAAAGCTAACTTAATTTTGGTGCTGTGATGTTTATGAGCTCGCACGTGTGCAGAGATATTCACTTTAGTTCCAGGGGAAACCTAAGTGTATGCATACGCCATGGTTACTACTATACTGCAATATAAAATACCTGTTTTCGTTGCAGACTGGGTCGTTTTGCCCGCACGTTGAAACGGACGATTAACATTTTAGCGGTCCATGCTCTGGATGTTGAGGAGGGGGTAAAAATAACAACAAAAACATACACATACGCAGACTTAATCTGCATTCTGCGTGAAAACGTAGAGAGCACACTAATTGCTGTATGCGAATACCAGAGCCCTAACTGTAGAAAATTGTGTTTTAAGCAGAAGGGTGTTGCGTGCTTCAATTTCCATTCTAAGTACTTGGTTTTCACGCCTTATAATTACACTTTATTCTCGTAATTTATAGTAAAACAAGCATCCGAGTAGAAGCGTTATTTTGTTCATCGCAGAGTTTCCATGTTGAAGTTTTACACCAGATAACACAATGGATCTTCGAGAGAAAGAGAAACAAAGTCTCACATCACTTGCTTTACTCTTGCACTAACTATTCTTACAAACTCTTATTCCTATACTTTCTTCATATTAAATGATATCAACATTTGCAGAAATTAGCTAATTTCAAGGGGAATATGGGAATACAGTAGAGTGAGCGATAGTCAAATCTTTGAAAATCCGTTCCCTTTGCACGGCCAATAGATAAAAAAAAAAAAAAAAAAAAAAAAAAAAAAAATGAACGACGATCTTCCATCTAAGGAAAGTTTTAACTATTGCAAAACTCACAAAAATAACAAGGAATATCTCCGAAATGGTTCACTCCATAACAAATGCATTTGGGTATAACTTGTGTGTTTAAAGAGGTCTACATTTTTGTATAGTAACATTTGGTCTATCTCAAGGTTTGCAGTTACGTAAAATCATCCAGAGTAAATAGGATCACATAGGCTATAGCCAGAAAATTCAAAATACACATATCAGTTTCCATAAAAATATCTTAAAGATATGGCATATTAATCAAAATCGTTAGAGGCGGTTTTGAGAAAATAAAAATTTTGGAAACATTTTCCGTTATCTAAAGGGTAATTTAGGGTGGAGGAATTGTCTTCAGAATCTTCGTGCCGAATATGTGGAAGATAGTAAACTAAAATATCAACTTTGGTTCTTAACCGACTTTGAGTTACACTGTTCACAGACAGACTCACATACACATATGGAATTTGTTTCTAAAACTGCTTTTTTGGATTCAGGGGGCTGAAAACATATATTTCCGGTGACATCTTGAAATCGAAATTTTGGTTCGAATACCATACTTCTACTCACTATACGCAGTAGAGAAAATGAAAAAGACCTATTAAGTTGCAGTTGTGAGACTTTTCTATCTGTAATTTAGATTCATAGGCATTATACATTATTGAGGAAGCTGAGTTTTTCTCTTCCAATTACGTATTTTTTAATTTGAGGTTAAGTTTCATATTGAATTTTTAATGGAATAAACATCACTTGCTAAAGCAAAAAAAAAAAAAAAAAAAAAAAAAAAAAAAAAAAAAAAAAAAAAAAATAAAAAAAAAAAAAAAAAAATAAAATAAAAAAAAAAAATAAATAAATAAATAAAATAAAAAAAAGTTAAACATAGCTCATAATCATTTATTATGCACCTTAGATAATCATTAATTATTTAATCTTCCAAAATGTAATATTCAAGAAAACCCTTTGTGGTAATTACTGACAACAGGTTCACTATACGTTCTGTTGGAGGTGCTTATTGCGAGTTATGTATGAACTAGTGTATAAATAATCTGACTGTGACACGAGTATTTATTTTTTTTCGAGCGTCACAATGAAAAGATTATAGACGTTTTACACACAACGTTTTATGCAATTTTAGTATTTAAATATGTCTATAATTAATAAATTTGCTATATGAAAAATTATAATGTATCAGATCACAGATATATGAGTAGTATGATTGCTAAGCATATGTTGTTTCATCTGTTTCAACACTTATAAGGAAAAAATGGAAGGTAATGATAAATCTATTGAATATTTTGCTTAACTTTTTGGAGGAAGCCAAAAGTGCAGAGAGTTTATAAATTCTAGAAAAATCAAAAGATGTCTACGAAAAAGACTATGAAGAAGTTTTGTGTATGGAATGTTGCCACACTTGCAAGACTGACGATATCAAGCAATTCAGGCATTTTGGAAAAATTATGCTGTGACAGTGTTGACGTCATTGCTGTCCTGTTGCCATGGTTATTACGTCTTTCATTTTCTGGCACTGATACTTTTGTACGATTTATGCCGCCATAATAAACTGTTTTAATGCTAGGATTGGATAAACAAGTTCTAGCTGGACTGGAAGAACAATATCATTATTACCTTTATTAATTATTACACAATGTTACTTTTTGTATATATGCAATATTCACAAACTCACTTACGTTTCAGTTTAATAGTACTTAAGCTTTATGCGCAACAGAGTTAGCATGTAATACAAAATTACTACTGTAAGTTTTTTTTACTGTAACTAAAAATAATATAATAATTCAGTGGCATAACTCCATCCCTAAGCTCTCAAATGACCATGAAGCTACATACTGCAATAGAAAGTGTATTTATTAAAGTATGGATAAATTCAAATAAAAGTCGAATATTTTGGAGCCGGTACTATACAAATTGTATCCTCTACCTCCAAGCTTTTCCATAGTAAGTTGTATAGATCATGCCGTACTATAAAGTCAACTCCTGCGAATGCGGACCAAGAAAGAGGGCAAGCGGTTGCCCTTCATAGCATACTGCTTTTGACTAAGGAAGTATGGAGAATAGAATTGCTGTGACTGGTTTGTTGAGGACTAGCGTCTTATCTAACCATAGTGACTCTTGAATCCAAAATTCTGTTCAATATGGTAAAGATATTTGGAATGTTTATTTAAGAAACTGAAGCATCAAATATTTAACTGATAATCCCTGGATAATTCTTTTTCTGGTAGCCCATAAAAACTCATCACTTTCGGCTGAAGATTTTCTCAGAGAGAGTTACAGTATTTCAAAGTTTAAATTGTTTCTGTCATATAGAGTCATTGTATCAGGTGCAGCATATTTTTAAACGTAAAAGTACAGCAGTGGCTAATATCTAAATAGTGAGGTTATATTTCATTTCCTGTGCCAACTCCTAAAAATAATAATAAATAAAACACAGGTACATTCTAGTAATCTACGTATTAAATACAAAAATTCACAGGGGTATTCTACTTTCTTTGAGTTTTCTTTTCTTAGTATATTCTAAGGGCATGGAACACACAGTGCTCACTGAATTTTAACGAGCTGTGTCAAACCGTTATTGACTTATTACGTTTTCATTCGTGTTTAATCCCTTTTTAACATGAAATGTTCTTTGCCAAAAATTTTATTTGAGCTACCATCCCGAGACAAAAAAAAATTAATGCAGTATTTCCTAATTTTAATTAGTTAAATAAAATAAAATTGTATGCATGTTGTTGATTTTTCAACTTGTTCGATGCGTTATGTAAAATAATTAATTTTAACTTAACTGTTTGTGTAACAGTGCATAACAATTCCGCAGTTTTTGAAACCTGTGGTCTAAGAAGTATTTTGAATCCCAAAAATGCGGAAGAAACGGAATAGAAAAACAGAACAGTTCACATTTCAACAGATGCTTTACATAAATTGTATAGAACCAATTAAATAGCCATTTCTGACTTTAAATTCGTCTTATTGTAGTACCAATTGAACTAATAAGTAAACTAAAGATTAAAAAAACACTTAAAATTTCACATTTTTCAAAATACAACATCTTAAGATCTAGACATTCTAAAACTACAAAGGATGAAAATAGTAAAACAAATTATGTAGTGTTTCTTTTCTTCTCATTCGTTCAAACTTGCCCATTTTGATATTCATTTCTTTTTCTTTCTTTTCTTCCTTTCTTTTTTCTTTCCTTCTTTCTTCCAGCACATATATTTATCACGTAGTGTTAAAAGAACACGTGCTATCAGACATCCACTGAATGTTGGAGTTTGTTAATCTGTAAAGCAGTGGAAAATAAAAGTGCTACGTCCATCACTTCATATACAGACATCACCCTGGTGTGCGAGAGCTATTGTTATCTTGTGGTGATTAATGGATCCAGCGCAGGACACCGGAACTGCAACGAGTGAGGCATTTAACAGCACGGTATTAAGTGGTGGTTACTGTGCAACTGTCAACCACCCCGCGGGTAGCTGAAGACATGCTGTCCATTGGTTCACTTCATTTCCTCAGGGGGTTGGATGTACAACATTATCCAGCATTCTCTCGTGCCACGCCACTGCGATGCATATAAGAGCGAATACAATGTTTGAACTGCTCTCTTTTTACAATATATAGATGTCATTTGTGGATTTCTAAAACAAAAGTCTCGTGAATTCCATACTAATGGCTTCCTCTACCAATATCATTTATTTATTACTACTACATACTACCTCACTTTATCTACTTCTTTCTTGAAGTAGCCGTGCGAGAAGGATTGTTCAGGCGGCAACGTCTGTGGCCCATATTCGGGAGATCGGATTCGATTCCCGCGGCTGACTTTCCTGACCTTGGGTTTTTTTTTTTCTGTTTTTTCCTCGGGTCACTCAAGCAAATCCTGGGAAGAATATTTACCTTACATCCCCGAGCTCCATTCCGTTTCACCTCGTTCTCTATCCGGTCTTTCTAGGTTGAAAGCGTCAGCAGGGTCGCTGGTAGGATGCGCTGCGCTGGACCCTGCGCTCTGGAAATACAGTGAAGGCGCCCCGGTCGACTAGTCGCCACTAGGGGTACTGTCTACTCAGCCAGATCTGGCTGGTGGCGCACCTTACGGGGCGGCCTGGAACTCATTCGAGCTGAAGAACTGCGTGTGTCTTTAAGGAACCCACAGTAGTATCCTCTGCCTGCAATGCATTCTGGCCGCCTGTAGGGTACTCTCATATCATCCTTCCTCCTGGGGTCTGACGCACAATATGGCATCGGTAGACGTGCCGGAATCTCCTCCGTAACCCGACAGACAGTGCTACATGCACTCTTGGTGAACAGGTCATTCATCGCCCTCTCTAGGCAACTCCAGCAATCCCTAGAACTGCCAGGGACTTCCGCGAGTCTCTTTAGCCTCTTGTAGCTATTTCACCCTTTCCTCCTGGGGGTGGTAATTACAATAGACATATGAAGGTCGTAGTGCATGTGCATTATCTAATGTACACATGCCTATACCTGCAGTGAGTACGAGAATTATTGCATTCCACCCAATAATTCGATACCGAAGTTTTACTGGAAATAGAAGTTGTGAAACTCCCGCAATACAAAAAGGGCTTTTGTAAGCATTGGGTGTCTGTCCGTCTTCTGCGTGTGTCGGTGGTATTCTCTCAACAGCCTACTCAGAAGACGAAAAATCGCTTAAACGCCAAACTTGGCATTTAAGTTCAAGATCTTCCAAAGATGCGACACGAAGACTTTCTAAGATACTTCCCACTCTAAACTAAGGTTTAAATAAAAAATTTTATCTGAATTTTTAATTTTTCAATGTTTCTAACATTTTTAATTGGGTATCTAAAATACCATGTTTGTATGGCAAAATAAAATGCATTTTTCGAATTTTCTGTGAATTACCAGTGAAAAAACTTTTATTCTGAATAAGTATAATTGTGTGCAACTCCTCTACAATGCACTTGATGTCGTTCTCTTTATTCCTATGATCGGACAGCTGGAAGCGGGCAGAATGGAAGGTCAACACAGGTGGAAGGAAATACAGTGTACCATTTGCAACATTAGGCTTACCCTTTTATATGACAGTATTGATTGTGTATAAAGGCGAAATAGGTATAATATTTCATATGGCATTCTAATGGATGCTTAACAGAGCAAACAAACACTCCATTTCGTATTTTAAGGGTATAGATCAATATTACATTCGATATTTATAATTGTATTCAATCATGATTCAGACGTCAGGATTTTTGTGCCGCTTTTCCTCTATTTATTTTTGAAGTATTTGGATCATTTGTCTTTGTTGTAAAAGCCAAAGACTTAATTTTAAATTTCTTTAAGATAAGTGGCTTCTACAACCAGATTTTCAGGCTTCATGCGGACGGAGGGGGGGGGGGGCTCCAGTCGCTAGTCCTCAAGAGAGGACTTCATTTCTAGTGCACGTCGCCGTGTCGATGTATACGAACGTGCATTAAACTCCCTCGTCTGATTCCTGTATCCTGATAAATCTCCAAAGCTAAATCGCTACTCCTATAACGTGTAATATTTTAAAACTTTTACCTGATAATTATTCATTTGACTTCCGCCATGCAAGCTGAAAGATCGAATCGTAAAAATCTGATGTATTGCACTCACATGACTTTCTATACTCTTGTACAAGCTATTCTTAAAAACACTTATTCCTATATGCACTTCATGTAAATAGCGATAAACATTTGCAAAAATTATGTTATTGCTTATTTCCTTGTAGTTGCAAGGGAAATACAGTAGCCTTTGAGCGCTTTTTGTCGCTATAGTAAAAGCTGGTTGCTATGTCAAAAGTTTGAAATTCCCTTCTCTTTACACTACCAAGAGATAAAAAAGTGAATAACAACCTTCCATGTGAGAAAAGTATAAGTATTGCAAAACTCATATAAATAACAAGGATATCCCCGAAATGGTTCACTCCACAAGAAAATGTGTCTTGAAATCTACCTTTTTGTATAATAAGATTTGGTTTATCTCTTACGGTTTACCAGTTATGCAAAAGTCATCATGAGTAAACAGGGCTACAACCAGAAAATTCAAAGTATACATTTCATTTGCAATAAAACTATCTTAAACATAATCGTTAGAGCCATTTTCGAGAAAATAAATTTTTTCGAAAAAGTTTCCATGTAAAGGATGGTTTACGGTGGAGGATTTTTCTTCCAAATTTTTGTGTCGCATCCTTGAAAGATATTAAGCTTAAATACCAAATTCGGTTTTTAACCGACTTTTCGTTTTTGAGTTATGCTATTTGCCGACAGACAAATACACACACACACACACACACACACACACACACACACACACACACAGAGAGAGAGAGAGAGAGAGAGAGAGAGAGAGAGACACACACATATAGGAACCTTTTTTATCAAATGCTTTTTTATTCAGGAGCCTCAAAATGCATTTCCGATGAAATCACGACATCGAAGTTCTGGGTGGAATACAATACTTAACCTATTTACTATATATATATATAGTACCATGACCACAGATGATTTACCAAGCCTCTCAATTTAAATAAAGAGTGATTTATGAAGAACTGACACATTTACTTCTTTAGTTGCTTCAAAACAAATTATGCTGTTGACAGCTAATTGTTCCAGAAATGCAGAGGAACTTGGGGGAGATTATTTTACCTCTATAGCAAATGTTGAAAATGTCCTCCATCCTGCATAAGACACAACTGTACTAATCCTATACGGCTTTAGGCATGCGCTGTTAACAGATCTCTGACACATTGAGTAGCTGCACCCTTTCTCCTGCGACAAACATCTTAATGATTTTTGGCGACTGCTCCAGTCGTGCTCTTACATCAACAAGAACCGCGGGAACCCTAAATAAACCATGTTTGCCTTTTTCACTCCCCAGAGATCCAGTTGTTTCCAATTTTTTACCAGTCCCAGTATTGTCATTCTTTGAGGAGGATTGCGATCACCAAATTCTTTCTGGTAGTTCCTTTGAGTAGCTGTAATTGAATTCGTAATCCAGGATTGCCTTACAAGGAAGAGTCGTTCATGTAATGTGCTTTCCATTTTCACGTCGACTAGAACAAAATATCAAAACATTAAAACTAGCAATTACGAATAAACATGAATATCGGCGCATTTAGTGACAGACAATCGAAGCTCCAGAACATTGTGCTTAATTTGTGCTAAAATGGGGTTATTGAGTGGGGTTATTGACAGAATAATTACAGAAATAAATGTGTTAGTCCTTCGTAAATCAATCTGTAGAATGCACAGCTTATCTAAGTGGAGTTCAGTTGAATCATATTGCGAACTGCTGAGCGGCTAGTTTGCTAGTTTTGGAAAGTTACTCGTACATGCCCGACATTTGGATATCACCGACAATGATTATCTTAGGATCTGGTTTCTTCTCTCTAATAGTTTACACTTACTCTAAGCTACAAATCTTGTCTGTTGATCTGAATGTTAATGGAATTGTAGAATAACTCGATTACACAGTCATGAAATTCGTGTGTCGCACTCAAAGGCGATGACAAGCGTCTGATAACAACTTGGCCAAACAAGTTTGGTCTCAAGTAATCTTCAAATCGACATTTTCCATAACCTCCTCGCCTTTGGACTGTGGAACACCGGCTGGCTCAATATGGCCGGTCGTTATCTCGCCGCGACTGCCGATGTCGAGGGAAGTAATTGCGAGTGGATATTTTCCTTGGCGGAAGTTACACCGCCACGCGAGCTTTGCTACAAATTGCCTACTGCTTCAGCGCAGGGCAAATTGATTGAATGCGTGACTAGGGAACCGAACAGCAAGTTTGACAGGTAAAGCGCGATCTACCGGCAGTGATACAAGCTAAGTGGCCTTCTCGGTTCTAGAGGATCACTGCCTTGCCAAGGAGATTGATTACTGCTGTATTGACGTTACGGAAAGTTCTCTGCGGTGCCTTATAATTCCCGGACAAGAAGGGACTGAATCACGAAACATCGCAGAAGAAACTGGTGTAAGTTATGAGCAGTTTATCCAAAATACTAAATTTCAGTTGTGCCAAATCCGCTTTCAGCAACCCCCAAAATACGTTCCAGGCAGCTTGTCTCTTTCTACTGCTTGTAACATGCTTGCTCCAGTCTAACTATAGAAATGTCATGCTGTTCATAGCGATACTTGCTTTGTACTTACGGACAAGAAGCCTAACTTGGAGGTAAGATCATGGGTAAGCAAGTCCGTCAAATAAGGCCATGCTACGGTTTGATTCAATGTTAACTCACATTTACCGGGACAAATGTTTTAAAATTTGGCAAATTTATATATTGATCCTTGGGTAAATATTATTGGATCAATAAATATGATGCTAACATTCTCGATTTTCTAAGAGGAAAAAACTTGGCCTCATTAAGACCGAGGGTTCCAAATAAGGCCACTTTAAATTATTTTACCCAAGGTGCAGAACAGAGGTGATCATGTGAATTATTAAGTGTTAAAGAAAAGTAACGAAATATGACAACTTAGTAACGAGAGATTTACTAATAAAAATCCCAAAATTAAAAAGAAAAAATGACAGCTGTTAATTTAAGTCCAGTCACATTCTGAACACTGAAAATGATTAATCGTGCCTTGCATTTTATATCAACGTCAAGTTCATGAACATATCTGTGACAACTTTCACACATTGTCATATCTATCATTTAGTCCTCTTTGCAAATATGACAGTACCTGCTCCCTTTCAGAGCTTGGCCTTATACTGCCGCATACGCGCTCTCTCGAATTTTTACCAATAAAAACCAGAAATATGATGCCATCATGAAAATGCTTATACAGTACGAAAGTACATTTAAACATAATTTAATAATATGCATAATACAACTTGTTTCATGGAAAGCAACTTGGCGCCATAAACGACAATGTACTTGCCAATTGTCAGTGTAAGTTAAATCAAGTCCACGCGCTCAGATTATTCTCTGTTCTCGCGCATACTGAGAAAGAAATAGTGGTTGGTGAGTTTGAAGGGTTAACAGAATATGCCGATTAAGGAGACGCTGCCACCTGCTGTTATTATGCAAAGTTCTTCAGAAGGCATTAGTTGGCAGATAATTAAATATTTTCTTCTGAAACTACATGCTCTTATGCCAAACACAAAATGTATGGCAGCTGTTAGTTGACCATTATTCTCCTTTCTGCTGTGCAAATACATTTTATGAGCGCAAATGATGTTTATATCACCGACTTTACAGCGTGATTTCACATAGTGTTTAACTATACAACACCGCAAGGCGTGGCAAGTACCTGATTCGATTTTGTGTTGGCCAGCTCGTCCTACCACCCGCCATTAAATTTTGCGTCAGCTATACATGGATCTTTGAAGAAGGAAGGAAGTTGCTCAAATGCTTTGAATGGAGCTTGTTATTTTATAATGCGGATACATGGATTTCAGACGCAGTGATGAAATGCAATAGGAAACGTGACTGCGTAAGTGTTAAATATGTTTCAGAGTCACTGAAGGGAAAAGTGTACTGAATAAGACACAAAGATATTCCAGAAAGAATGAGCGAAGGGGGAATAAAGAGTAACTCACAAGCATTTTCTAGAAGACTGGGCGAAAGGAGAAATGTACTGAGAAATCACAAAACTGTTCCAGAAAGAGAGAACAATGCTGAAATCGATCAGGTGGAAGAAAATAGAGTGGCTGTAACATTGAATGAATGGAAGTAATGACGAATAGCAACTGAACCTCAGAGCAGAAGAAGCTATCAGACGGGCAAAGACAATGGTTATCGAGTATTTAGCTGGGAAGAGGATATTGGGAAAGCAGAAGAAAAAGTGACTGTATTTACAAAAGGCGATATGTCCTTGCGTATTAGCTTTAATGAAACCCCATAAATAAAGTTGTCTCTGTTTCAAGGCAACATCTCGATGAACTTGGTTTTAACTCTTTTGCATTTTCATTATGCTTTTACTTTGTACTTAAACGGCAGACTTTCGATTACACAATATCCGCCATTTTTCAAGTTCCAGGAGGCCATTTCAATGTCCCAGTGCGGGTGGGGATTCCTCACTAATCTTGGTCACTACAGCCTTCAAATGCAATTTTCATCTTCATTGGCGTCGATTTTAGCCCCTTGTAAGTAATTTTTATTTTAGAAAGGTTGTGAGTTGGCTGTACAAATTAGCGAAAGTGGATAGTGTAGAGGTTAGCTAAGAACACTACATTTTCTAAATTTTGGGAACAATAGGAAGGCGAAGAGAAAGTTTTTATATTAAGAAACGACCAAGAAAACTTAAAATTCTCAAAAACTCTTACTGAGGCCAAGAAGAAAGCAGTATAGGGTCCCACATATCGTGCTGGACAATTTTAAATTGACTGAATTTAGGTACAGCACAAAAATATATTGTTGAACTCTGAAACCCATTTTTAAGCATTTTTCGCGATTCAAAATGCTCCGTGGACTCTCGTTTACAATTTATTGGTTTGAAATTTACAGGAGAGTTTTAGAGATTAAAATTTGTCATGCCTTAGATTAAAAATATTAAACAATTGAGCTGAAATTAAATATTTTTTTCATAATTCATAGTGAAAAAATTAAAAATATAAATAAATTGTATATGAAATATTTTCCTCTCAAAATAATTAATTCTAAGTAATAACTGTAGGAGACTTTTTTTGTATTCCTATACTGAGTTCAAATTAAAAATTTAGGAGAGGTACAATGAACTGTAGGGTCCAAGGGTCATTTTATATTAACATATCAAAAGCAATTTATTATTAATATATAAATAATTTAAAACCTGTCTGACATAGGACATTGAAATATTGTGTATACTATATCTTTTGTTCTCAGTGTGTGGAAAAAAATTCAAGGTAATTAGAAGCAAATTGTGCATTTGTTAAATTTTCATAGATACGTTGCCTTAAGACTGAAGACAAGCTTAAATAAGTTAGTTGTAGACGTTGAAGTTGGGGATGGGGAGATGAGTCATGATTTAAGCTCTGTAGCATCACAGCAGTAAGGTGCTAATCCAAGGATCGTTGGTTCGAATTTGTGCACGCAGCTGGAAATCCTATGACCGCATCACGAGGATAACCATCAATTATTATCCATGAGTTATAAAGGTTTAACGCTTACCCTCAACAGGGGTTCGGAATAAGGCGTGATTAATGATGGCAGAGGATGCCCAGTTTCGCTTCTTTTATTCATGACATATTACCACAGCTAGTGAACTGCTCGCATTAAGAATAGAACACCTGTAAGAACCAAGCTTAGGGAAAGCTTTGGAACATCAATGTTTTGTGATACATTATTTAAACAGCAAAGTCATTATTTATATAGCAAAGTGGCGCTCTTTGGCTGAACTAAATTTTTGTTACGATACTTTTTAGATAGTTAAGAGATGGCTAGGATTTTTAATAACGCGTATTTTTATTTTTTATATTGTTTTAAAATATTCTCTCGCGAGATGTCTAGGGGGAAGGCTTTTAGCTCAAATTCAGAGGACCTGAGTTTTGATTTCTTGAGCCTGGCAAACCTGTTTTTGTGGATTTCCTCAATCGCAACGCGAATGTGGGTTAGATCAACTAGTTCCGCGAGTTTTTCCTGTTGCCGTTTTCATTAATTCCCTTTTTCATTATATGCTGATTACCGAAATAGGGATGTTTATATTGTAGCGTAATCCCACACAATCCGTTACTTTATTATTTTGTTTCATTTTCATTACAACGGTAATAACAAGTATAACGATTATAATCAACTCTTTACACAAAACTAATGCTATCCCAAAACTTAGCACAAAACTGTTTCATTCTTACTAACGAAACTGGTTGATAATGACCATAGATATTAAACACGAATAATATATTTTGTTTCTGACACAGGCACACACGCTCGCGTGAGATGTTCGGGGCCTCAAAACACACATTTCCAGTGAAATCTCAACATTGAATTTTTGGGTTGAATACAATACTTCTTCTATATAGTGTGCGTATTAGAGAAAGTTAAAAAAAATAATAAGAAAAAGGGACACGTTTAATATAAACGTTATTTGTATCCTTAAAGGTGTGGCTTACATAATTGTTATAAATAAAGTTGAATCGGAGGTGAATTTGGTACAGTGGGTTGACCTCTGGGAGTTAAGAGGGCGTCCGGATTTTATGGCAGCAGATACAGCCATGGAAAAATGATTGAGTGCACTAGGAGAGCAGAATAGTTTTTAAGTTTCACGTCATGTGGCAATACGGTTTACACAAATAGATATTCCACCTTGCAGCTGAGTTTATTTATAGTTTCTGTTGCATATGATATCGTCTATCGGACACTTAAATAGCCTGTGTCTTAAATCAATGCTCATATTTGTAAACATACTCGTAAATACAAGTGCAGTAATATGCACTACTTGGTACTGTCTCAATTTCTTGTCCTCTTACGGGTCTCGCAGGGTATGAAATATAAGCACTGCCCAATGAACCCTCACTGTACCCCATGCTGCGGTCGGGGATGCCAATTCCCTTAAAGTTACGCCTCTTTCGGGCTCTCAATTATCCCTATCCTCCTGTATGCCTGCGGCATCTGGGGCATGGCTGCAGACACCCACCTCCTGCGTCTACAACGTATACAGAATAGAGGTCTTCGTGTAATCTATTTTGTATATCGTAGATTCCCTACGAGACTACTGCACGAAGCCTCGTCCCTCCCGTACGTGGAGGACGAAATTAGGCGCCGGGCAACCAAATTCTACGACCAGTTTCCACAACATCGGAGCGCCCTGGTTAGGTCTCTTGGGGACTATATCCCTAGAGAACGCACGCTTGTGCGACACCGGGTTCTCCGCATGGCTTGCGGGCACCCCCGGTAACACAGGAGCTACCCCATCAACAGCGTAAGCTGAGCTCCTTACAGTTCTTCCAAGAGTAGATTGGAAGTCCAAAATGTTTCGCCAAATATCCATATTTGGACCACCCATCAGCAGTGCCCAGTGCATGCTGAAATTAACACCCGATGAGGAGCTTAAATTTATGCTACCTCCTAACAATCCACAATCTTCATTCTTCACCAGCCATCCTATAACATCCTACTCCTGTCATACAGTGGTTAAGCCCTAAAAGGGCAGGTACACGAATGACATACCTCGGGCTGTTCTCAGCCTGCCATCTGGTAGTCTAGCCTGCTGATAGCTTTTCAGTGAGTGATTAGAGGCGTGGCGCTGTAATGATGACAAGTAAAGATGGGGAAGGCGGAAGAGTAGATACACCTTACTTCGTGAAAAAGTCACGTTTTAATTTTCTTTAGATTTATCTCCAAATTCTTAGTGTCTATTATGGAAAATGTAAAAATTACTTGAAATAAGCAGCATTTGTTGTGGTGCCATAAGAAAAGCTTTAACTTTATCCTTAGACTCACAAGAACGTGTAACAGTAAATATAATAGTATATATAGTATATATATAGAATTAAAGTTGGTATTCAAAGAGCTCTAATTCATATTTGTCTATTATGTTACATGATAATGCATTTTCTGCCTGCGAATGAAAGGCTTTCTTCTAATACATATGCAATAGACCGCCTTTCTAGGGCGGCATTAAAATTTAATTACATTTCTGTGCACTTGCACACTTTCTGAAATTTGTCGAACTATTACCAGCTTGCCAGATATCAATAATATGGTCATGTGTAGTTTCTGATGTATACGCATGCTGTGAGCCAAACAACAGTTGAGAAAAGCAGAAATTCTTAAGCCCTTTTCCAGGGTGTCTCGATATATTTGTATTGAAATCTAACTACTTAAGGAAACATTGGGCTAAAGCATTGATGTTTAGAATAAACACATGGAAATATGGATGAAAAGGAAAGAAAATTCTTAAACTTTAAATATGTGGGCGCTTATACATATTATAAACCAAAATCACAAAAATTGAACCTCAGACTAAGTGTAGAAATGAATGCCCTTTTGCTTGAAATGCATGTTAAATTATGTAGTTCACGTCAGGAGTAACATACAGTTTTGCAGGACAAAGCACCAATATAACACAGGGAACGGTTCACAGTATTTTACCGCTAAGAACCCAAGGCGCTGTGGTCATAAACTCCAGCGCTCTCTCGGCGGCAGCAGTTCGAATTTATTTCATGTTTTGCCTAAGGGCAGTATCTTTATATTTCATTTAGTCTTGTGGTTGTCGTCGTGTTTACCGGCCCCTTTATACAGCGTTAGTATTACGCAAGTTAACATTTGAATGACGCCGTAAGGTAATTTTTCATTTTGTTGCTTGGATATAAAAAGGTCACTGATTATGTTTTAATTTCCTGGTGCTGCCGGGCTACTCCCTTTGTACTCTGTAGGTGAATTATGTGTGTAATATTTCGGTAGCCACCGCGGCATATGGCGGTTTATGTAGCTGGAACAAACTGCTCCCTACAAATAATATAATTATAAAATGGTAACGCGCACGTTCTAACCAGGTTTTACAACAGCTTTTTCCCCCACCGTGGTGTAAAGTAACGTATAACAGCGCAAGAAAACTAAGTACCTACTGGCTCTTAACGTTGTACCTTTCAAAAGGTGTAATGAACTCTAAACTATGACTCAGGTGTCTGTGGTTCACATTCGTCAGGTCCGGAATTCAAATCTGGTGGGTCGAACAATTTGACTCCTTTTTTTGTGATTTTTCCCAAGATAATTACCGAACTGGGTTGGATGTTTAATACCACAACCCAACGTTCCATTTCAAATCTAAAATAATGGTATTGATGAAAAATAAATGGTAATAGTGAATGCTTCCACAAGTAATGTAAGCAAGCAGCCTAGATGGTACCCTAATTAATGTGCGATTACAGAGGCAGAGGTACGTTTGCCCTCCATCTTGATTGGTGATACCGTAGCCGCCTTCTGGGTCCAACATGATCAATTAAAGATCAATATGGCCATGGAGTGCCATGGAAAGTCTTAAACTCAAAGGACCTGATCTAATTAGGCCATGTTCAACATGGGAATTGTCGTAGGAACAAACTCCCATGGCGGATAAGGGAATTGTACCGGCTACTCCGGGAATGGGAGTAGGACCATTGATGACAAACCCATGTGGCTAGTGGATCGCTACAAGATCGAGAGCCATACTAGCATTGGAAAGAATGTGGTAGGAGTAGGAGGAGCAGTAGGAGGAATAGGAGCAACAGCAGCAACAGCAGCAGCACTAGCACCAGATTCCAATTTTCACTAGCTGTGCAAATATGAATTACTGTGCTGTGTATATTTATTATGACGCCCGCCACAGTGGCCATCAAAGGCGCTCAAGTCACCTCAAAGACGCTCGCTATTAGCTACCTCAACCACAGCTTTTAAACACGTGGCCGACGACAGGGACCGTTCAGAGTAAGGACGACAATGAGCGTGGCAGAATTAAGTGCTTCTAGACTGTTCGCGAGACTTCCGTCTGCCCATTTATTTAGAAGTTCGAGAAAAGGTGGATTTCGAGGAACATCCGTGCTAGACTTTATCGCCTATATAAGCGAGCGGGACATCGAGAGAAGCCAGTTCTTCGGAATCATTAAACGTTGAAGGAGACAACTGTTAACTACAAGTGCGTGTCTGTGGCCGTGGGTGCTTGCGTATGTGAGTGCGTGCGTGTATGGGCGCGCGCGCGCGTGTGTGTGCGTAGCCGTCGTACAGAGAAATTTGAGTGTCTTGTCAGAGACAGCTTAGGGTATTTAATCGTTGTGTGGGAGTTGTTTGTTGTGTGAAAAAATGTTGGGACAGTTTTTGAGTGAATCGTATGAGTAGTCGAGCAGTATTAGCGTTTGTCTCAGTATTGCACAATACAGAACACCTCTGAAATGCAAGATCATGACGAATTGTGGATTGTATTAACGATAAAACAGAACTGTGTACTTCTGCCTGAATTTTGGTAGACAAATTAATTGACAAGGGGAAGTAATTGAATGTGTGCTGTGTGACAGTATGTTTGAATTCAATACAATTTCGCAAAAATTAATGCAACTCTAATTGAGTGAATATTGTTGCCTACCAATAAGCAAAGCCGTCATTGCCTTAGGTGTTAAAGACAATATATAAATACAGAAAAAGAGTTTAACGCAAAATATAACTGCGCAAAAATGCAATGTGAACTCGAACGAAAAGCTGTTAAACCTCTACCTTCAGTGAAGCTTAGTCTCTCCAGAAAAATGCTCAAAAGTATTTAATCAGCAGTCACACCATCTCCATTATTCCTTGCTGGGTGCAATTGGTTTACGAAGAACGGCAATGCAGCAATATATGCATACAGATTAAGTTGACTCTGTATCTGTGGATCTCGTTTCGAAACCCCGTTTGTGATGTGCATACCTGTACTCTCTGAATACCAAGCAACTTAACAGTCGAGTGCACGTGCACTAAATGCAAGTTCGTTAGTGTTGTGTGTTCCCAAGCCACTAAATATGCGCATTTCCACAAGCAGAATCAGTAATCAAAAAGCGCATAGCTAAAGGGTAACACATTTTAGATCGCAGTTAAAAATGTATGACTTTCTCTTTGATTGTAATTTTAGGCCAATCATAAAGATACGTTTCTTTTTTCTTTTTTCTTCTAATAATACATATGTGGCATCGTAGCCCTTGTGGTTCTAGGAGCCTCATGCCACATGTACACCTCAGAGTGGACGACTATCCAGGTGATACGGGGAGAGGAATAGAGTGGTCAACACTATACATTTCATGATCTATAGATCTCTCTCTCTCTCTCTCGCTCTCTCTCCCTCCCTCTCTATCGTACCTCCTCACGATGCAAAGTGCATAACAGTCCAGAAGGTAAGATAGGTGATATCGGAAAGTGGAGCCCAACATGGGGCTATTCTTTTTCTACTGAAACAAAAATAAAGTTATGGTCACATTAGAGAATGTCTTATATCCCAGTTACGCATATATGTGTACAAATTAATTAAAATTGACCTATTTTAATGTCTAATGCTATTTCTAACCTTATTTAACAAAGTAGTGCCACAAAAAAGACCATCATAAACGCAGTGCATGATTTATTGAAATTAGAGTGAGTGAACAACTACTTTTTAGGCAAAGGGACACATTTCTAACACTAGGGTTACCTTCTTTGATTTCCTGACCAAATGAAGATTATTATTCAAGAAGCTTGTACTTCTTATGTGACGGTCAATCATTTGAGAGTACTAATTATGTAATCTAAAGACTGAACCGAAATTTTAGAAGCAGCAGAGAGGGTAATGTTAGAATATCTGAACACACGTATAAATTAAGTTGTAGTAAAAACCTGCTGTTAGCATAGTCATATAAAATTGTATTAAAATTGTAATAATTGTACAATAGACAATTCAGTTACTCACAATATTGATAAAGTTATAAATTTGTTTCAAGTAAATTTAGGTTATTTGCCAATAGTTAAAGTTTTGTTACCCTTTTCTTCATCGTGGTATTATTGCCATAGCCTTATATATTTTTTCCTAACTCGTATTCTCATCACTGATAGTTAAAGGCAAAAATAAAAGAGAATAAAAGGTTACCATCGCAGCCGCAGTGAGCTCCAGGGATACGAAATAGCCAAAACAAATGCCACTCATCTATAATTTGTGCATAAATAATGACTGCTGTCTAAAACATAGTATATGTTAAAAGCAACTTTATTTGCTCGCAGAATGCTCAACGCGCTGCGTCTTTTGGCCATCATTCCCACTCAATAACTAGTGAACTTGCGCACAATAATTTGTATTTTATATAGTGATAAGTAGAATTGTAAATTAGTTTTCGTTAGCTCATGACAATTGACGTTCTTGCATCACCTCCAAGGAAAGCAGCATAAGCAAAAACCAGGAATATTTGCCGTGCGGTATGTAAGTCATACCGTATGCCAAACAAGGGCTGTACTGCTCCAAGAAACCGTATACCGTCCACTCTGTGTGTGTCTATTATATATCAGGTCTAGAAGACCGCATAACTGGCCGGGAGGGCTCGGGACGCTGACCACGTCCCACCCTCCAGTACTGCACCTCACCAATGACGCCTGTAGTGGGCAGAGGTGTGGGACGCAGCGGCTGAGCGGTAGGCTTTGGCCCTTTGTGGGCTGTTGCGCCGGGGTTTAGGTTTTATATATATATAATATAATATAATATAATATATAATATAATATAATATAATATAATATAATATAATATAATATAATATAATATAATATAATATAATACAATACAATACAATACAATACAATACAATACAATACAATACAATACAATACAATACAATACAATACAATACAATACAATACAATACAATACAATACAATACAATACAATACAATACAATACAATACAATACAATACAATACAATACAATACAATACAATACAATACAATACAATACAATACAATACAATACAATACAATACAATACAATACAATACAATACAATACAATACAATACAATACAATACAATACAATACAATACAATACAATACAATACAATACAATACAATACAATACAATACAATACAATACAATACAATATAATATAATATAATATAATATAATATAATATAATATAATATAATATAATATAATATAATATATTATATAATACACCTCTGCCTCTGTGACGGCAGACGACATTACGGTGCCATCCAGTCTATCTGCTTACATTATCTGAGGATAGATGGCACAGCACTCGCTGTTATAATTTGCGAGGTTTAAGTTGAACCATGGAAAGTAGAAAGAGATATCACTATATTCCGCAGGCCAGTTGGTAATCCTTAACTCCCTAATCTCTAATCCTTTACTATTGAAACATACTATTTAAATTCTGGATTGCAAAAGTTGCAACTCTATTTCCCAACATCCGCTTGTATCAATACGAAAACCAGCGCAGCAAGGACGGCTAAATATATGAAGATATATTCCACATACTTGTAGAAACTCTTTCGTATTTGAAAAGCATAACTGATTTTGAAAGGCTAGGCAGTGCAGGAGCACTGACAGTGTTTCTCAGAAGATTGACCGTCATTGGTAAAGCCATACGATGCGATACTAAAAATTGTGGCGTTAGTCATTACCCGCCCTTCCTATGCCCGTCAGGTTTCAACTTAACTATTTTTCATTTATACTATTGTTAAGCTGGAACTATGGATTCTGATGTGCTATATCCAATCCGGTATTTACCTCGACGACTGAGGGAAACCACGAAAAAACACAGTCACATTGGTCGCTAATTGGATTTGAACCCGGGACCTCCCGAATGGGTTCACAGACGTTAGCGTCTGAGCTCGGCATCTTAGATGTTAAAGCCGGCATACAAGTAGAACATTAAAAATGTAACAGAACGGCAGTGCATGGAGTATTATCTATGAATTAAGAGGAATTCACAGTTACAACATGGAAACGTAAAGATTAATTATAGTGCGTTATTTGCGTTGCTGTAAAGACGTATGTAGTACAGACAAACATCAAAATTCTTAGAGGTAAGAATACTCAATAGTGTCAAAATACTGCAGTAGGCATGTAACAGAGGGAAGTAATGAAGCCGCGACATGGCTGGTTGGGCGAATGAGTTTCACGTGCGAAGGGGTAATACTCTTAAAAAGTTGGTCTAGCAGACCACAAACTGGAAGCCATAAGAGTACGTGAACATCGTAAGAGTACTTGTGCACGAAGTGATGTGAAGTTGTAATAAACACTTTCGGCTTCTCGTGTAACTTTTTCCATTAACAGTCGTCATATGACCTTGCTAAGGACGTGGATAACGATTACAGACAGCAAGGAAACTGAACAGTTTTATAACAAAAAGTTATCAAGATGCCCTTATTAACCACTAACTGTACCTCTTATCGAGATAATTTTGTTTATTAGAGTAACAATATCAGTTAGGCTGTCGCCAATTTAAAAAGGAAACTGATTAGGTCTGTAAAAGTCAGTGAAGTTTAAGTTGGTGGACATGGCAAAAACTGTAAATCAATATCTGCCATCTGAAGTAGTATGCCTTTCATATCCTATGATGATAATGATAACAACAACGAGAACAACAACAACAACAATAATAATAATAATAATAATAATAATAATAATAATAATAATAATAATAATAATAATAATAATAATAATAATAATAATAATAATAATAATAATAATAATAATAATAATAATAATAATAATAATAATAATAATAATAATAATAATAATAATAATAATAATAATAATAATAATAATGCACATGTGATAAAAATAACAGAACAAAATAATTGAAGAAAATGAATACTATAACTTTAAAATGCCTGTTTGTTCAAATTTTTATGAGCTTTTAAAAATTTTTGTTCGCTTTCAGGCGTATGAAATCATCTTCTGGTACACACAAATCAGCTGGCAAAGTTTTAAACACAAATCAACGCGATGTACGAATAGTTCCGAGTTTGACTATATACCTACCTGTCAGACCCCAACGGCCCGGGCAACGTCTTTCCAAGGAGGGCTACTGAGACAGTTTCCAATGAGCAAGCAACTATGCCATCTGCCCGCTAACGCCGGAACCTGAATCTGAACGATGACAATGAGAGCAAATGAGAAAGGAGGGAAAAGCTTTGGAGAAGAGATGAAACCATCCAGCATTCGCTTAGGTGACATGGGGAAACCTCGGAAAAGCTCGTGTTAGTGTGCGCGGCCACTGGGAATCGAACCTGTGACTTCCGGAATGCGGGCCATAGACGTTGGATGGCAGCTGGTCCTGCTTTAGCCATCTGCAACCTGGAGGCCCGAGACCAACCAGGAAGGCGGAGGTTGGGGTGTTCCCACCACCCATCACCCATCACCCACCACCCGTCACCCACCACCCGTCACCCACCACCCACCGCCCATCACCCATCAAGCGCCACGCAGTAATCTTTCCAGACCGCAGATTCTGTGATCCTGGTGCAGCACATCAACCGTCATCTCCTGGCCTCTACAACGCTGAAACAGATCAAAACGAATAATGGAGACGGGAAATAATAGTCAGAAAATTCTTGGTAGAGGGTGGAACACTCCACCTTCCAGTTATGAATCCAAAGAAGCCACCAAGCAAACCTTGGTCAGACTAGCTGGCCAGACGGGAATCGAACTCGGGATCTTCCGAATTCGATGGACCCTTTTGGACGCTCTCAGCATCCCATTCTACTGTGGGAGTGAAAGACGGCTTAAAAATGCCTGTTTATCAGGTTTGAGTTCTTTTGTGTGTCGTAAATCTACGACATGAGACTACCGGCTTTAATTCCCTTCGAAGGGAACCCATGCTAACGATTTTTACGCCCGAAAACATCCACCGCCCTCCGACGGGTTTGAAACCAGAGGCTAGCATGTTACCTCTAGACCAAGAGAACAGCATTTTGCAGTGTTTATTGGCCAGTACTGCTTTGCCGGAGAAAACAAACATTTAAAGTAGGTCAGTCCGAAACTTTCGGGTCCCGCAATTACACAGTGTCATTAATGGTATTCATGTAGGGTACAGGGATTTTTAGAATGTTTTAGCAGGAATGTTTTGGTTATGCAGTAATCCTGAGAACGACTGCACAGAGAAAGTGACGTCTAATTACTGCAAACGCGTCAGTCAGTCAGACAGACAGACAAAGCAAAGCGTGAGTTATTGCGACCAGGCAAACAAGAGATCCCACTGCTTAGCTGGTGGAATTCCAGTCCAGCCGGGCGGTTGGACCACCCGTCTGCCAATTTCCAACTTCCAAATCCAGTTATTGTACTGCAGTGATGTATGTGCGAATGAATGTTGCTAAATAAACGAATGCTTTTGTTATTTTCTTTGTCATGGTTATCCCATTTTCTGCCCGCCGAGTCTTTTTCAGAGTCTGTACCATTTTTACCAACCTAAATTATGTTTCTGCTAAAGCGAAAGGAGTTTATATCATCAGTGTGCGAGCATTGCATCAACAACAGAAGTGGTAAAGCTAGCAACATTTTTTACTTTCTCTACTACATATAGTAGCTAAGTAATGGAAGTATTGTATTTGATCCAAAATTTCAATGTCAACATTTCACCGAAAATATGTTTTGAAGCCCTCTGAATTGAAGGAAAAAAAAAAGCACTTTTAGAAAAAGGTTCATGTATGAATGTGCGTGCCATTTAATTCTCTTCTTAGCTTTTAATTATTCAATTTCTATTTTTTTAAATACTTCATGGTCTTTTTTCGTCTATTTTCATTTTTGTTGTTTACTGCTTTTTATTCTGGCACATACAGTAACATAAAACCCATGTCCGAGGCGGGAATCGAACCCGGAGCGCCAAGGACATACGCTCCAGCGAAACCTCAAGTTAAACTTCTCAGTTACAAAGAGTATAAACTTACAGCAAACTATAGGGTATAGTGTAAACGCACTCAGATCTATTGTGCCTATCACCCCTCGAGGAGGCAGGGATGAAGTGAGGGAACCACAGGGTCGCCGCAAGACAGGCCACAGAGACGCGCGGAGATGCCTAAGAAGTGCTGAGATATCTCTATCCCGGCGCCAGGCCCCACCGAGCAGCCACCACACACCGGGTGGGCCCCCATGATGTAGGACAACATCCGCCTAAACGCCACCTAGCAACCTTCAGTTTGATTGTCTTTTTTCAAAATTTGCTGATGTAGAATGAGTAATCCTTCGTTCTGGATGCATTTCATTTAAAAATACACAAACATCTTCTTGGTTCCTCCTATCATCATATCCAATCATCATTAGTATTTTAGTTCGCTGTCTTTCTGTGAGTTGTACCATGATTAATTACTTTCAGGAAGATTTTGCAATGAAAGCTACATCAAAAAAATTACCATTATATGTCGCAATATCTCATGACGATTTTTTAAATCGAATTTAGATGGATTCACTTCATTGCTCTTTATTTAACGGAACTGAAGTTTGGTAATGAATATTTGGTGAGAGTCACAGTCGAAGGCTTTAAAAAGCTCACATAAGATTGCAAAAGCCCTGTCATGGTCATCAAAGCTATGACCCATGTGCCCTCTTTTGCTTAGCCCTTTATCATTCTTGACTTTATAACTTTGCTTTAATATTGTTATCTGAAAATTGAAAACATGGTCCTTTGTCAAGCGAAAGCATAATAGGGATTGATGTGCAGCATTGTTTATGCTTGTTGAAAGACAGAGAAAATGAATATTGTGTGCACTTCTCGGGGACAGAGGATAATGCATGCTTTAGGTGCAGGTAATCCACTGTAACTACAAAGCAGTGGGAACGACCCATCCCCCATTCAGTCCGCTCATTTAATTCGCATTAGTAGTCACCACAGAGTCGAGGGAGTGTTTGCATCATCATCACCATCATCATAAATACATAGCCAAGAGCTTAGTAAACACGAGCGAGTAGAACTGCCTCGGATTATATCTCATTACATGAGGAGATATGGATTTTGGTGCCATAGCCTACGGGATATGTCATGACAACACGCCTAAATTAAACAGCGTCGTCCACCGTGAGAAGACCTCGGCATTCTGAAAGGAAACAGCTTCATCGCATTACCATGACACTTTCTGACATTTAAATTATTATCACAACTTATGTCTTCTACTTAGGGATTGCTTTGTGCAAAATAATAACCTTTTCTGAACTTCTCAGATGGCAGAGCACGATACCAATTGGTAAAACTTCTGAAGTCTACAATTTCAGTTCGAATTGTTTTAAATTTTTATGCAAGAATTACTTTTTAATGTATACCTCTAGCCTCTTACCTCTAACCGCTATTTCATTTACTTTACAAGGCCACACAGCTATGTGGGAGTAAAGTAGACTTGCGATGTTTAATACGAGTAGAGTTATATTTATGAATTTATATTATTTTGGCTCTTTTTGGCGTTTTTACAAGAGGGGTAAAAGGTAAGTATATTTACATTTAGCACTCAGATATGTCCACGTGTTGCTACTTCTCAGGTGACAGCGTTCAATATTTTGTTCATTAACGTCATCTTTTTTGTTCGTCCACGTTTACCCATGAAGCATATAACAACTGAAATCCACATAACTTGGGTGAACTTAAAGCTCAGTTAATAACAGCAGGCATTTCTGAGAGGGAACTGCACAGGGTAATGCCAGTTTCGTAAGCAGATGCACGAAAGAACGAAGGAACAACGAAGGAAAGTAATTCCAACATCTTATTGCTAGTTATCCGTAGCCAATTTCCTTTTCTAACGTTTTAAATTTTGTAAAAATAACAATAACTCACGCAACGGACTGTGCCTTCAAGCCGTTAAGGTAAAGTGCAGATATTTACACTAGTAATTGAGGACAGTGTAATGAATAATATCATATCAATATTTTCTTCATTTGCGAGCATACAATTTTACTTATTAGGAGTATTATGTTTTCAGGTTGATTTATACTCCACACCTAGCACACACAATTCCTACGTGTTTATTTTCCTCCAAAGCGTGGTTCCGGAGGCGCAACTCAAAGTGGGCGGTAACGAATGCAATATTGGAAATCTCAGCATCGAATTTTTGGGTGCGGCACACTTTCCCTGCTTACCTTACGTTATAAAAAAGTAAAAAGCTTTAAAACAAAGCCTTTGTGGAATCACGTCTTCTGAAATAAAAGATAACAGTATTTTAACTAAACAGTGCTTTGTACTTGTGCACTATGCTCTGCATTGCAGTACAACAAAAGTTTTTCATTAGAGGTGAAAGAAAATACAGGAATATGGTCATTTATGAAACCGACAAAAGTACATTTGTTAATACCATTTGGCTATGCCTCGTCCTTGTGCTGATATTAGACCGTAAGTTATTGACGCTACTGCGGTGGATTCTTAAGGGGGCTATGAATATTTCGCAAATATATTTGGCTTGCTTTGACCGATGTCGTGATCCAGAGTATTTGTCAGGTTTATTACAGCCTTTCCCAAAGATATAAGGCACTAAAAGAAAACGTAGAACATTTGAATATATGACGATGTTTGTTTTTTGTGTAATTTGTGATGGCTTTGTGCAAATGCATGTGCAAAGTATGATAAATGTGCCTAGAGGGATCAAGAAAAGGCATAAAATTCCCTCTTGCCAATATTAATGTTGCAAAATTCGTCGCATTGTCCCAAAAGTTTGTAGAGTTAAATGCATGAAACTTCTGCATGAGTTAAACCATTTTTTCCTTCTTTACCACGTACGGGTAGAGAAATATTGTACTGCGCCCAAAAATCTTGATATCGAAATTTCAGCAGAAATAATAATAGTAATAATAATAATAATAATAATAATAATAATAATAATAATAATAATAATAATAATAATAATAATAATAGTATTAGTATTATTAGTATTAGTATTATTAGTATTAGTATTAGTATTATTAGTATTAGTATTAGTATTATTAGTATTAGTATTATTAGTATTACTTGACTCATTCCTTTCACTGTCGCTCTTCACCTCCTTTCACAGTCACTCAACACTCGTTAAAACTTCTTCCTTCGATGCTGCGTGTCTTTCACTGCTCTCCCTCCTCACTGACACACTGACAAACTCAAAAACTGACTGCTCTTATGCACTCCGCAAGCGTTTATGTTGGCGATGCATAGCCAGATTTTTCTCAAACTTGTTCAAACAAATTGGCCGTCAGACACTTCTCGAATCAAGACAATATGAAAACTTGTGAACTTGCATGAAATAAATTTTTACAAATGAATACATGAAATTGTTAACGTTTAGCAATCTCCGTTTTTTTATTTTTACTTGTTTATTTATTTATGTTAGTTTACTTATTTATTTATTCATTCATTCATTTTTTATTTATTTTTATTTTTCGTTTAACTCCAAAGATCATATGTGCGGTGTCTCCTGTGGAACATTGCCTGTCGGCGAACCTACTATAATCTTCGCAAAAGTTAAAGGCATATGGAGGCGGGCCGTACTGCAGACTCCAGCGAACCCCAAGCTTTCCCCTCCTACCAGCGCTGTCAAATGTGGTGCACGTATCTCACGCGCTCTTATGTCAAAACCTCTGCCGGTACACGCACTATGCTTGGCAACAGCGCTCCGCTTGAGCATTGGCCAGCGTTCATATATCTTCGACTTTTGCGAGCTATATAACTCCTTTAACATTGGATTTTATACATTAAATTCACACATTTACACTCTCATTCATACTTTGAGAGCTTCGGTGGGGGGGGGGGGTGAGGGTGGAATGGAAAAATATTCCAACCCCCAGTCGAGAATAAAACACGGGACCCCTTGCAGAGCCGACTGACCTACGAGACCCACCTGTTCCCAATTTGTGAAGTGCAAAAATGAATAAGTTGTACGCTACAATACATACTCCATTTATTACTCATTTATGTACATTTGCAAACTGAAATTAATGCAAAATGCTCAGAAAATATCGGAAGATTTTCTCACCTAAAAAGGTTACCATAATTTTGCTACATTTTTCTTATTTAATTATTTCACATATTTATAGCTTTAAACAGTATTACGCAGGACTTTATAAAGAGGTATAAGCGGATTTCGAAAACTTGCAGCTTTTTCCGCCAGCGTGCACATATAATCCGATTTTTGCGCCTTAGTGTCTTGGTAAAAGGCGTGTATAAGGATTCCATGTACCTACTCGGGATGTGCTAAATTAATTACTAATCATGGTGAGGATTCCATCACTGCTAAACTTACAGTAATCCGCTTATTGGTTACCATAAGCTTTGTGTTAAATGTTTCTGGAGAGATTATTTTTTTAGTTTCTCTATTACTTATTGTAAGTAAGGGAAGTATTGTATTCTAACCAAATTATTAATGTCGAAATGTCACTGAAAATATATGTTTTGAGGTCTCTGAATCCAAAAAAAGCCATTTTATAAAAATATCCGCGCGCGCGTGTGCGTGTGTGTGTGTGTGTGTGTGTGTGTGTGTGTGTGTGTGTGTGTGTGTGTGTGTCTGTCTGTCTGTTCAGATACACTATCCAGATACAGTGAACAGGTAGGCGTGCTAATAGTTTTCAGTGCAGTATTCGTAGCCAAACAGCTATGTTGTGACGTAGCGCGGGAGTGCACAATCGTGGAATGAGTGATAAATACGGTGAAAGATGGTTGAAAATAGTTATTTATGTAACTAATAATGACATTCACATGAATATAATTATATATTATAGAATTTAATTCATCTATTTCTAACTCTTCGCGACTACTGTCCAGTTTTTCTGCTATAGATAATAAATTTGCTAAGTGAAAAATTATAATGTATCATAGATCACAGATTATGGTTGCTAAGCAGATATTGTTTCCTTTGTTTCCACACTTGTAAGGAAAATGGAAGGTAATGATAAAACTATACTAAAACATTAATGCACCAAGCGAAGGGACGAGAGAAAGACACAGGGACGAAACTTTGCAACCTATACTACAAAGCGGCAGCATGGAACCAAAATGGCGGACGCGCATACCTGGTATGTATAGCACCCTAGGCATAATAATTACGTCATTGATTTTATGGCCAATGTAGGTTAATTTCTGACAATTAGATTTACTCTTAAACTCCGTTGAATTAAACTAATATTAGGGTATTATCATCAACATCTAGCAAAGCAGGGCTTAGGTTTACGTCAGTAGAAGTTAACGAATAAAATTAAGAGAACTTAATGAAAGGAAGTCTTTCAGTTGCAAACGTAAAGCGAAATATTGGTAACTTATTCATCATGCTAAGAAGTTATTAATTTGTACCTCGTGCTGTGAGTCGTTCCAGAAGGAGACGGAAAGCTGACTGAATATGATTCTGTGTGGTCGGGGAGAAAAGGTTGTATTTATGAACGCTCTTTTAACTTCCTGAAGTTCTCTGTCGTATTGTATATGAACTTGGAAGACCGCTTAATTTTACTTAAGAGGCCTCTTTATCAGGCTTCCCGCTTTACATCCCTTCCGAAGGAAGTCATGCTAAGGACTTAAAAGTGCCCGAAACAATCATCGACCCGCGACCTCGGGAACCAGAGCCTGGACCACGGAGGACGACTCTGTGCTCGGAAGGGAACTATTGGTACACATTATGGTGGTGGTTGTCCATGGTGATGATAAAATGTTGCAAAAGAAAATAGGAGAATAGGAACAAGAGAGATACGGAGGGAATTCGTCACTGAATCTGTGCTTATTGTACCTATGCCCTAGGAGTACCTCCGGGAGGAAGGATGAGGTGAGAGGAGACACCGGGTGGCCAATCCAGGGTAACGTCACAGACATTGGCAGAGGTCCGTAAGGATTTCCAAGTTTGACGGCTCCTCGAGGTCTTCTGTGTCCACCCAGAAGGACCGCGGCGGACACCGAGGAGGGACGGAAACAGTTCCTTTACAAAGCGTATAACATCCCACCAAGCTGCATCTAAAGCTTTCATACCTGCGGCCCTGAAAGAACCAACGGGATGAAGGGTGAATGAAATGTTTAATGGAACGAAATGTAAGGACAGGAAATTCGGAACATGTAGAAATCCTTCCCAGCATTGCCTAACGACTCAGGGAAACGCCGATAAAACTCATGGGTCAGGAAGGTCGACCACGAGAATCGAACCCATGACCTCCCGAATGCGAGCGGAGAGTAACGTTACCACAGAACCATCTTGCTTGGTTCTAAAGAACCGTTATTAATAAATATAATGAAGAGCCCTAATTTGTCTATAATAAGAAACATACTTTTTCTGGCCAGTGTAGTGAATTTACAAACTGCTAGGTGCAATGCCCAATTTTTAAAGGAAGTGGAAATCCCATAATTACGTCAAGTTTAGTGTTACTGCCCAAAATACCTGCAATGAAACTTGATTAGTGCAGCTTGCTGATAAATATTTATCTGATGTTAATGATGGCATAAATTTACAAAGATAATGACTTTAACTAGCTAGTATCCCGTAATTTCTGAAATTGCAAAAATAAATTATGAACACATATATAGGTATGTTTATCATTCGAAAAATCCAACAACTGACTTTTACACGCACATATTTTCCATTTAATATGGAAATAATTAGTACGGTAGCCAATGAGAATAATTGAAAAATGCTGTTGGCGTTGACCTTTTGGTAAAAGCAGTAAATTATGAAAGGCTGACACCATTCCATAGCAATTTATATATTTTTCTTCAATAGTTTATTCCTTTATTTTCCGCAACACCTTTCAAAGTTTTGTGTCGGGTGTGTTTTCATTGACCAAATTCAGTATTTGATCAATGATCACCTTCAGTGTAGTTCTGTTTATGACTGAAAATCTGTATGCATATTTTGAATGATCTCTTTGCACACTTAACATAAAAAATGAACAACGATGATCCATTTCACGGAAGTTTCTAGTTTTCCGAAACTCACACACATAACAAGGAATATCTCCGAAATGGTTCACACTACAAGAAAATTTATTGAGACATAAATTGTGTATTTTAGCAAGATCTACATTTTTGTATATTACGATTTGGTCTATCTCTAACGGTTTACCAGTTATGCAAAAGTTGTCCAGAGTAAATACGACTACAGGGGCTATAGTTAGAGAATTGAAGATATACATTTCATTTGGCATAAAAATATCTCAAACATATGACATTTTAATCAAAATCGTTAGAGCCATTTTCAAGAAAATCAAAATTTTCCATATAAAGGGTAGTTTAGGGTGAGGATATTTTCTTCAAAATCTTGGAGTTGCATCCTTGAAAGACATTAAACTGAAATACCAACTTTGGCTTTTAACCGACTTTTGATTTTGAGTTATGTTGTGCACAGACTGACACACATACTCATAAGCGCGCGCGCGCCCACACACACACACACACACACACACACACACACACACACACACACACACACACACACACACACACACACACACACACACACACCCACACACACACACACGGGCCTTTTTTATCAGAGGATCTCAAAACATACATTTCTGGTGAAATCTCGACATCGTATTTTTGGATGAAATACAATACTTCCTCTACTTACCAGTAGAGAAAGTAAAAGTCGAATTGCATTTTGTTCTTTGATCAACCAATTTCGAAAAAATAAATGGCTTTGATCCCAATTGGATGGTAATTCCACGAGAATGTACGAAGTTACTTGTTACTTGTAACATGCGTACAGTAACTTATTTCTGAGATAGCTTCGGTGGTAATTATGGGCCATCACACAGGGTTTCGAAATAATGAATCACTTACGACGTGAAGGAATACTCCGATCAGCTCTTTTAGACATGAAGTAAGTCGATAACATTGCGTGAGTTTGGTCAGGGAATTGATCTGGTTTTTGGATGTGAACTGGTCGAGCGCTTGTAACGTTTTGGGAGCTAACGCTTGTGATTAGCCTACACTCTCACAGTAAACACGGGAGGACAAGGCAGGGTATATGTTTATGTACACGCACAATCTGCGGTGTTGCCAGCCTATTTTAGGCAAAACTAAAATATTTCCATAGGAAAGGACAGGACAAAAAGGTAAGATACAAAATTTGTTCCAAATACCGGGATCTATCACTTGTTTAAATTAAATTACTTCCCTTACCCCGGCGCGACAGCCCGAAAGGTGCCAAGGCCTACCGCCCAGCCGCTGCGTCCCCCACCTCTGCCCACTACAGGCGTCATTGGTGAGGTGCAGTATTGGAGGGAGGGAGTGGTCAGCGCCCCGAGCCCTCCCGGCCGGTTATGCGGTCTTCTAGCTATCAAGTAGCTCCTCAATTGGTCCCCCCGGGACCTAACGAGGCTGAGTGCACCCCGTACCAGACTTCCCAGAGGGGATAAAATCCCCATGCTGGTACCGGGGATCGAACCCGGGTCCTCCGCGTCAGAGGCAAGCGCGCTACCAACTGCGCTACGGAGGCGGTCAATGACTTCCCTTGCACCCGGTATATACAGCATAGGTTTTCTGAAAAGTTTCGAGATATTTGGATATTGCAGTGATTTTTAAACCTTTTGTGTGTACAAAATTATTTCTCGTTCATTGTGGAACTAAGCTTTTTATGGAGTACCTAAAATTGCGTTGATATGTCTTAACGAGCGGAATGGCTCAGGCGGTTACGTCTGTGGCCCGCATTCGGGAGGTCGCGTATTGGATCCCATGGTCGATCTTCCTGACCCATGGTCACCAGGCGAATGCTGGTGTAGTGAATTTTCTTTTTGAGTTGTCTACTCAACGTTGAAAGTTTTCGGGACTTCAAGCTAAGTCAAAGTCAGTGAACAAAAGATTCGTAGCAGTAACAAGTTACTGAAGTATTACTCAAAACGGAAAGGCCAGTCACTAGATGACAGGAAAGAAGTTAATATACATAGCTGCCGTACTCTGTCAGATCTCTCTCTCTCTCTCTCTCTCTCTCTCTCTCTCTCTCTCTCTCTCTCTCTCTCTCCCTCGATGTCTCTGGAGACCGCTTTTAAGATCATTTTTATATGTAGCATTATCAACATATACAGTTTGAATATCAAGTACATATGCTTGTTATGAATAAGATTGAGTTTACTGGATTAGTCATTATCAACTAATGAGAGATCAAAAATATTTTTAGCTCATTGCTTGAACTCCATGACAAACACTCTAATTACAGTACTAGGTTTAACATAATGGAAGTCATGAGCAATATCTTGCAGAAGATTGCAATTCCAGTTCATCATTACACTGAGGACCATTACACTCATCATTACTGAAGAGGATTTCCACATCCTCCTAATTTCCTGTTCCTCCATTTCGTTACATTAATCATTTCATTTCACCCTTAATTCCGTTAGGTTTCTTTCACGGAAGCGTCGCCGAGCATCGCGGCAGCAGCACGGCAGGGGAAACAAATGCACTCTGGGAATTTCCTCCCCCCGGGTTAGAAGACGAGTTCCCGATTTCTGGGTCCCCATGCGATGGTACAAGCCCGAGGGGAGCTAAGCCAGCCTCCACCGGGGTGCTTCTAACTGGGAAAATGTAGGAACCCTGCCACGTATTCTATTGTGGCAACGTTCCAGCCGCTCTTAGGGTTCATTAGCCTCA
Organism: Tenodera sinensis; assembly: GCA_030765045.1. Taxonomy (NCBI): domain Eukaryota; kingdom Metazoa; phylum Arthropoda; class Insecta; order Mantodea; family Mantidae; genus Tenodera; species Tenodera sinensis. The sequence continues at coordinate 54,135,983 of CM060967.1, forward strand.
TCTATTCTCTCGGGAGTGCCCCGTCTGGGGCATAGGTACAAAATGTCACCTTTCGTTCGAGGCGCTAAGCCCCACTCCGCAAGTTTTCATCATCTCGTTAATACCTCATATTTTGTGATCTCGCAAATTCATTACTCCCACAGTTTAAATCACTTGTGGACGACATTCTCAGATTTGATTTAATGTTTTCCTCAGTATTGATAAAACTCACCGAAAAGTGAAAACTTCGGTTAGGTTTCTAATCAATTAATGAAACTGAAACAAAATTTTCTTTTCATATATTAAAACGATAGTTTTCTTTCCGTTAATTTTGCTGTTGGCACGTGCAGAGGAATATAATCGTTTCTCATTTACTAGCCCCCTTAAGTGCTCATTCTTTTGCTTCTTATGGACTCCTGGCTGTCATTTATATCGAGTTGTTTAAAAAATTCATGAAGATTGGAAACCTATAGAGCTAATTTAAAGCATCTATAGGAATATTTTCTGAAGTTAAACCCAAAACGATAAAAACCAAGCTTTTTCGCCAATTTTCTAAGTGTACAGAGTGGGAAAGTCATGCAATGGTGACATATTAGAATTTATTTTCATGTAGTCATGAAAATGGAGAAGAATGATGTAAACGCAGAGAACTGCCAAAAGTAAGAAGTCCCGTTTCAGAAACCACCAACGTTCCATCGCTTGTATGATAACCGTTATGACAGGCTTCTTCCCAAATCTCCCATCTCTCACGTATACTCACTTTGTAGACTTCATTATTGTTCCAAATTGGTTTAGTTACGTTCAGGTGGTTACAATGCACAGAACTCTTGGTGGTGAACTTCCTCTCTTCCGCCTGTCTTAATTTGCACAAATGCTGCCTTCTCTTCCGAGCCGTTATTATTTGTTTCTTGACTGTCAGGCGGAGCTTTTTCTCTCAAGTGCTTCGGCAAACAACACAAGGGCTGCTTCGTGCACAAAAAGAGGAGGGTAGAGAGGGGAGTGCAAACGTAATTTTGTTGCTTAAAGTCGTGGTAGAGTTTTCTAAGTTATGTTTGGCATCAACTTGAGTTTCTTGATAGACATCGCTGGTGTTCAAAAGGTCAATATCGGCTTTATTGAACGCTTCGGGAATTTCTGAATCTGACTTCTGCACATTGCCTATAGCACATTATTACTTGGCAGACTTATGAATGCACTGAAACTGATAGGAGCTGTGCTGACAGATGTTCACCATGAACATAGAGAATAGATTATATCTATATCTTACATAGTAATACTTTAACGAGACACGCTTAAAACAGCTGTATCTTCTTTAGAATTAGCAGCATGATTCCATATTGTTATCTTATCACTGTGTCATGTTTGTATAAGCATAACAATAGAGACGACAGTTGTAGGAGCAATGGCTTTACCTGTTCACTCAGTACTGTTACGAGTATAGCAGATATAGTGCACATGCGCTGAGAAAGTATCGAACATTAAATGTATTGAGAAGAGAACCCTGCTCTACAGAGTAATTTCGCAATGTGATGAACAAATTTGAGGAAACTGGCTCACTTATTAACAGAAGTCGTTTCTTGCTGAGAAGAAAGACTATTGCTTGCTGAAAAACACGATGGTGATCAATTCCTTCATGCACAAATCGGTGTTTTTGTTTTGTTAGAGTATAAAGTTTTGACAAATGTATTACCATTTTAAACTGAGAACTTTCCTTTGTAATAATCACCACTGAAAAAGCACATTTTTCATGTACGCATATAGCATTTCTCAAAAATTTCAAAATTGGTGATGAGGGGAATTTTCATATACATGTTACACCATCGTTTGCTGAATATCAATATTGCAGGACACTTGGAGTCTTCATTTTTGCGAACATGATATTTAATGACTTCCAGACCAAATGATTAAAACGGGAGATGTAGTCCCTAAAATTGGCTTATAGGGGAGGTATGTTTTGTATATCTTTCACATCACAATATTCCCCTCAACATTATTCAAAGGTATTTTAGGTGCTATTTGCAAACCTGATACTATGGGCCTCAGGATCTGGCAAAATAAGCTACCCTACAATTGTCAGGGGAAAGAAGAGACTTCTGCTACTATTATTTTCAAACCATTTGAAGTATATAAATAAAACGCTGTACACCATATAATTCTCAAAAGCTACATATAGAGTATTATTAACTGTTTACATAACACTCTGGTCAAAATATATGTACATAATCACGCAACCGAACTTGCAAAGTCGTGGGTTACTTTACAACTTCCAAATACTACGACAGACGTGGGAACTTATGCCTTAAGTTTAATAGAAAATTGTAGATTACTCACTAATTTTTAAAATCAACCCGTATCTTTATTTTCAAACTGTTACTTACGGCATGCGTCACTGCAATGCCAGATAAAGCATCTAGTTGCACATAATCAGAAAAATATCCAGCAAAATATTTCACGTAATCACTGTTACAGATAAAATAAGAGATCAAAAGTAGTAACCAATGGGAAAAGTGTATAGCAAGATATGGTTTTCTGATCATAGCCCCTTGATTTTTAGTTGTTGACACATATAAAATATCGAGTCTACCAGTCATCTGCAGAGACCGCAAAGGATGTCGTTGCAAGAGTGCAAGTTGCATATGATATCGTTCGCAAAACTCCAGGGATCTTCGATCGGATAGGACAATATCTCGACTTGTTTTCAAGGCTATATTCACGCTGAGGGACTCATTTTTAACTCTCCTTACAAAGGCACTAATTTGCCAATATAATTCTCTATCACTGTTACTCAACGTTAATAAATAACTTGCAACGGAGAAATTACCGTACAAAGTTGGGCTATGTAAAAAAGATATTCATCCACCAGGAGTGTTTTTGACAAGGCCAAAGAAGCATCCGGGAGAATATTCATTTCTAAAACGCACAGGCAGGAAACCTCTAACTCCACATTTAGAATGAAGTATATGGCACGGATAAGTGGCAAAGAAAGTAAAGAAATTAGTTTTTCTTCTTATTGTTTTATTGTAGCCTTTTCTATAGTCGCTTTAACTTATTCATATCGCGACTTCACAACTATCTGTGCATTTAATGTTGGAACTATAACATAACATTATATTCTGTTATACATATTGATACATCTTCAAGAGCTGAATCCTTGCGACAATCAGTTGAGGTGTTAAGGGTTGCTTGGAGTTCACTGGATATTTCGTAGTACTTGGCCATCGGTTGAAGAACTGGTACTGGCACTCGGTCCAATTCATTACACTGAATTCCGAAATGTGAAGATGCACACATTACGGTTACAATTTTACCTTCATTGTTATCAGTTTGTTGTGTGAATAGCTAATAACGATACTAATAATACGAGAATAAGTTGTTCGTATGTGAAGACGAAGGCAAAAGTCCCTTCACCCCTTTCTAGTTCTTTAGGGGAGTTATTGGATGTCATTGTCACGTTGCGCATAGTCAAAATTAACTTAAAGCACTGGCAGAATGAGTAAAACAATCATATGTCTGGCAATTGTTGGGTGTGTTTCAGCCGAAAGATACGAGGAAGTCTCACCGAGCACCTTTTGCCTCAAACATGAAATAAGTACAGTTAGCATTACAAAGCTATGAATACAAAATAGAAAGATAGTAATCTTAAAGCGGTGATCAGAAGTAATCACAGACGTTAGTAGTGATAAGCCGTTTGGGGGCGGTACTTGTGACTGCTGTTATCGCTGTCTTAGGAGGGGTTACAGCCATTGTGACCTCTTTCAACTTTGCCTCTAGCCGACAAGTCAAGAGCTTTTATGGTCTCCCTCCAACAATTCAATTCAATCATCGAATACTGCCATAGCCAGACATTTTGCCTTTCACCCCAGCGACAACCCTCGCAGAGGGCGACGCATAACCCTTTTTCAGCTGTCGTGCAGGGTAATAAACGTGGACGAAACTATACAAATGGCATCCACCCCCTCCCTCTCGCGTCCTTTCTGCTCCGGGAGACATACATTTTTATGGACTTCATTTAAGGGGTTTCCTCGAAGTGGGAGATATTTGATATATTAGGAATGATTTATCTCTTTGTTCTTTTCTATGTAAGAAGAACTTTTTGGTGTGCACTCGGTGCGAAATCAGAGGAGGGTCTTTCTCTTAATAATGAAAATGAATTCCCTTAGGGTGATATATGCAATCTGATCCCGCGTTCATCCTCTCTACACCACGAGAAGTGACGTTTTTGAATTTTTTGTTATCTCTTCTCATTATTTATCTGTTCCATGGAGCTTTTACTGGAATATAAAGTTCTAGGTGTCGCTTTTCAAGACATTTCTAAGGAAAGTGCATAGAGACTCGAGTTGGAAATTTTTACGGAAATTTCAGAGTTGACAGAGAATGAATGTGACGAAGTAAAGTTAGGAGTTTCTCATTTATTGAGGATTAGAGCACAGAAAGCAAACTAGGCTGTAATCTATGTGCCAACATTTATTGTAGATACGCGATGCCTGTCATATTGAAGCCGAGCTATGTTGTTGAAGTTGTACGTTTCGAGTGAATAAATTTTAGGTGATTTATTATACTGCAACAAAACAACAATTCGGCGAATCCCACTCCTGGCACCAGTATGACAAGGGACAACAATTCAGTCGTTTACCTTTTCTATAATTTTATTGTCTTCTACACTTTTACCTCAAATGTTTTCTTGTCATAGTCAACATAGTCTACAGTCTTTCAGGCTATCACAACTCACAGGTTTTACTTCTTATAACCTTGCTCAGTCCTTTTAGTATATTTCACTTCCTCTGTCTCTTGAACTAATTACAACAATGTTAATGCTCGCGATGTTCGTTGACTATTCTTACACCGTACCGAACACGACGACACACACCCACAGCTGTCTTGCACTCACTGACGTGTCTGTCACTGTAAATCTCTGCTCTTCTCTGGCCACCTTATATACTGGGGATGACATCACACGGACCTTTCTCGAGTTCCGCGCACATTCGCGCCAAAAATGACGCAGTTAGTAGTCTCGCGACCGTTATCGAAACCCCTTTTGTTTTTATCGCTTCGATTATTGACAGTCACGCACACACAACAATCGCGCGAGATAGCCTGGCCTTGAACGTCTTTGCCCCCTCGCCGACCCAGCACGTGGTGTGAAATAGCTTGACCCCGTCCATTCTTTGTTGTGTGCCGAGCCTGGCGCTACCATCACTTCTTATTGTGTTTATTAGAACATCGAAATAATAGTAACTTGGCGTATTCAGTAATAAAACACAAATAGATGAGTAACAAAGTAGTAAAAAGAAGAGAACGGTTGATTTTTAATATCACGAAAGACTGTAGAGAGTGTAAAGGTCAGTAGAAGAGAACTGTATGTATAAGAAAAGTTTTGAAGGAGAATAAAGTAACAGAAAAAAGTAATTGTACTGGATTTTGTCGTTTTGTCACACTATGTTAGGGTCGCTTAAGCTATTCCACGAGTTCCCTGGTCCTGGTCTAAATGAAAATTAAAATGAATATGGATTAACAATAAACACAAAGACCAGTAAGTTTGTTGAGGACGGAATAGAAAAAGTCATGTGATTGCTACACACTGCTTTAGGATGGTTACATTAAGTATTCAGTATTGAACATTTTGATGTGCGTTCATAATGCAGAGACTTGTTTTTAACGAAACAAAGTACCATTTATACAACTAAAGGAAGTTACTTTGAAGTACATACATGTCACACTTGTAGTCAGCTCTTTGTGGTGACTCACCATAAAAATTCTCGCATACTTTCCTTACAGGTTTGGACAAAACAAGGTTGTTAATATTGATAAAGTAAGAGAAAATGGAAGAAAGAAAAGGTAATGGAGCATAAGCACTGGCGTTTGTAGGCGTCGCAGATAATGGGAAGCCCTGGAATTCAACCCCCCCCCACCTTTTTTTTTTTCTCCTCTTGAACACTGACTTGGGGTTCGATATTCCACAGTTTTATTCTCTTCTTTTTCCTTTATTCGACGTTCTTCCCCTCCTACCTTTGGTTTCCCCATTTTCCCCCAACACAACGTGAAAGTTTTAAAAAATAGACAATAGCTATAAATAAGCAGAGGGTCTGCAGTTGATCCAAGGTTGCTCTGGGAGAGTGGTTGAGATTATTTTGGAAGTAACAATATAATTTATTTTCTTTCTTTTGTTTCTTCCTGTCTGTATCCTTTTACTTAGACTTCCCTTGGTTTGTTTTTATTGAGCAGAATACGCAAATCCGTTCATTGTATAGCTCTTTTGAGCAGCACTTCTTTGTCCCCATCCCTCTTTCGCCCATTTTTAACAACTCATGCTGTTTTCAACTGATTCTTATGAGACCTTGGAAGAACGCAAAATGTAGTAGTTAACACGAGAAAGAAATTAAGCAGCAGGCAGCACGGGCAAAAAATGTCTTGTTCTGATGGGTAGTAGTAGGGTATACCTATACGGAGGGGATTCCACATTGAGCCCAAAGTCGCTATTGTATTTCGAACTGAATGAGAATGCACTACGGGTGTGCTTGACCCGAACGAGTGGTGTGAGCCAATGTGAGGGTCCCTAGCATGCTGGAGATTCTTCATCCCGACAAGAGGTTTCGTCAGATAGTTACCAGCCGCAGGAATTCCGACAGCGGTCCCACTCCGGCGGACATGACTACTAAAGGCCGTCCATCCATCGACATAAAATTGAAAAAATCCATTGGAAGGTCGGTCAGGGCAATCAAACCCACGACTTCCCGAATGCGAACCTGACACGTGGACCACGTATTCATCTCGCTCTGTACCTGATTAAATCCAGGCCAGGCGAGTGTACCTCTGTAGTTTGATGGTAACGTGTCCGTCTCACATATAAGAGGTCCGGAGTTCGAATCTCGGTTAGGTTGAGTTATCCAGATAAGGTTTTTTCCGACTAGTTGGACAATTTGCCACTCTGGTGTACATTCCCTGAAGCCATCGACGTACTCAGGTAAAGTCGGTTCTGCTGGCTGTGGTGCAAATATCAGCTATTGGCTGGAAAGTGAAGTGCCATCGACGGATTCTGATCAGTTAAATTTTCATGCTTATATTATTTAGATGGTGATTTCCTAAGTATTGTTTTTGTTTCCAATCTGCCCGTAGATACGTCTGTGGCGTTAGTGCATTGATTTACCAACACTTTTAGGTCATTTTTTTCTTTTTCTTGTTCTATATGTTTGGTGTTTATAAAGATCATGGGTGAAATTGCTGTTTCTGTTTTTCTTGGCTTGAGATTAAATGTCTTTATTTACACTAGAAACTTCTGAACACTCAGGTTTAATTAGTACTATTTGAATAGCTTCTTATTGAAGATTTTAAATTAATTTCTTATCTTCCAAATTTATCCACTCACAAAATACAAGTTAAGGCTGAAAGCAGCTGCTTGGGATATTTACATGTCTACATATAACATTTTACAGTAGGAATTGATTTGAAAACTGAATAAGGAAAACATTTCTCCAATATATTTGACACTGATACTTTTTGATATTTAAATGTTACTTTATGATTAACATGCATAAGATATTAATACCATTTATAGCTTTAACTCATAGAACTGTATCTCAGTTCAAAACCTATCCTATGGCAGTGAAATCTGTAATTTAAGTTTAAAAAATGGACATCAATTAGAAGCAGCAGATGTGGGGCTTGTAAGACCATTATGAGGCTTAACAAGTCTATATATATATGGATATAAGAAACAAACTGAAGATAAATAATATCATACAAGACATACAAAATCATCAGAAATACTGGTTCAATCATCTACAACGTATGACTCTTGACCGACTCCCACGTTTTGCCTACAGCTATCGACCGCGTGGTAGAAGGGACCTTGGAAGACCCAGACAGACATGGCACGACCACGAACATTTACAGAGGTCTTGGAGGAACAGGCCTTAAGGACCTAATCCTACATTTGTTCATGATGGTGATGATGACGATGATGATGCGAACTATAGGTAGAAGTTGTAGAGCACTTTTTGACTGCGCTGTCATTTACCAGGATCATATCAGCACTGTCGGTGTGCCAGAATTTCGTCCTCCAGGAGTTATTTTACATACTGAGATGCAGCTCTCGTTTTTAACCTCACATAAAGATCTGGGCCGGGTTTGAACCCGCGATCTTTGAATCAGTAAACCCGCGGCTAACCAACTGAGCTACTTAGACCAATATAGAGTAAAATATTTACCGACAGGGGTGGTGGAGGTTGACGAGTCGCGTATTGCTGAGTGGAAGGTCCGCTGTTGGAATTGCACCAGAAATTGAGCTTTTTCTTTCCCGTTATTAGACTACCATGTAGAAGGCATAATTAAAAAGCAGAAACACACTTTTTTATCCAGAAATATATTTAAATTTGTAGTAAAAATTCTGCAGTATGTTAAAAAACAATTAAACTGAGCCTAATTCACAAATTACTTCAAAATCTATATTAAATCCATTTAACATTCTGAATACGGTTGTAAAAAATTAATATTGCACCTGATAAAAAAGAATGCTATTAATCGATAAATGTATAAACATTTATAACATTTGAAGGATAACTTTTATGAGCTTTAATTTTGCAGCTTATGTAAGTTTTACTTAACTAATGTACAAAACTGATTCCAAACATTAGGGAGACCTATTTCACCATACCCATTTTTCGTTTCTCAGTGTTGAGTGAGGGCACATTCAACTTCAGATGTAGCGTACAGTCAAACGCATTATTACAAGTTCATACAAGACACTCAGAGGACATCTCAGATTTGAATCAGCATATCCGAATGAAATTCCGCCACTTTGTACGCCTGAGTCTCCTGAAGGCACTTCAAATACAACCTACTTTGAGATGCACCAACTAAATCTCTTGTTCACTTTGATGTTGGGGTTCATCTGAAGCTCACATAACAATCAACTCTTGACAGTCGCTACAAATGTAATGCGTTTCTCATCCAGAAACTCCTTGTTGGCATAGGTGTGTTGGGAAGAATTTTAGACGTAACGCCATTTTCAGTCAGTTGTGTGGCTTGGACATCTGCATCCCTCGCAAACGTTGGAACATAGTACTGGTAAATCTGTGACGTTATCAGCTTGCTAGCAAATACCATTTTAGGCATATTGCGAGTACATCATGGCTTTGACTGACACAAATGAATTATGGAAGGAATGAACTAAGAAAATCGGTCTTATAGTCCAATGCATGGAAATGTGCCGATATGAGGAAGTTGTTTAACTTGGTAGGTGAATGGCACCTCCCTCTGTCACGCTCCCAGTTTAAACCCTGTCATATATAGCAATGCTTGATTGGTAACATGCGCTTGCCGTTTGTATCACGATGATAGAGGTGAACCAGAGGACTAGATTGTTTTTATATGCATTGAAAAGTGTAAGTCAGAATGAGTCTTATCTTAATTTTATCATTTTATCAGCGCTTGTTGAGGTAATCAGTAAACAACAGATTGTCAATCCTTTTCGAATATTGAAAAATGCTGAGTTTTGCGTATTTTCGGGGGAAGGGGATGGGGATGAATCAAATTTATCTGTTTTATTACATGTACATTAGCTTAAACGTATTACATATATTTATTTCGAATCATGTCATTTCATTACAAAAGAAGTCGCTGTAAATTAAGGCTCAATATGCAGAAAAATATACCGAGCATAAAAAAACATTCTTAAGGCGTGTTTTCGTTAAGTAAACAAACATATGGGGAAACACAAAAGCGATGGAACTCAAGTTAATGTAAGGTAATGACTCCCATTGCTTAGAACAGCATTCATTCTTCGTGGTGTTGAACTAATTAGATTTCTGTGAATATATGCGTTCGTCCCAAGCAATTTACACCATCTCCCATAGCTAGTCAGTTGTGTGGGGTCGCTGGGATCATTAGTTTTGTTCATCTGTTTCTGCATTGCTGCCCACACATTTTCTATGCAATTTAAATCCGGACTCTTAGACACCCAGAGAGCAACCCGAACATCATGTTCATGAGAGTTGTGACATCAAACCCATTAGAGACGGGCACAGCCAGGAGGTGGTGATGACAATCGTTCCGCTCGGGTTTCATTATTTCCTCAACCGTCCCCTTGTATACTGTATCCTAGAATTAGATCGAGTGAGTGTTGGTGTTGTTTAAGGGTCCGTCGACAACTAGGTCATTAGGGTCCAAATTAAAGCGACATCACACTTAAGGCGTTACACGCGATAAACGGCACTAACTCCAACTGGTTTGGCACGTATCGCATCGGACTGAGTGCGCTCCACGTGGATAATAAATGATACTATCTCTGATTGACTACAGTCAGACATTCATCGCATATAATTCGATGTATTAGTGGCAGTTCTGTCCTCCATTTTGTACAATCAAGGTTGTGTGTTAGGGCTGGTGATAGTAGCGATATCTTCAAAGATGTCCAAGCAGGCATTTTTGCAAGTATTGCGTAAACCACGATTTCATCCAAAATGTATATCATTGTTGGTTTAGCTCATCACCTAAATATGTGTAGATATATGTTCTAACAACCATTATAATACATGGGAAGACATCTTACAAGTGCAGCACTGTGGGACAAAAGTGGCATAACAATTACGGAGTAGTTATTGGAATTTAACTATATGTAATAGGACTCTCCGAGGTATCCCACTGTGCGTTTAGTTGATCTTGCCTAGACATACTCGCGTGTATTCTAAACCGATTAAATAATGACAGTGGTAAGTAAAGAATGAAGAATAAGGCTGGGAATTTGGGATCCAGTATGCCCTGAAGTGAAATGGGACTACAGTATAACATAAACAGAGCTTGCATAACGATTCCTCAGTTGGTCGATAATTGTTAACGTTGAGAATAGGTCGTTAGGCATACTCGGCAGAAACTGGCACATTTAAAATTTCCCAGATATCGAAGATCATATTGGGCGGTCAGTGAAAATTGAACGCAGGACCTCCCAAATGCCAGCTTCTGCGTTTCCATGGAGCCACCTCGCTGTTAAGATAGAAGTAAACTCACCGCATTTTTTTTTTCTGACTAATTTATGTACCTTTATCAGCAGTAGAATTCTTCTACTCTATAACAATTAGTGATGAACATACAGAAGATAGACAGATGCACTAGACTGTAAATTTTCATCAAAGCATCGAAAAACAACTCTCTAGATTTTACATACAGGCACATATATCCATTCGCTATTTGCTTTAACTTCTCAAAGTTGCTGAAATGCTCTTCACCTTTGCTTAAAACACTGATATTTTTGTATTGAGTGATTGAGATCAAGAGCTCGATCCCTTTGAAATTACAAACTATGATACTTGTTTGAAAAAGCAAATTACTTCACCTCAACATCAAACACTACCTGCATATGTTTACAACAGGAATACATCAAAGGTTTGCGAACTCATTAGCGAAATCGGAATCGTGCACAAAAGCAAATCTCCATATTAATACCTGAAAATTGAAATGAGCACGGAATTAAACGGCAGATGCGCATATTCATACAATGAGAATTGTAGCCTATCGCGGAACTGGCAAGCCGCTAAAATCGTGATGGTTTCAAAAATCTCCATAAACATTCGTACCTGTTAAATCTCATTTCCATACTTTGCTGCTCTAACTAATCTGTTTACCTTAAATAAATATGGAGTACTTTGAGGTTGTTGCATGTTTTTTGAGCTGCTGGTTAAATATATCGCTGACAATTCTGCACAGAATCTTCCAAAGAATAAGCCCAAATAATTATTTGATGATTGGGAACGCTGAAAATAATTGCCTTAGCTTCATCTCACACTGATTCGATGATTCATTTTAACCTAATGAGTACAGTGACAAAAATAAATATGCGTGAGAATTTTGAGAATCCTTCCATAAATGCCGTGCGGTGTTTAAGTAATGTTTTGCAATTCGTAAATATATTTCATGTGTCTATTTTTGAAATGTTGGAATCCTTATTTTAATTACAGCTGCTGGAAAACAATGCATAATTAAAATAATCTGACCTAAGTGAAAAAAGGTTATTTTGTAAAGTAGTGAAGTTAGGAACTTAATGTTTTGCACAGGCCTTTCCAGCAACTAATGAAATGGGTGTACCAAATTTCATCCCAATATCTAATCATTTTCCTGATATACTAACTTATACGACTTATAACTCATACTAATTATGTCAATTTTATTGGGTATAATCAAAATCTATCTCCTCCAACAGGTGTTGAACTACAAAGTTGATTTTTTAAAATTATATATCTTATTACCTTTATAACAAGTTAGAGAATGGAAATTTTTGTATAATGAATAATTCTTCTTAAAAATTGTCTTACCTCAAATTGTGAAAATGTCATAAACAGCGCATTATTATATTGTTTTTTTAAAATTAAAACAAATATCAAAATATCAAATGGACATTTTAGTACCCATATTCTGTATTATATTGGAACAATGTTTAGATTCCTAGCTAAATTTTTGTGAGGGAAGATAGATTTTGAATATGAGAAAGTAACGAAAATATTGTTTCCGAGACAAATGAATTTAAAGTTGAAATGTAAGGTGTTGGTATGTCTATTTAAAAGACTGAGGCATACCACTTTCAAAAGATGTGTTTCCCCTCCCTAGGGGATTAAAACTTCGCATACATATTCTTTAAGGTATGGTGCATTTTTTGCGATAAAAATCCAAAAGTCAATTTTTTTACCAAGCAGACTAAATATCACTTCAGTGTTACCATAACAGTGACTCCAAATGCTCAGCTAAGTATCCCTCTCCACCCGACACAGGTACCCTTTACTGTGGCAAGCGCTGAAGATGTGAAACAACCCACAATGTTTCTGTGTGTTCTGGTACTTTGCTCTTGTAACACTGTTAGTCACTTTGATCTCCAACTTGTGAAGTCATTGACTGACTGCATTCGGGTCACGAACATTTCACATAGGTGCATGTTCCTAGGAACACCCAAGTTCTCCACTTCAACGCTACAGCTGTTTTCCGTACCCCTGAGGTTCAGTGCACGTATAGATTAGCCGACCCTCTCGACTAGATTTGCATTCGGCTCTGGAGGCACCCGATAGGGACGTGATTTATCGGACACAAGTTCCCGAGAGGCACTCGCAACTTGCTCAGGTCAAGCGTTAAGGGCATGAAAGGCGGACTTCAAGAACGTCTCCAGAATGTAGGTGCTTGATAGTTTGTCTTGTGCCACTTCTACCCTCTTGATTCTTGGAGGAATCTACGACCATCTTATACTATTCCAGCTTTTGTTCCTGTAAGGCTTTCTCGGACCGAAGGCAACTGGACGCTGATTCTAAATTGAGTTTTGTTTATAAAAATATTGAAAAATGTTATGGGGTGAAAACTTGCATCTTTGAAGGCCAGGATTTGTTACAGTGCGCGATGTTCTGTAGTATTTGGTTCTGTCATGCTATTATGCTCACGAGGAGATGATATTGGCTTGGTTACGCTGTGACCACTGAACTTTTATCCATGGTTACCTTTTTAAACGGGTCTCTGCTCCTGTTTGTCTGCTGTGCGGCAACCTTTTATCGGTCTGTCACATGCTGCTAGAGTGTGTTTCCCTAGTGCACCTTCAAGCCTCTCTGCAACTGGTGTCAGTCTTGCAAAGGTCGTGGCGGACGATAAACAAACGGTCGAAGGAGTTTTGAAATTTTTGGTAATGGTGAACATAAGCCTAAGGATTTAGTGTTATATATCTTTAATTCTAATTTTTTGAGCATTTTAACGCTTTGTTTTATTCTAGCTTTTATTCTAGCTTTTATTCTAGCTTTTATTTTATATTGAAATCCATCTCTGGCTTTTGCCCTGATCTATTTTTTAAGAACGCTGATGGCCGATGCTCACTATACTCTTAGGAAACAATGTACGCTGTTATGCCAGAATGACTTAAGACCACCTTTGAAAGTGGGGGAAGCTCAAAGAGGACATGCAGGAATTTAGACCCTGATCACCATACAAATGTATTACACATTGAAAAAAATACTGGCACTTAATATTTACTATACGTAAGTGGTCACACAAAGCTACACCTTCATCAGATATTTTTTGCTGCTTCAAGCTCTTATAAAATGAATCTAGAATGACAGTACAGAGAGAGAGACATAGAGAGAGAGAGACAGAGAGAGAGAGAGAGAGAGAGAGAGAAGGAGGAGAAATCACGTCTCATATGTTTGTTTATAAATGGTAACTCCCCCATTCAGGTTTCGTTACTCGCAATGCATTTTGGTCTAGAAGTGATTTCAAATTAAGCAATATGGACTTGCCTGAATGAACAATAGCTATACAAAATAAAACAACCCGCCGCATGTCTTAAGTCAGCTTTTGTTAAAATGAGCCAGTGTAAGAGGAAAAGGAATCTCAAACACATTATGGATACCAAAAATTAGTTCAATCTGGGAAAACTTATATATGTAACAACGAAAATTTCGAAAACGACTAATGCTACGGAAAAAAAAATTATTTTGCAACATCGGTATATTTCAATATGATATATATATATATATATATATATATATATATATATATATATATATATATTTCAAAACACCATTTTCCGGAATAAGCTTTTGTCTGTAATAGTTTATCAGTTAACCAAAATTACAATAGGTACTAAATCAGAATGAACTATGAACTATCGACTATTCATACAAAATTTAAATTATCCATTTTATATGAGTATAAAGATACCTTAAGCATGCGGCATTCTTTAAAAGTCGTACGATCCGTTTTTGAAAAAATAATAAAGATATTTTCAGCGTAGTTTGATGAAGAGGGATTTATTGTAGAAGTTACTCTCATACGTGGTAGGGTTTATGAAATATAAGTACAACTTATTTATTGTGACAAGAACTACAAAAGTCCAGTCCAATTACTCTTTTCTGGCTTTGTTTTCTTCTAAAACTTTTGCACAAATATACCGTTCTTTTACTGACGGAAACACAGTCTACAGTCTTTCTTGATATTAGAACTTACAACTATTTCCTTCTTGTAACCTTTATTCAGTCCTTTCACTGTCTTTGTTCACTTCCTCTGTCTCTGAAACACTAACTTTCATTAAAACGTGTTTACTTCTGCAACGACGCATCGTTCACAACAGTTGTCTTACACTCACTGACACACTGACTCGTTGACTCGTCTTTTATAACGAAGATGACATAACATGGACTTTTATCGAACTTCTATAAACACGCCGGCTGCTGCGCACTTCTCGAAAGCTCTGGTAAACCCTTTGCCGCTTAGTTTTTTTAGTCACATGTTTGCTCGCGTGACTGGTATGGAGAAACGACTTTAAACACCTCCGTTGCGCACCGCGCCAGGTATGTGACAGTCCGCCCCGCCTCGCTGCTCTTTGTGTTGCCGCTGCCGCTATCACAGTATTTATTACACAGGCAACCCCCCCGCCCCCACACACACACACACACTCACACACACATACACACTCGGGCCTTTGGGGCTTCAAAACGTGTATTTCTCTGTAATATCTTCATGAAGAGCGAATATTTACTTGGATTATAATTACAATGAGTGAGGTTTAGTTAAAGTAAAAATTAAATTTAAAGCACTCTGTGGGTTAGGTTTAATGCTTGCAGGCGTATGTGCAATGCTACATTAATAGGTTCTACCTACCATTAGTAAAATCACATAGTGATCAAAATAAACAAATGCATAAATGTTCATATATGAATGTCTTAATATAAATATAAGTATATATGTAGCTGGAGCTGATAGCCTGTAAATAAAAAACAACGCGAAGGATAATGGATAAAACATGTTTGCAAATTAATACACTATAGCTTACGTGAAGCACGTTTCCATTTTGAGTGAAACACAAGAGTTGTATTTGCTAATTACCTGATACTGAAGTGAACATTTGGATAGTTTATTTTCAGCTTAGCTAAACATTTCGTGGATGTGGACGAATTTAAAGGCTGAAGCACTTAAAAGCGTTTGCCTGTTTACAAAAGAAGTGTTTACGGGAAACCGCGTGTTTACACTTCCCTTGGGGTTGGAGTAACCTCGATAATAGAATTTAGTTTATATCCGTGTTGACATAACTTCGACCTTTTTTAGGGTCGCCTAGTTTTACACGATACACACGACTGCTTTGTTTAGCGCAATTTCTGTTTAAAATTGCCCTTTGATTACCGTTGCTGTTTTAATTGTGTAGTTGTGTTTGCGTATGATTTATGCCTCTGGATATATTCATAGTTACGTAATTTATTAAGTGTGGTTGAACCTGATGACACTAACAGTTCAGTGAATATTGTTTTTCTGCATATACTTACCGACATTGAGACTACATAAGGTTTATTTACACTTATCATTTAGTTCCACCTGAATAGGAAAGCATACATTAGAGCACAACGCTTAAGCTACAAGTTTAGAAATACAAGTATGTAGAACTAGGAAAAACTAGAATTTTTGTCTTGATCTCTTCATTCATTCCTGTAATTGAAAATTTTGCCTCCCAAATGATTTATTTCTATTTCTTCTCTTTTTGTATCATTTGGAATTTTAGCTAAAAGTGTGCATCCTTTTACTGTTCTTAAAAATCTCATTTCTTCAGCCTGTATCGTGTGACTTTTGTCAGCGTCCATGTTTCGGATCCATAAAATAAAGTAGGCACGGCCATTACCTTATAAAACTTCATTCGTATTTGTTCTCTGGTTTTTGTTTTAGGCTTCTATTTATTTTAACACATATTTGTTTATTTTTAAAATCATTTTTAGATTTATAGCTGACATATGTTCCTAAATATTTAAAACACGTGACTTGCTCTAATATGTCATTAAATAGAATTTTGGTTCTACCAGATATTTGCCTTAGAACGCCATTGTTTGTTTTACTTGTCGAAATTTTAAATTTATAGTTGTCACAGAACTTTTGTAAAATATACATTGCTCTTTGCAGCTCATCTTCAGTTTTATTTAAAATTATGTGGTCATCTACAAATAACAATTTGAACGCTTCCATTAATTTTAAATAATCACTTCTAATAAGGTCATCTATGTATATAAAAGTTAAACAGTATAGGAGATAAACTGCAACCCTGCATTACAACTTGATTTACATATATCCGTTTGCTATACCTTCCATTTCCAATATGTACGCTGATTGTATCTTTATGTATACCTATTGGTGTACATAACTATGGAAAATTATATCTCGAAGAAGATATCCGAATAATTAATGCTAATAATAATAATAATAATAATAATAATAATAATAATAATAATAATAATAATAATAATGATGATAATAATGATAATGATAATAATAATGATGACAATAATGATGACAATGACGATGATGATGATAATAATAATAATAATAATAATAATAATAATAACAATAATAATAATAATAATAATAATAATAATAATAATAATAATAATAATAATAACAATAATAATAATAATAATAATAATAATAACAATAATAACAATAATAATAACAATAATAATAACATTAATAGTAATAATAATAATAATAATAATAATAATAATAATAATAATAATAATAATAATAATAATAATAATGCATTAAATGGAATTCATCTAGTTCTGATTAAAAGCTAATAATTTGTTTTAATATTGGTAATTGGAGTGCGTGCAGCCATGGAAAAAATTGCTGAGAGCATAGGAGAGCAGAATATTTGTAAGTCCCACGTAGTGTTGTAGTGTCGTTTACACAAGTCGATATTTCCACCATTCTGCTGGATTTATAGTCTCTGTTCGCTGTTTTTGTCTGTCAGATACAGCCTGTTTGTGTGTCCGTGGTAAGGGGGACCCAGGTAAACTGCAGGTACGCAGACAGGTGACCACTGATAACGCTCCTAGTGTTGATGTGTTACCACTTCTTGCATATGGCTGTCGTACAATTTAATGGCGGGTGGCTCGATGCAACATAGAAACGTAGGCCTGACACGCCTTGCGGTGTTGTATAGCTAAACATGCTGCGAAATCACGCTGTAAAGGGTGATGTATCATTTGTGCCCACAAAATATATTTGCACATTTAATGGTATTTTATATGGAAATCTTACATAATGTTAACAATGTTTCCGCAAATGTTAGATTGTAAAACGAGTGCACCTAAGACTTAACGCTACTTAAGAGGTTTACTGTGTTATTGAATCCAGTTTTGATAATCCTTGACCAATTTCAGTTCTTTAGAGCTCCAGAGAGTGTTTGCTGCTGCTATTCTCATCGCTTCAGATAATGGGAGTTTTCGGCTGCTGGTCAAGGGGATAAAAAGGAATTGGTGTTGAAGTTTGAATATCCCCGGCAGAATAATAAGAGCGGTGGAGTCCCTTAGCGCACCAAGTCCCCTCGTGTTCAATCGCAGAACCAGAAGGAGAAGTGGCTGGGGTGAAAGTGCCGTGGGCAGTTCAAGAGGGTGGCGGAAGGAATGATGCAACGACCCTTTCAAGTACAACAGGAAGACGCAGGTCAGCTCTCCCTCACCCTTGGCCGACGCAAAGTTTCTTCCCTCTTGCCATGTAATTCCCTGCCAAAGGCAGAAGCGCAACGTAGATACACACACAGTTCTGAACTTGATTTGCTGCAGCGGATCATTATTTTGAATACTAAGCTACTTACCTGTTACACACGTCAGTTCAAGATGCAGGGTTTATAACAACTATTAACTCAATTTTCAAATCAATACATTTCCCGAAGTGTTGTGTACAGTTATGGTTGGCATACCAAAACGAATCAGAAGCACTCAAGTTCCTCAAAATAGGTTTCGTAGGCCAAGTGGTAATGATAATACTTAGGATTGTGTCTAATCTTAACACGAAGATATTGTGATAAAAACAACAAAATGTAGTCCAGTTGCTTTTCTTTATTTTTCTCCAAAACTGAATGCGCAATAACACAGTTCTCTTTTACTGACGTTAACACAGACTACATCCTTTCGTGATATTACAAGCCACAACTGTTTTCTTCTCGTAACCTCGACTCACTCCTTTCTGTCTTAAGTTTCTCTGTCTCTCAAACAGTGGACTTTGACGATAGAATCACATGACACTGATTAACTACGCTATCTTATTTCGACGCGACGGTATACACGCAACTCGCGCGCGCGCGCGCGCGCGCACACACACACACACACACACACACACACACACACACACACACACACACACACACACACGTTAAAACTAAATACTAACTTATAATTGATTTTTTGTTGTTCTTTAAGCATGATTTTAAGAATTTATCATCGTTGTATTTGTACAAAGACACTTTCCATTTATTTTAATTGCTGCAACATAAATCATATTAAGATGGCACTTAAGTGTAATTAGTTGTGGACTAGGTCTGGCGTGCACGAGTTATGGCTTTATACGTCGGCTTATTGAATTGCTGCCTGATAAATGCATCATTATGTTTCATCTTCAGCCCTAATAAATTGTCAGCTTGGCTTCCAGCATACAGGGTGGAAGGTACTGCCTCGGTCATACGTTAACCACGGATTCTACATGATGAGAGTAACAACTATGCCCAATACAAGTATTGTCAATAAAGAACCATTTCGCCGGAAAAAAAAATACTTTGTGTAAAATATTTGGAGCCATCTAGCCTCTTATGAATGGATATAAATGGTCTATTATTTCACTAAATGTCACGCAGACATTGTGTAAACAATGTTGTAATGCATTTTTAGCTTAATTCGAATTAATGTATCCACTAATCCACTAATGGAATGTTAAAATATTATGCAAAGTTTAATTTCTAAGAGAGATATGGCAAATCGCGTTAACGTTAAATTCTGACTAAATTCATTGGATTGAGGCAGTGATGCATTATAGCATTGTTTACACAAAGTTTGTACGATAGTCACTGAAATAATAAACCATTTATAGCCATTCGTCAGGAAGCAAATATTTCACGAAGTCTGTTTTCTAGAATCTCTGGTTAACGCATGGACAAAGCAGTATGTTGCACCAGGTATATCACCAGTAAATGGGATAACTCAGCAATATGTGTTTAAGGGATTTGAAATGTTGTGATGAGTTTAGTAATTTGTAGTGATAAAATTGTAGACACTTGATAGGTAATTTTCATTTTCCCTCTGAATTTCATTAGTTTAGTTACGCACCTGGTAAAGTTTAAAACCTCGGTTACATTTGCAGGACACAAACTAATTCACCCAAAAGTACTCTTGGAAGATCGTGTTGGGTCGACGGCAAATATGGACGCACTTTGAGGATAGAATTGGGTAATGAGCTCAATTCATGCAGAATGTGATATGGGAAGAGACACAGTTGCTCCTCTGTTCAAATATGCAAATGATTCACAGAGACTTAGGTTCATCCAAGTGCGAAGAAATTAACTATGGATCAAGTCCACTCATGAATGTTGCTTATAACACTGATCTGTGCCACTTGCAGTAAAGTGTAATATATTCCAAAATAAACAGGCGCCTATAATTCCTTCACGTTCTTTAATGTTAATGAATACCGAAAATATTTCAGCAGCAATATAAGTGAGTTAGGAATTCCAGATGAATATACCTTAAAAATTATTTCTACTTAAACATAGTTGAGGAGTATTGTATACGATTAATCCATATTATTGAACTTTTGTTGCAAATACTGTGTGGGAAAGAGAGAGAGAGAGAGAGAGAGAGAGAGAGAGAGAGAGAGAGAGAGAGAGAGAGGGAGACAGAGAGACAGACGGCGAAAGAGAATAACATAACTACAAAAAGCATTTGGATAAATACAATATTTCATACGTGAGATACACGTGGTTTATGCATGGCACAAAATATTCAGTGTAATTGGGAAACATACTTGCTGTTTGATAAATGGTTTTCTTATAGATTAGCCATTGCGAAACAATACCTACTTGTATCCGGGGTAGAATGCGACTGAAACATGCAATTTCATAGCTGGGATTTGAACCACGGTCTTGCGGTCACCGTCTGGCTGCTCTAACCATTGAGCTACCATGGCGATACATCAAATTCTCCAACACACTCGCACTTAAATACTTACAGTGTAGTAAGTCGTCATAGGTATTGTGACAAAATGACAATATCATTTTGCCCTCCCGCCGGCCCGGCTTTGCTCCGTCCGTCCTTTGTTATGCGCCGAGCCCGACGTCACGGTATCTTATCCCATATGTATTTGAGGTCTTCTTGAGTGGTTCACTGGAAAAATGCGAGTGAGTTGGAGAATTTGATGTGTCGGCATGTTGCCCAATGTTAGAGAAACCGGACGGAGGCCGGCAGATCCGTGGTTCAAATCCCACCTATGCATTGAGTTTTTCAGTCTTACTCTACCCCTTTACAACCTTGTCCTACACACGGCTAGTTGCTGGGAAGAGCAATTAATTTCCATTACTTGTATACATTTTTCCAAGCTGAAATATTTTCTCGGTTAAGATGATATGCATATTTGAAATAGTGGGAATTATTTTTTTTTCTTGATCACACCATTTCTTTGTTAAGAAAAACCAATAAATTAATAAACGATTCAAAGATGAAACGTAGAATTAGTTCACAAGAAATGAAAGTTGCTAAAACTACGTTATTTAAGGGTCTTATGGAAAAGAATATTCAGAAATAAGAAGAGAAGCAAGTCTTTAAAATACTTCTTAAATGCAAAACTCAATGCAGTATTGAGCACACAAAGAAAGTTAATAAAGGCGAAACTGAACCCAAGTTTTTTAGAAGATTCGAAGATTGATCTAGCTGTCGACAGGCCCTTAAACCTCACCACTCACTCACTCACTCACTCACTCACTCACTCACTCACTCACTCACTCACTCACTCACTCACTCACTCACTCACTCACTAAATAAGGTTAGAGAGGAATTAGAACTAAAAGTAGTCGATTTAGTTCACTGTTCTGTTGCACTAAAAAATGTAGATCTCGTTGAAACACTCAATTTATTACCTTTAGTATAGTAAGATTTGGTCTGTCTCTTACGGTTTACCAGTTATGCAAAAGTGAGCAAGAGTAAACAGGACTACATAGGCTATCGCCATTAACAATCAAAATATACGTTTAATTTGTCACAAGCATATCTTAAACATATGACATTTTAATCAAAATCATTAGAGCCACTTTTGAAAAAAATCTAAATTTGCGAAACATTTTCCACCTAAAGAGTAGTTTAGGGTGGAGGAATTTTCTCCAAAATCTTTGTCCTTGATAGATATTAAACTTAAATACCAACTTTGGTATTGAGTTTGGTTTTCAAAGTTTGCTGTTAACAGTCAGAAACACACACACACACACACACACACACACACACACACACACACACACACACACACACACACACACACACACATACACAGAGAGAGACACCTTTTTCTAAAAACGGGCTTTTGGATTGAAGAGGCCTTAAAACCTATTTGTGGTGAAATCTCGATATGGAGTTTACAAATTTCAGTAAAGGTAATTTCTTAGATAACCAGAAATGTTAGGCGCCCAGTTGCGTAACTGAACGCCATGTGCTCAGACAGAGAGCGAGAATTAGTTTAAAACTGTTACAAAGAGAGTACCCACGTACTTGAAGTGCCGAGTAACGCTATACAGAGCATGCCAATGAAAGATATCACCTTACACAGCAAAGAATTTTAATTACACTGAAGCCACCAGCTTAGAGATTAATGATGTTCTGTCAAGAGGATTCGCACCCTCTAGACGTCGTCTGGAATTTGAGATGATGAAGAGTGATGGGAAAAATGTGGGTCGAGGAAACATCAGCAATTCGATCAGGAGAACCCCAGCGATGATGAGAGCCATTTCGCTGTCTAGTTGCATGCTCTCAACTCAACTGTCGGGATGACAGAGGCACGCCTCACTAGCGAGCTTATGTAATCAACTGTTTGAAATAATGTCCCGAACTTGAGCAAATGCGACACTCAAAACTCATTTCAGTTGAACTGTTACTCGTATTTTACATAAACGTTGAATAATTTTAAATTTCATTTTGCCGCCGTTTCTAGTTTTCAGGTGTTCAGCCTTCGAGAATATATCTCGTAAATATCCTATTATAGTTGGTTGAACTACTTTTTAAAAAAATAATTTTAAATTCTGGCAATCATTAAGGTTTGTGACCTGGAAAATCCCCGAATCAGAAAGGTTGGCCTCCGAAATTGAACCCGCGACTTCACGAATGTGGGTGACAGACGTTATAGCCTAAGCCATCCCACTCGATTTCCAAAAGATTCATTGTTGATCGTTTACTCGATATTGCGACGGTAGCTAAAGATTTGAAACATGTACACAGAGAGCTGTAGATTGGTGGTGTGAGTCCAAGTTGAAGCCGAAATTGTCAACGCCATAATTGACATAATACTGCGTCACATGGCAGAATTAATTAATCAGGAAATGTTAAAATCGTTACATGTATAAAGATACAAAATCTGGAAGGATTAGTTACGGTTAAAATTGTCAAAAGGCACGAAATGTTACACACTAGTCATTAGGGGCAAGCGTCAGGTAGTCAAGCGAGGCCTGATAATTCCAGTTTTCCTGGAAATCGCTTAGTGCAGGTGTTGAGCAGGAAAACAAGGGATGCCCGCGGAGACTTCTTCGAAACCCGTCGTAGGGGTAATTAAGGGGGTGAAAGACATATCGTCATGACGCACAGAACTTGCCTTCCAGAACCCGGTTGGTGAGGACTTGCCTTCCGGATCGCGAGCGAGTAAGTCAGTAGGACTTACCTTCCGGACCTCGAGTGTGACGACACACGACAGTTTCGAGTAACAATCTTCGGTCTTAGTAAAGACACAGTAAAGACGTAACGAAATTCTAATAGCGATCGGCAAATCTAAAACGTTACTTGGTCGTAAATAAAAGTGTTTTAAGGAGAGTTCCGGTTTTTATTGCAAATACTCACGCATACCCTGAGGTTAAGATCCATGCCGAGCAGTCCGGAGCAGAAATCAACTGAGAGGAGCATTCCGCGTAGGATAGCGAATTGAGGAGCGGGTAATACCGTATCAAAGTTGGGATATAGAATTTTCAACCTTGATTCAGCGTTTCCGTTTTTATTCTGCCAAAGAAGTGGCAAAAGGCAGTTCTGCGAGGGATTGTTGAAATATTATGTAGACAGACGTGTTGCAAAGAGAGAGAAACGATTTATACGACCAGAGACGTAGTTTATGGTTTACAGTAATCCTGTACAGCTTCTTCTGTTCGCTACCTGTGGGTACGGGTTTCAGATTGAGAGTTTTAGTATGAAAATCACAATTTCATGAGGCGTAGAACAGCTGCGACCATATTGGTTCTGTCCCGCTATTGCACTCTGTAATGTATGCAGACGTTAATTGCCGTTCCGGGGAATATAGTGCCGGGTAGGAGAAGCTCGCGTGTATCCGTCTTCCGACGCCCTATGTGTTGTATTGGCAGACTGTTAGGGCCACATTTCTCTTTCCCGTTGACGGGTTATAAAGAACAAGTGTTAATTGTATCTGACAGCAACGTTCACTTCTATCCCTATCTTCCTTGCCATAGTCGCATATGGCTACTCCAAATGTAGCGATTCAGCAAAAATCTTTAGCTTTTAAGAAAACATTGTAGAGATTATAGGTACGGGCTAAATAAAATGTTTCACACAAATGAGAATATTGGCGTGAGTGTTGTAATGAATATACTTAACAAATATAAACTGAAAGATAAGTTTCAAGTCCTCGTTGGTAACAATAGGAATAATGATGGGCACTATTAGTCAAAATGGAAACTATTGTGTTCTAAAATACGCCGTGATAAACCACATCGAGGTGCATTGTTGTTCCAGTTGTAAGAGGTATCCAACTTCATTTTGCACCAAGAATGTTGCAACCCACGTATTAGCGGTAAATGTTGGCGGGTTCGGTCATGAGGTACGGCAGTGAGTGAATTTCTAATTTTAAAATAAACGTAAATTAACTTGCATTAATGCATCGTGCAAAATAAACTTTCTCTGTCCATATCCTTTGAAATAAATGGATGGATGGGATGGGGTGGATGGCGTGAATGGAATGGATGGCGTGGATGAGGTGAATGGAATGGATGGCGTGGATGGAATGGATGGCATGGATGGAATGGATGGAATGGATGACGTGGATGGAATGGATGACGTGGATGGAATGGATGACGTGGATGGCTGGATGAGGTGAATGGAATGGATGGTATGGATGGGGTGAATGGAATGAATGGCGTGGATGAGGTGAATGGAATGGAGTTGTATGGATGGACTGGATGAACGTGACATTGGGTTATGTCCGAGCCTGCCTTCCAGAATCTCGTGGCTCTATGGTTTGTGTCATACGCTGCACTTTTTCCTCCTGGAGGTTTCAAAAAGCACGAAATGCGACTGTGTGCGTTCCTCCTCCGCTCCCTGATAAACATATGCTATCTCTCAAGAATGGGTTAACAAATTGCTATGACACTTGCTTTATAATGATTGTCATCTTTCATGCTGTATTCTCCCTCGGAGCAATTTGAAGTCTCATGATTCAAAAATCCATATTCCAACACTGAAAAAAGATAGCAGAAGAAAGCAACTATCCTAGGTAAGGCATCTCTCCCTAAAGCGGACTCTAGACCCGCATATTGTGACAAGTACTTCTGGCTGTTTGTGAACTTGGCAGGGTATTGAATTCATATGGGACTGGATGTCTCCCAGTCACGATGTGAATATTCGAGAAGGTACCGGTCAAGTATACTTGACCGATTGCTGGCTCCACATGTTCGATTGAGTTCTGTTCACTTGTTTCCTCTGCGAGTTCTTTCAAGTGCAAGCAAATAGCCAGTCTGCCCGAGGATGGCCGGAGAGTCTTGAATTTGACACGTTTGCAAGCCGGAAGTGAGAAGAGGCTTGCCTGCCTGCAAATTGGAATGATATATGCCTATAAAAGTAAGTAGTGATAACAGAAACAGTGGATCAGGTCAGTGGATTGTTAAAGAGAATACAGAAAATCCATCACCATTGTCTTAGTTGTCTCTGAAGTAAAGAAGCGTAAAACTAAAGATGGTACATATTTCTCATATAAAATAATGGCACAACAATCTGTTCACGTGTATTTAATTTACCGCTACTTAAACAAGTGTTGTTGCAATATTGGAATAAACCTGTAGTGAAAATCGTCTTTTCTATCTTAGAGCTATGATTGCATTACAGTCGGGTGACTATAGCAATATCTACATAAGATCCTGATCTACCTGTCTCCAGGAGAACCGATTAAAGATCCAGATCTACATATCTTCAGAAGAACTAAGACTTACATAGCTGCCGAAAAAATAAAGGTCTAGTGAATTACTTATGGCCAGTTGCACAAAAGTTAATCTGAGTTCAATCTTCAGCCAAGCTGACCTTACAATTTTGATTGTATAAACCTTGATCTATGTTCATGGCATCTTGATCAAAATTCAAATTTGACGTGAATTGTTTTCCAGTTAACTTCATTAAACTTAGATCAACAGGACTACAGAAGAAAGAAATTGTACAGCTTTAAGCAAAATATTAAATGGTACGTAATCCATTTATGTGGTTATTTGGTCAATTCTTTCAAATTGAATCGTGTCCTAAAAACAGAATTTTAGAGAAGCAAAAACTGAATACTCCTAACCCAGAAAATTATTCACAAATAATACAATACAAAGTCTGAGTCTTGCTCCCAGAAACACAAAAACTGAAATCACTTTGCAACTGTGTTCTTCAAATTTAAGCAAATTGGACTTAACTATGCTTTATCCAATAAATAAAGTAAAATATACAAATAAACGTTATATTACGAAGTAATATCAAAGTGGAACTCTGGCTCGATTTTAGATTGTTTTATACAACGCGAGTATACTCTGGTGTCAGTTCATGTTCACCTTAGATTTAATCTGATCTCCAATCAGGGATATTTATTAGTATAGTGTGCAGCAATGAGAATTCATTTTCCTAGCAAATAGGAAAGTCGTATGATCCAGTTCCACAGCAAGCCACAACTACCTCAATGACACAAACATTTGGAACAAACGATCCAGGTGGGAATGCATCAACCTTGGAATTCTCTTGTTAGTGCGTGTAATGGGCAGACACACTGTAATCAGCACAGCGAATGCTGCATTATGCATGGCCAATCAGAACCGAATGTTGCGTCCGGCCCCGACATTAGTCACGGCCGGCCTGCACAGATCTGTTTGTCGTCTTTCGCGGACTATGAGATGGTATCATCCCGCAGATGAACACTCAGACCACAGAGATGCAGGATCACAGGCAGTAGCTGAAGAAGAGGTATGAAACTGGAGGAACACATGTAGTGTTTTTATAGTACCGTGACAGAACGATAAGATCAGTACAGTTATTTTTTCCCTCATTTTATTCTCCTTCAAAGCTTTTGCACCAATACACAGTTCTGTTTTACTGACGGTTAACATAGTCTGCAGGTCTTCGTGATATTACGACTTACCTTGACTCTCTTTCTTCACTTTCTCTGTCTCTCAAATACTAACATTGACAATACAATCACTCGACACTCATTAACTGCTTCGCTATCTTCCTTCACGGTGCGCCGACCGTACACAGGCAGTTGACATGTACTTAAACAAAAAGCTAACTGCCTAAGAACTGCCTGCCCTCATGCGCTCCGCAAGCTTTATACCGGCGATGACTTAGCCAGATCTTTCTCGAAAATTCTCCTTTCTCTCAACTTGCCGGCAGCCAGAAAATTCACGAACGATCTAGTAAATTCCTTTGTAATGCCGCACTGATTCTTGCCTTGTTTCCTTCAGTGAGTGGTGTGGGGTAACTTAACCTTGAGCGCCGTTGTTGCACGCACCATCAATCTTTGGAATAAAAGAATCAAAAGGTGAGAGATAGTTATTCAGAAATACAGATGGGGCTGCTTTTATCCAAAAAGTCACTTTGTCTTATGTCACACATTGTTGAAAGATCTTTGTATGAGTATTTCTTTCATTAACCCTAGCATTACCAAGGGAGAGGGGGGTTACTTTATGCCAACCTTCTGTAATTTTTCAAATTGTGGCTTTTAATTTTTTGATTAAAGGCGTGCGGTTAATAGCTACTTTCGATCACTGATTCTAGTACTGAACTGCGTAATTGTTTCAAAGTTTTCATTGCTAGGAAATAATGAAATGTCAAGGTGGTCATAAAGTACTGCCCCGTCGGTACAATTTGATTTATGTGAAAAGGTAAAAAAGAGAACGGTTGAACGGTGTTAAATATTACCTTTATAGCATGAAAATATGTATTTTAAAATACATTTGTCTTAAAAACTGCTGGGACATTTTGTTACCCTTAATGGTCACAAAGTACCTCACCCCCTTTGTATCTAAGTTCCGGAATAAGGCTTTTTCATTTGCATACTTTATTTAACTTGTTTTTTTTTCCCCCTTATTACTGTTTTTATTTCATCGTAGTTTAGAATACATGTGAGTATGTCTAAGCAAGGATCAACTAAACGACCCTAACACACTTAATTGGCCAAAGTGGAGGAAAGAACTCGCTGTTATATCCAATAATATGCTATGAATGTCTGGCTGCTGCCAATCAGAGGTAGCATAATTTATTATCCACGTGGAGTTGACTCAGTCCGCTAAGGGTACAAACCAGTCGCAGTTGGTGCCGTTTATCGCATACAGCACCTTAACTATGGTGATGTAATTCCAGGATTACTGTATTCAAGGTAGGTCAAACGTGCATTTTAGAGGGAGGGTAATTCCATTTATCTCCCCCGTAACTAGTCGACTGATGGATATCTGTCACCCTGTATAAGACAGCTGTGCAACCGGTATATCTTTTTGTAAATTCGCCTAGAAAATATGCGTCCATGGGCGCATATTTGAACAAAAATACAAACTTACCAAATAAGTATTTTGTGGCGCAACGAAGTTCTTAGATAGCTTTAATCGGTTTTAAGATAAGCGTACAGAAAGCGTCCTTGGAGAGAAGCAACTTAACTTTCTAGAGTGCTCTCAAGCATCGTGCCAAAATATCTCGCATCTTTCCCACTCCCCGTAACGCACTATAAACCTTGTTTGTATTATCCTGGTCCGTCTGGCGCCCACGTGCGTGAGAAGGGTTTTTGCAGGAAGTGACGTCACTGGGGTCGCGCCTTGTTGGAAACACTACAGCTAATCACGCTACAAAGTTTGAAATACGCAAGATGGAGGTTCCCTCAGGCGTTTATCTGATTCTGTTGCAGACATTTTGTACAACTTCCCATTCACGGATTTATGTGTGCAACAAATAAGCCAAGATCGGTTCCAAGATAGCTCTACTTGTATTAAACAGCACCACAACTCGAAACTGCCTGAAAAAGAGGCAGGCGAGTCCGCGTCAATATTCATCTCCGCGAAACTTGACGCTAATTGCGGTTAGCAGATACGAATGTACCTTGCGCTGAAGGACACATATTCACATTGTCCTTAAGCTTAAAAATGTATGTTTAAGTAGAAATATATAATCTTCATTAGACAAAGGAAGCAAAAAATCTTAAGCGATCTAATTTAAAGAAAATACTTTTTCGGTTTAAGTACAACTGCTATAGATTTAAATTAACAATATCCTTAAAAACCCAAGTAATAGGACTTTAAAGGAAACACACCAATAAGAAAACGTCTAATATCTTGCGCTCACATGAGTTTTGCTACTCTTGCACAAGCTATTCTTGCCTTGTTCGTCTATCTACTTCACGTTGAGATAAACATTTCTAGAAATTACCTTGTTGCTAATTTTCTTGTAGGTGCAAGGGGAATATAGTAAGCTTTAAGTCATAGTCAAATGTTTTAAGAGTGGCCGCTACATGATAGTCTTAAAATGTCCTTCTCTTTGCATGGACAAGAAATAAAAACATGAATAACGACGTATTTGAAAAGTCTAGGTATAGTAAAATTCTGGCGAATAACAAGGAATAGTTCCAAAATGGTTCAGTTCTTAAAAAAAGATCATTTAACTTAAATTGCGTGTTTTAACAACATCTACACTTTCTGTGCAGTAAAATTTGGTTTGTCTCTTACGGTTTACCAGATGCAAAGGTCTCGACTAACATGAAGGTGGGAATAAGAGTTTGAAAGAATAGCTCGTACAAGAGTAGAGAAAGGTCATGCGAGTGCAACACATCAGATTCTTCAGCATATTGCTAGTGTACCATCATTCTTACTATGGTACACACAACATTTAATGAGACGAAGAGCTGGTGAACACAAAATCCAATCGGAAGTTTGCCGCGCCTAGCGGTATAGTTAAACACGCTGTGAAAAGCCCACCTCTGTGATGTAGTGGTAGCGTGTCTACCTCACGTTCGAGAGTTCCGCAATTCGAATCTCGATTAGGGTGAATTCGGATTTTTTCCCCAAGGTTTTCCCTTATCCTGAAAGACGAATGTCTATGGACCTCGGGCTCATTTGAGCACCATGTCACTAATCCCATTCATTCATCATCCATAAGACATATGTTGGAGGCCGTTACTATAAAAACAAAGAAACTACTATAAAATCGCGCTGTAGAGCTGGTGATATAAATATTTGCGTCCACAAAATTTATTTCTGCAGCAGAGAAGAGAATAGCAGTGGTCAAGTATCAACTGTCATTAAATTTAGTATCTACTATAAGACGATTGCTTTTAAATATATGGCGGCCGAGTTGTTAGACCGCTCGCCTACCAACGTACCGCACGCAATCGATGCATGTGAGAATCGTGGAGGAAGAAGCGGCATCTGAGCGTATCTTCTCTGGCTTCTGCGGTTTTCCCCGCCATTCATTCCACTAACTGCTCCAACATCACCTTTCCTTTCATCAGTTTGAGCTTCATGTCATCGGGGTGCTTACCGCGTCCCACCCTTCACTACTGCACGCCACTCACAACACCTGTTGTGGGTAGAATCGGCGATCGGCTGGTAGTTCTTTGTCCTGCACGGGTTGTTGTGTAACAGAGTTTAGAGTTTAAAATATGTGTTATCATTGAAAGGAACTTCTGCTTAAGCGGGTTACATCAAGCATTTCAACTACATTCTAATATTAAGTCCAGTGTTAATCGGCTTACTCTAGTGTGTAAGTTTGAAGTTAGACTACTTTATGACCAATGCTAATGCTTCGTGTAACACATTCTTTCCCTTCTTTCCAGGTGAGTACCACAATTGCAGTGTTACTTTCTGGTGTGCTGGCTTCTGTCGAAGTATATAGGTATGTAAATTTTGAACACTACATTTAAGTATGTATGCAGTTAAATTTCTTCTTGCAAAAGTTATCAGATTAAAAAGAAGTGTAAAATGATCATATAAAACCCCTGAAGTCGCAGATTTAAGTTGCTCATAATCTCCTTCGATGAAAGAACTAACCCTTGGAAGACCAGGAATCAAGAAGAAACTAAAAATCCCAGAATTAAAAATCACGTCTGTGTATTTATTTGGTTAGAAAGTTTTACTGAACCTTTATTTTAAGGAAGTAAGTAATAATGGATGCATATGACATGAAATGTAATAGAACCACACTAATTATGCTGAAATACATTCAAACTGCAACATTCTTTCGAAGTTCTCCACCTGATTTGTACAGTTACTCTTTGATTACACTTATCCACACATATAGATGCAACATTTAGATGCACAATAGTTGCATTTGTTGCTTTGCTCTGCATTTAAATTCAATAATTCTTTTTGCTTTAGATTACGATCAAATAACAGAATTTTGAGCACATAAAAAGGACAGAACTTTTCACATCACAAAATATAACCTTAGTTGCAACACAGAAATAGGATATCAAGGTCGAAACATGCTTTGTGAAACTGTGGTAATGCTTTGTAAAACAACTGGGAAAATAATGAGCTCATCCTTCAATTTCGGAAGCTTAATATTGATGTAAGATGACATCAGGTTAGTGCCTCTAAGGTTTCCGGGTAGTAAACATCACGGAACAGAGATCCGCAGAGCATTTGATAGCATCTTGGATAACAGATTGCAAAACGCAAGAACTATTTTCATAACAGTGCGGTGTGGAATGAATGTTTGCGAATGGCATTGCACTTTCTTAATTGAAGTGAGCGTTGAGCTATATATCTTGTAATTTATTACTGTATTTTTACATAAACGTTAGGATACGATTAATGTGTAGCATACTATTCCATTCTGTTGTTGAGAACAAACTATATCCGAGTACGAGACTTAGCAAACAAATGCTATGTGCGTCTACATTATCATCCTTTTAATGGATTAGACAGAACATCATTTGTAGGTAAAGAATTGGTTTGAAATAACTTTAAAATGGAAATAGGAACTAAATTTTTCTAATTGCTGACATCTACACGTCGGTAGTAGTGACATGGGCTAGAGAAACAGCGTTGTACACGGTATCAGCTATCCCATATGGATATTTGATATATCTGTATCAATTTTCATCTTCAGAGATACTGAATAAACCTAACAGCGATGCTAGGCAGCGTCTGGCCACAAACTGCACGAAAAAGGTAAATTCACATTTTAGCTCTTGAAAGAATTTATCTAGAGTTGCATTAACAAAATAGAAGAAATCATTATGTAACGAGAACATCAAGCACGTTACCCGGAAACATGTTGAAATCACAATATAAAAGTCTTTGACGTTACCTTTGAAATTCTGAAATAACTTGAGCATCCAGTTAACAAGGAAAGGTGTGTATTTCTCTCTTTCTGGTTGTTTGAATACTTTACTAAAGATATTTTAACAGCAGTACTTCTGGAAGTGTAATTTCACATTTGAGATTATTTTCCTAGTATGGGTGATTCAGTTTTTATCCCGCTTTTTTTCAGCAGCCTTCTTTATTATTTTCGACGTGATAGGGAGAGTTTTGACTCATTTGTTCTGTTCAGTCCATAATGGGTTTAGATATATAATGTTTGAGCAGTTATATAAGAACCAGTCCCTAACGATGAGCACTTAGGGTTATCATGTTTATCGAATTTAAATATATTTCTTATCCACAATTTCTCTGTGAGGGTTTTCTCACATATATATTGATGTCTGCCCGTGATGTTCTTAATGAAACCGAATTTTCCACCTGATTCCACGGGCTTCCATACAGAAAAATTAAAAAGCTTCAAAGTTACAAACTTTTAGCATTCTTTAAAGAAATACTTCAGCAAGCTATAACCTCTTTGATCTGCGAGTTTTATTTAAAAATGGCTATTTTACCCATCCCTTAGTTATATATCACCCTTCTTTTTCGCATCGCTTCTAACCGATTGTGTCAGTTTTGGATACTTATTTTGTGACATTACTTTTCTCGGGAGGTACATTTGAAATCGTATTAAGTCCACCTTTCTTTGACATTGAGTTTTATGTGTACGTGATATTTTGAACACGAACATATCCAATGGTAAATACATTTCGGGACTAACCAAATTAGTTTACAAGCAAACGAGGCTTCACTTAGATTCACTTCAAATCGTGTTTTGTCACCATGTGGTCCACTCAAACCATATTTAGTCCTTTTTCTTCCAAGCAAGCACATATCGTAAATAGACTGTCAAGAATGAGCGCCAAAACATTTAGTGCAGACAAATTTAAGCACAGAAATTGCCCATCTGATAAAGACGAGGACACTTAAGACTTTGAAGGTATCGAATTCAGTAATTTCACATTTTATTAATGAGTTTAGTAAACAAATATTACATTAACTCATTCCTTAATAGCCGTTTCGGGATAATTAGACACTGGAACTTCTGAGAAAACATCCACTTGTATATTTTGTTTTATATAAGGAAATGTCATAAATTGTAAGTGCGTTCAAAGCTCTGAGTTAATTTGCACATCAAATCATATTATGTCCATATTGCTTTTATAAATATCTACTACACTGTTTTGTAATTGAATTCAGTGCAAATACGTCCTTAATCTTGGAATCCAGACACTTTGGTACTCTTAAATTCCAAGGGTTTATGAGGTACCTAATAATAATAATAATAATAATAATAATAATAATAATAATAATAATAATAATAATAATAATAATAATAATAATAATAATAATAATAATAATAATAATAATAATAATAATAATAATAATAATAATAATAATAATAATAATAATAATAATAATAATAATAATAATAATAATAATAATAATAATAATAATAATAATAATAATAATAATAATAATAATAATAATAATAATAAATACAACAGTAACATTAATAAGAAACGAACAAACGCCATGAAACATTACATGCTCTCATACTTCACAATCCGTATTCCTAATGTTAGACAACAGCGCCATGTACCGGAGTAAGTTTATTCCGTGGAAAATAAAGATCCTGTAAGTGAAGTGAGATCTTATTGGTTGTTTATACTGTTATTGTCTCTTATCACGGACTACATACGCTAGTTCAACTAGCTCTCATCTCACGTCTTCGCTGAGTGGCAGAACACACCACTGCCGTCCCTTGCTCCGTGGAGTTCTGCAGCTGTTGGTTATTCAAAGCAAAATTACAACCATAATTACCAAAGCAGCAATTTTTTGTAAGGATGAACTTTAGCATGATGAAATATTACTAGTTGTCGCTGTTCAAATGTTGTGTTGCTCCATTTTGTACCATTGTACAACAGTGTGTTTGGTAATTGGTATTTGTTCCAAAAGCCAAGAGTTTAGCTTTATATACTCCTTGTTTAGCAAGGAGTATCTTAAAACACATTAATAAAATCTAACAGCTACGCGTTATGAACATTTTCTCTGTAATGGAATACTTATACCGACAACTATATTTTCGCGAGAAAGATATCAAAATAGGTTCTGGGATTATCTGTATGCGAGAGCGAAGTTTAATGTAGTTAAAACCACACAAAAATCTGCTCTTAATCTTGTTACAGCGATTCCCTAAATATGTGACCGTACAGTTGCGGTATTGTGGAATGCAGATTTACTTGCCAACTCACCTGCTGTGCATTGCAATGTAGTGGAAATTCCACCATATCTCCTTCAATTGTTATAACAACACACAGGCATTCCTGCGTCCCCTAATGCGCATTGTTGCCAGAGACACGTGCATGGTTAGGTCTTCGCTGCTACAAAACAGAGTTGTTCCGGTGGCTTACATTATACGGAATTTGTACTACTGCATTCCCTGTTCACATGCTGAAAGTTTAATTTAAATTCCATTGCACAGTAGCAGGCGCAAAGATCAGCATACAAAGAATATCCTTCACCACTTTTACGTGTGGTTAATTTACATAGATTCCATTACAGAGAATATTAACTAGTAATTAAACAGTTAACTATTAATAAACCTCATGTGGTAACTTCAAATCTCCATTGCATAATTGACATTTCAGCAACTACGAAATTATTACTATAGCTGTCGCAAAATTTGATGGCGGATAGCTTGATACTAAATTCAATCACAGACTTGCCATAGCTTACTGTTGTATACACTGCGAAATGAGCTGTAAAGTTGGTGACATAAATATTATTTGCACCCACAAAATTTATTTGCACAACAACACAAAGAATAGCAATAGTCGTTATCAGCCGCCATTAAATTTTGTAGCTACCGTAGATAGTTTTTCTGAAGGAAAATTAGAACAAGAATGCGGTATATCAAAAGCAAGAAATTTTAAGTAGTTTTAATGAAAAAAGATCATTAATTTATTATAGATTCTTAAAAATAGAATGGGGAAGAGAGAAATATATCGAAGTATGCAATAAAGGAAACCAGAATGGGGTATACTTGAGCTAGGACGGAGGTAATGAATCTAGGTGGTATGACAGGGATAAAAGGAGGGGGAGAGATGCAGAAAATGCGCTAGATTGTGTGAAAAATGTCACTGTATTTTTGAATGTAAAATGGTTAAAGGAAGTATGACTAAATAGAGAAAATGGAAAGTGTGATGAGGGTAAAGGCAATTAGTGGCTATAATGAAGTTTCTCATTGTATATAAAACAAAATGTTAAATACAAGGAGAAGTAATAGAAATAAGCTGCTGTAAAAGGGAAGAATAAATTATATATTTTGAGAAATATGGCTATAACATATTATATTTGTTTTATTTTATTATATATTAGACTAGAGTGTATTTGTTTAATTAGAATACTAGTATTAATAATAGAGTAACTAAGTTTACCTTTTGTTCCCCAAGATGCCTTTCAGATGTGTTATATGAATTCAGTACTTAAATTCAGTGCCATTCGTCCATCATTTGTAATTTTAACCCCAAATAATTGTATTCATGACATTATTTACCTCTGTATCTTCAAGCGTCAAATCTGTTTCTCTCCTCCTATTAGCTTCTACTTTAATTTTTCAAAAACAAACGGTAACCCCCGTTTATTATATTC
Source organism: Tenodera sinensis (assembly GCA_030765045.1). NCBI lineage: Eukaryota > Metazoa > Arthropoda > Insecta > Mantodea > Mantidae > Tenodera > Tenodera sinensis. Next base: position 54,172,215 of record CM060967.1, read on the forward strand.
TTAAATTAATTTCCTACACATATACGTATTCTAGATCAGCGATACCTAACCTTATGCAAAAGAGGACAAGGCGGACTTACCTCTGTTTTCTGTCGAGCTATAACGCATTCGTAGGACTCAAAAACGAACCTTTCTACTGCTTGGTTACCTTGCAACAAGGTGACATCGTCGGCAATTAAGAGACAAGGTCGCGATTTCCACTCAAGTCTTCGTATTTTTGTGTTGACAATTTAACCTATTATGCCTTTTGATGCAAGGAAAACTTGTAACTACCTGCATGAGGAAAATATTCATTTCATGTTTCAAATGAATATTGCTCTCACAGTTTCATTAAATGTGCCGTCATTATCATGTATCGTATCACCAAGCAGATTACAACATTATTCCGTATTTTTTTCCAACCTGACGTTGAAATCTCCCGCTGTCCCTAAATATTTCTTTTGTATTGTTTACATTTGATATATAACTCAAAATGAGTTTTCTACAAAACGATCTTTATAACCATAATCTTCATATCTGTTAATTTATAGGCTGCAATATCTGCGGTATTCTACTGGCCTTCACAGGTGAAGTATGTAGAGCATGGAGGAGATGTGTATATCTGTTCTCTTTTCGCACATTCAGTGGCGTCATGTTTACATGCACAGTTCTAGATTATTGACATATGACTATGTAATTTTGAGCAGTGTTTTAAAATGGCAAGATGGCTTACCACATACCCACAATGCTTTCCCGATGCACCTCCGCAATAGTCGCATACACAGCCTCAGGTACACTGAGACTCAATTTTCCAACGTTTTTACTTAAAAATTGGCACACTTAACTATGAGTAAGTAAATGAAAAGAATGAAGTAAAGAAATGAATGTGCAAAAAGTCGAAGATAATACAATTAAATATTTTAATTGCTGTCTTGCGCATTCACGTTCTTTTTGAGAAGTATGACAATGGTATTTTCTAATACCTTAGTACAGTGACAATGATTTGGAATATTAATCTGAAATTGAAGCCAATAGTTGCAGAGAAATGCATTTTGTTTTTGTTTGTGTGAAATTGTTGGTGTTAAAATTACTTTATTTCAGTATAAATTGATTTGTTGTGAGCCAGTAAATAATGCCAATCACAAAATACCAATTTGAATAATTTAGATGGCACATTTGAGATAATCAACGCAATTTTACATACAAATGAGGACCAAACACACACAGAAAGCGGAAGTGGGTGGGTCCAGTGAAATCACAAGGGAGCGCACGGGCTTTTAACAATGACGCATCGAGAGAAATCTTCGGCCAAAATGTCTACCATATGTCTATGTCTATGTCAGGTAGCTACAGAATTTATACGACATATAATTCAAAAACAGAAAATATTTTCATTTTCTCCTAAAAACTCGTTCCGGATGTCCCTGACACACACTGCTACTTGAACAACATAGAATAAGTTCCTTCACAACCCTCCCTGATTTGTACGAGAACGCTGAGAAGGTTGGTAACAATTCCACCTGAAGCTGCAGGACCGGCAGTTGAACTTACTTTTTTAGCAGGTGTTACTCCTCTCTCTCTCTCTCTGCATTGGTAACATTCAACCATTCATAAATAAATGCTCATATTAAAATGTGCTGCAGTTGTGCCATGTGTATTAAGTTGAAAATGGTTTTAGCCCATGTTGTTCCATTTTCTTTCTGCTGAAATGTGAAACCGAAATTATGATATATATATATATATATATATATATATATATATATATATATATATATATATATATATATATATTTGATAATAGAAAGAAACAAAAGGAGATTCTAGTCAATAGTTAAGGGGAAGACGTAATAAAGCTGAATATGTTAAAGTCTCAAGAATGGAAGCCTAGGCAGATTTAAATGAGTGATAAGGTTACAATTGTTGTTTGTACGAAGCCATAGTGATTCCGCGGACTGATTCCTATCTTACCATGACGTATTCTAAAGTTAGGCAATGGAGATCGCTTCCTTCGTGTTGCTCACGCAAAAACAAATGCAACGCAACACACACTCGTCTTGAATCGAGTCGAGATAACGCACGTGCAACTTGGGAGTTGTACGTAAGCTAGCGCGTATACATAATTCGGCGGTTGCTAAAGGGTGACAAAGTTAAAGTGTTATAACGTTGTAGTTGAAGTTATAAAGTTACATTCTATTTAAATATCGTCGGCAGTTCTCTACAAATCTGGAAATTTACAAATAAAGTGATATGTTGGTTAATTCTTCGTTTGGTTCCATTCCTACCATAACCCACGCACACCCTGCAGATTAGGACCTCTTGCTAGAGCTAGTCCGGACACCAAACACGAGATCTTATAGGTCTTAAAGTAGACGTCTTCGACGGAGAGGAACGTTTGCGTCAAATGATATAAAAGTAGTGGGCTGATTTCAGCGTACTTCATGGCAATGCTCCTGGGTAAGATTCTGCACTTGTAGCTTGTAAGCGTGCTGCAAATCGCGTGTTTAACTTCTCGGACACGCGATTTAATGAAGTTGCAGCTTAACATTGTAAAAGATAAATAGAATCACTAAAACTATGAAAGATACATCCAAATTGATAAATAACACTTTATGTCTAAAACTGATTCCCGTATAGTGCCTGAAGGAGTGACGTCCTGCTTAGAATACGATAAATTTTAAACTAACCCGTCTTTATGGGAATAGAAAAAAGTTACATCTTCTGCTCCAATGTGACCTGTTCGTTTATCGCAATGGATAAGCTTAATGGAGTTAGATCCTTGCTAATCCCAACCACTGTATGGTAAGAAAGGAAATACAGCACAGATAGATATCCCTTCCAGTTCTTTAATGCAGGGCTACAATGACTAACATTTTTATGGTAAAGCAGGGAACTCTAAGTGTTTATTATGCACAATATTAATAGCATTTAATAACTAAAGCGGAGTTAAAGAAGCACAATATGGTTGCAGCTAGATTGGTAGGTTTCCTTTATTGGATAAAAATACATGTATCCCTGCCAGCACTATGGTTTTTTTTAGAGTTTACACTCATCTTATTACCTATAATATCATTTGGTGAAACGGACCAGTTCACCTTATCCAATTTTCCCCCAATTATCGTGTTTCCACACATGTTATTATTAGATGAGAATAGATTCTATTATTCCTATTACACAATGGATATTTTCCTTGGTCATTTCTTACTCTTAAATCCTTCAATTTTATCACTTCTCTTCCAGCCCAAACCAAGTCTTCCCTTGCTGTTCTATCACACGTCAATTTTCTCTTACCTATATAATTTTCAACTCTCTGTATTTATCCAAAGATAATAGTAAGAAAATAACAATAATAGTACTACAACAACTACAACAACAATTACTACTACTAATAGTAATAATCATAATAATAATAATAATAATAATAATAATAATAATAATAATAATAATAATAATAATAATAATAATAATAATAATAATAATAATAATAATAATAATAATAATAATAATAATAATAATAATAATAATAATAATAATAATAATAATAATAATAATAATAATAATAATAATAATAATAATAATAATAATAATAATAATAATAATAATAATAATAATAATAATAATAATAATAATAATAATAATAATAATAATAATAATAATAATAATAATAATAATAATAATAATAATAATAATAATAATAATAATAATAATAATAATAATAATAATAATAATAATAATAATAATAATAATAATAATAATAATAATAATAATAATAATAATAATAATAATAATAATAATAATAATAATAATAATAATAATAATAATAATAATAATAATAATAATAATAATAATAATAATAATAATAATAATAATAATAATAATAATAATAATAATAATAATAATAATAATAATAATAATAATAATAATAATAATAATAATAATAATAATAATAATAATAATAATAATAATAATAATAATAATAATAATAATAATAATAATAATAATAATAATAATAATAATAATAATAATAATAATAATAATAATAATAATAATAATAATAATAATAATAATAATAATAATAATAATAATAATAATAATAATAATAATAATAATAATAATAATAATAATAATAATAATAATAATAATAATAATAATAATAATAATAATAATAATAATAATAATAATAATAATAATAATAATAATAATAATAATAATAATAATAATAATAATAATAATAATAATAATAATAATAATAATAATAATAATAATAATAATAATAATAATAATAATAATAATAATAATAATAATAATAATAATAATAATAATAATAATAATAATAATAATAATAATAATAATAATAATAATAATAATAATAATAATAATAATAATAATAATAATAATAATAATAATAATAATAATAATAATAATAATAATATGACGTTGGGCTCGGCACTCAACAAAGGACGTACGGTGCCAAGCTACTTCACACAACATGCCGTGCAGGTGAGGCCGCGCTTCCTCGCGACTGTTGTGTGTACATGACTGTCAACAACCGTGGGAGAAACAAAAGGGATTGTCGAGAACGTTCACAAGACTTATAGGTGAGTCATGTTGGTGCGTGTGTGTGAAACCCGAGAAAGGTCCGTGTCTCGTCATCCGCAGTATACAAAGAAGCCTAGGAAAAACATCTGGAGTTACAGTTACAGAGACAAGTGGGTCAGTGTGTGCGAGACAGCTTCCGTCGTAAGAACATTCAATGTGCGTCGCGAGTGATTACATCGTGCTAATTAGTGCATAAGGGATTGTGAAAGTGAATAAAGACACTAAAAGGACTGAGCAAGGTTATGAGAAGTAAAAATGGTAGAATGAGTTAACGACGAGAAGAAAGCTGTGTACTGTGTGATAGAAGGTAACCGGAGAATGTTGTCCTTTTTTTACAATAACAACAATAATGATAATAGGTAATAATAAATTAATTGGGAATGTTTATACACTCAAAGTTGCTTAACTCACTGTGGGTTTTAAGCCCATATCCTAATTTTAACAATGCAGTTCTTCCAAGCGCTCCATACATGGGAAATGAATGCTAATTCGTCATATGTAACACATTTTCAGTGATCTCTAACGCCACTAGTTTGAGAGCTATTCAAAGTTGTGACCTGTAAGTATCCAAAGACAGGTAAACGTCCATGTAAAGCAACCATAAGTCACAATAAATGGGGAGTGCGCCGTACGATGTCGCCCCAAACAATAAATGAGCAAGCGTTCCCTATCTGATCTATCGTGCATGGAAACGCCCTGTTTTCGTACTTTGGGGAGAACTACTCGTGCACACATTTTCAATTATCTATATTTGGAGCTGAATGAGAAATGAAGATGGATCCGGCCGCAGGTTTCAGAGCCCACCGTTAGAGGGGAGCCTCCAGGTTCGCTTCTCCAATACAATCACTTTTTTGTTGCTTTTTAAATTCGTTTATTTTTGTCTCTGCTTGCCACTATGCTGAGTTTACTTCCATGAGCAGCTGCTGAAAAGGGTTTGTAACGTTTTGTAACAGTGGCTGTTTCAATGTTTCTGGTCTTTTTTTCTTTTAATCCGAGAGAAGGTAACTAGAAAACATATTTAATATAAGCTTACCTGGCGGCTATTAGCATTGTTTTCGATGTGAACAGAGAAAGGTTTCGAGGAATGTAATTTGCTACAAACACTGAAAACACGAAACTAAATATGTAAAATGGCAGTATTCCCATTTGAAGCGCTATCTTAGTATATTCTTAAAAATACTGTATTGTTACATTGTTTGGATTCACACAAATTAGTACAGTGTTTAAAATTGTATTAGATTTCTCGAAGCTTAAATTTAGAACAGCCAGATCCAAAGTTTACAAAAGAGGGGAGTTTGGGTTTATCTCCTTCTACTTTATACAGCTGTGCCACTCCTTTAACGCTCAAGTATGTTGCAGTAACGGTTTGGTTACATGTATGTCACGATTGATTTACGAAATCACGTTCAAACCTTATGTGATAAATATCTCTCTGTTAGTGATTTCTTTGGTGCTGCTTACCTTTCAGAACTTTATCAATATTTGGCGACAAAGTCAAAGTGCATAGTATCAGAAGATACACCAAGTGATCGTCGCGTAACATATTGCTATACAGATTTTTAATATAGTTCAATTTGGAAAAAACTCTGTTCGCAAATATATGTAGAGATATACTCACTCTTATACACACTATTGCAAATGTTTATTTTTCTATCTACTTCATTTTAATCGACATAAGCATTTTCAGAAAAATATCTTATTTCTAATTTTCTTGTGGGTGCAAGGGGCATACATATATCTCCGAAATGATTCACGCCATAAAAAATATGCATTTGGACATAACTTGTGTGTTTTAACGAGATCCATATTTTTGACAGTTAAGATTTAGTCAATTTATTATGGATTACCAGTTATAAAAAAGTCATCAAGAGTAAACGCATAACGTGGGCTATAGCTAGAAAATTCAAAATATGCGTTTCAGTTGTCATAAAAATATCTTGAACGTACATTTTAATCAAAATTGTTACAACCAATTTTTCTCGTAAAGGGTACTTTATAGTGGAGGAATTTTCTTCAAAATCTTCTTGTCGCATCCCTGATAGTTATTAAGTTTAAATACCAACTTTGGTTTTTAACCTACTTTTCGTTTTTGAGCTATATTGTTTACACACACACACACACACACACACACACACACACACACACACACACACACACACACACACACACAGGCACACAGGCACACACACATACACACACCATAGAATAGCTTGTAAAAATACCTTTTTTGGATTCGGGGGCCTCAAAACGTATTTCCGGTAAATTCTCGACATCAAATTTTCGGTTCGAATACGATACTTCCCCTGCTTACTGTACATGGTAGAGAAAGTGTAAAGACACGAAAAGTTCGATAAGCACAAAGCATTCGAGTTTAGTATCTTTCAATAATGCATTAGAAGTGTTTGGACAGCAAATTGCCTTTCCTGTCCAAAGTCCCCTAGCTATTTGTTACTGTATTAAAAATTCCGCTGATATTAATTAAAATATCACATGTTTAAGGCATCTGCAGACTAGTTTTTTGCAAAAATACTGTGATGTTCATTCTGAATGAACCATGTTTAATACAAGAATTTCTGCAAAGGATTATCTTATTTAGAATAAAAGGATAGAAAAGGAAGCTTTGGTAGCAGAGAGAGATAGGTGAATACCAAATATAGTGGATAGAAAAATCGTGAAAATGCACGTTTTGTTGGGTTCTCTTAAGTTTGCAGACATCAAAAGCTTACAGCGTGAGCGATTTAGCCTGGCTTTCTGCGAAAAAACTTCTGCTGCGCTTCACACTATAAGGGAAGATTAACTTCCACGACTATGCTTTGCTTAATGTTGGGAAGAGAGATAGAGAAAACCTTCAAGAAACTTAAATATAGAAAACTAGAAGGAACTTAACGAACATCTATATAATTAATAAATCGGATATACAACCTCTGGCCAGTTATTAACAACAGTTTGAGCAAATATTTATTCCGTAAACTGCCGGCCTAGAAAGAAAATAGCAAGTCTGCGTTATAATTACACTCTGATGAAGTTTTGTGTTACGTTACCTAACATCCGGTGTGTGTAGAGTAAGTAATCAGCCTGCCCTTTGTACCCTAATGTTAAACAGTTAATTAGTGAGTTATAGGACAGTAATTAACCCTTTTCAATTCGCTTGTGGCGCATGTAACTATATAATTATTTTACCTGCACTTTTAAATCTTGCCTTTCTTGTGCGAAATGTCAATGAAATGTATTTCACTTGAATAGCAATCACTGGAAATGACCACACATGTTACAATGATGTCAGATGAAGGTGCTAAAAATATATAAACATTTGTAGCTTATCAATTTATAGAGTTAATCCAACTATAGCCAAGGACGAGTGCATCAGCAGTTGAGTAAAAGTTTGAAATGCTTTAAACGTAACTTCAGTGCAATTTTGGGTTCAGTCTCTATATTTTGTACATTTTAGAAATCTCGCAACATTTAAATATGTAATGTTAAACGCTATAAATTACATAGACTATGACTAACAACATTTAATTTTTGGACATTTCGAGTACAATACTGTATCGAATTTCTCCTTCAGCATCTTCATGTGCATCAGCCTAAGATAAAATGTTGTGGACTTCCATGCTGACTTTGAGATTTCTGTAGAATTGTCAACATGTTTCAGAGACTCCCAGTAGAGTTCTTCTGCTGCGATAGAGTTTGTACTACTGTAACTAACGTTTAGAATAGGTTCTCCCATCTGTCGTCTTCTCCTCCTGAAGCTGTTCGATCTAAAAACCACATCTTCTTTAAGCCTTGTTTTGAAGGGCACATTTCCAATATCCTTTTGCTTGTAACGCAGCCATTGAATTTCTCTCCATATAATTTTTTTCTCTGGTGTGTCAGCTTTTTAAACCATACTTTTTTCAGGGGTAATAAACGGTCAAAGTATGCAGTGGACATTTCTATGAGATAGTGTTTTTCTTTCTCTGGTAATACAATGTGTTAAGCCCAATCATGTGTATGACTACTGGCGTTTTCTCTGTATTTATTTTTATTACAAATAATTACAATAATTATGAATTTTAAATGCTTAATTTTTTAAATAATTAATGTATCTATACATTTCGGTATTATTTTCTAATAAGATCCTTTTTTGACCAAATATAAGGCTGCTACAAAAAATAGTTCAAGGGCTGCGTATTTCGGTGAAATGTGCAGGTGTCAAGCTTTGCCTACTTGCTATACATAATATAGAAAGTAAAAATGACCACACTTAGTACTCAAGCTGATAACTTCATTGCCTAAAACGACTCCTACAGCGTAAATCCTAGCATCGTAACCAGTATAACGCGTTTATTGCAGAAAGCTTCGCAAACCAGGGCCTGCTGATAAAGGCACTAGTGAATTAATCAACCAATTCAACAGAACGAGACCAGTTCATAATGACGAAAGCTACACCGCAGCGGCATGTTGAATTGGCTGTGAGCTCTTCCAAAATGAACCAAACATCGTGCACTTTCGTCCAACATCACACAAACCAGAAATTCCCTCAACAGCTGCGCATAGTACACCAATTCAAAGGGAGAGAGATGCAGGGGGGGGGGGGATTTTACATTCCTTTCGTATAATTTATAGGTGTACATACTTTCTCAACCAAAAATTCGATATCGAGTTATAAACGGAAATAATGTGGTTAGAGTTCTCTGAATCCTTAAGGGAAGAAAATATGATTCCATGTAGACGTTTTTGTGCGTATGCTTGGGAGGGAGTGGGTAGGTGCGTTCATTTATTCATTCATTCACTCATACGTGCGTGTGTGCCTGTGTATATGTGATAGAGAAACTAAACTTTCTGCTTAAGGGTATGTGAAACTGAAATAGTTAATTTCTACAGTTCAAATTATTTATTCGAAAGTTTTGCCAGGGATTTGTTTTTCATCTGTAAAATCAAAATTCATTTTGCAATTACTATTCCAGAATATTGTGACTTTTTTGTTGGGTGTAAAGTAAAGAAGACAGATGTAGTCTAGATAAAGAAACACTTTTATTTCCGTAAACAGTAACTTTGTACACTCGTTGCAACAGCAAGAAAGTCTTTTCCGATTCACCAACAGCACGGCTCCGAATTCGTAACACAAAGAACCCTCCCTTCTCCGTCGGCACGACTCCTCGACGCTTCACATACGTCTGACTGCCTCTTCTGTCGCACTTTTACCGCTATTTATATCTCCCGGGCACTATTCTGGAAAGTTCAGTTATTGCGGTGAAATACAAAGCAGAAGATTCTCGAAGACTCCATCCTTTTCTCTCTTTCGGCAAGCGCCCCAACAATGCGGCCATTCTCTGTCTCTTTCCTTCGGCTCCTTTGCGGTAGTGCCGACAATAATGCGATGGGTGACACTGCTGTTGTCGGCAATTAGATGCGGCGGGCGCGGTGACACTATAATTAAAAATACAATGCAGTGATGAAAATCTGAATATTTAAACTTTTAAATTCTGCGTAATATTTTTGGTATTTTGTCCTTTATACTCAGTCATTTAAGGATTTCTTTATCGCTATGTAAGTAATGTATATTGAATATTTGAAAGCAGCTGAACAAAAATTGATTCTGAGGATCTTCTTAAAGTGGCAAAAAAGATGAGGAAACAGTTTACGAGAGACCAAATTTTAGCATAACTTATATGTAAATAAAAATCCTTAGGATTTCCCACATTTTAGGTAATGCACTTAAATCAGAGTTCCTTTCTTTCTCGTGGCATCATAAAACCCGCCTCTAACATCTGTTTGAGTTGTCGAATACCTTTGTATTTCTTTGGTTTTGTAAAATTATAAGAAAACTGATATGTTGCATTCATATTGCTATCTCTTCTTATTCTTTAACGAGTCATTATTGCAAAAACGTATTCTTTTATCTACTTCATGTTACTTGAGATAAATATTTGCAGCGATAACCTTACTGCATATTTCCTTGTAGATACAAAAAATTAGAGAAATACAGCAGGCTTTAAGCGATAATTAAATCTTTAAGAGCTAGTCGCTATGTTATCATTTTAAATTTGGAGTCCATGTAATAAAAAAGTCTAATATATTTGAAGTTCCGGTCTTCTTACATGCCCGAAGAGAGAGAGAGAGAGAGAGAGAGAGAGAGAGAGAGAGAGAGAGAGAGAGGAGGAAGAAAGAGACCAATGGAGGTTTTTCTCTTGAGAAAAGTCAATGTGATCATTCCAGCGAATAACAAACATAGATTCGAAACAGTAAGCCACCAAAAAATTTCTTGATACCAATTGTGTGGTTGAATGAGATCTATACTTTTTATGTAGTAAGATTTTGCTTATCTGTAAGGGTTTACCAGTTATCCTAAGTTCAGTCAAAATAAAGAGAATTTCACAGGCTAGACCCAAAAAGTTGTAGGTGTACATTTCATTTTTCATGAAAATATATTACACATAGTCATTTTAATAAAAGTGTTCGAGCCAGTTATGATGAAATGAAAATTTTGGAAAAATTCTTCTTATAAGTAGTTTATGGTGACAGGAATCTTAAAATGTTTTCATGTCACATCTTCGGAAGACCTGAACAGAAACACCAAGTTCGGTAATTAACCTACTTGTGGTGGTGTATTCTTCTATTTCTCTTTCACAGCGCCTCAAATCATGTATCTTGGTATAGAACTTTTGTATGCAATACAATGCTTCCTCAACTTAGCGTAGGTATTTACTAATAGGTAGAATTTAAATTACTTGTCATATTGATCATGATTCATAGGAAATAAATGTAGGGGAAAACAGCAAATTCAATGAATATAAAACATATGCTAAAAGTGTTAAGGAAAGTTGGATGAAAAGGAACAGAAGTTGTAAGTCAGTTAAGAAGGTGTGGACATTCCTTCAGCAATTTTTAAGAACTGAAAATTACGCTTTATTTAGACATGCTCATAAAACCTCCTTGATGTTCCTAAACCCCGTATATAAAAAACGAACATTGGAAGGTCTGTAAGTGTACACTTGGCTCTTGCAAATTTACTGTTAGAGACTCGGAATGGCTTTAGGAAAGAGATAAGAGTGAGATTAGTCAACAAGATGGCGGGTCATGATCATTTGGACAATATGGTTCGAGTGCACGCGACTGTCTCTCACACAAGTACGTACTTAAAACGCTTAATGTCTCAATATACAGGCCTAAATATAGGTTTAGGAATTACTACTTCGAAATAGTTCCTTTAGTTTCAGAAGCAGTGATAACCACAGGTAACTTGGATATTTGTTACTCACACTATTAATTTGCTAGAACTGCTCACTGATTATCTAATGACGTTATAAAATAGTGGCTTCCTTTTGGCACAAGTTATCATTTTCCTTCTTGGTGGTCTGGAAATAGATGGTTAGCGAGTCTGACTTGCATTTAGAACTTAGTAGTTCTTTCATTATATTAAAATTCACTGTAAATAAACTATCTGCGTTTTTACCATATTAATACTCTCATTTGGTATGTTCTGCCCCAAACATTTTCGTTACCTTTACCAGTAGGTACATCAATTAACCAGACTTCTCTTATTTAGCGCTGCAAAGGTTTATCATTTTTCTTTAGTAGTTTAAAGTTTAATACTTTAATAGATTCTTTAGTTTAATATCGCCGATCTGTATGAATGGTTCTGTATACTGCAATTACACACAGCATGTTCCGCAAAACACAGTTACAAAAAGAGATTTTTAGTAGAAAATTTTAAACAAAGTAACCTGATATATTCCTAAACATTAAAGACTGCCACTACTGCTGCCACTATCAACACTAACTGAACTGATTGTTTCACTTCATTGAGATACGCACAACAGATCCGATAAAACCTGGTAAAAATGTTCGAATAATTCAATAATTACTTTTATGTCTAAAATGATCTCGCTCTTCAGTTTTTATTATTATTATTATTATTATTATTATTATTATTATTATTATTATTATTATTATTATTATTATTATTATTATTATTATTATTATTATTATTATTATTATTATTATTATTATTATTATTATTATTATTATTATTATTATTATTATTATTATTATTATTATTATTATTATTATTATTATTATTATTATTATTATTATTATTGTTATTATTATTATTATTGTTGTTATTATTATTACTATTATTACTATTATTACTATTATTACTATTATTACTATTACTGTTATTATTGTTATTGTTGTTATTGTTATTGTTGTTATTGTTATTATTGTTATTATTATTGTTATTATTGTTATTATTGTTATTATTGTTATTATTATTACCATCATCATTATCATTATCATTATCATTTAAAAGGCTGTGGCGTGAAAAGCGACCTAGTAAATACGAGTAATTAGTAAACAGGTATCTCTACTGGCAGTCGTTCTTTGGAGACTTTGAAAACTGTTATATACTGTACTGATATTATCGGCCACGTTTAGAAGCGAATGGAATGTATTTGTATTTTCCGAATTAAAATTACTTAAAACCGCAAATATAGTTGTATTGTACAGCATTGATTTCAAATATGTAACGATGCACACGAACGTAGCTGGTGTAGTAAAAGAGAATCGGTTTGTTTTATGTAGATATGTATATATTACAGGATCTCGCATTGCATGTAGCAAATTGGAGATCCATTGTATCACCTCACTTCAAATGTAGCCATAAGGTACATCAAAGGGTAACCTGTAATGAATCCATTCATTAATTGGGCTCTCATGTTATATAAACTTTCGATATAAGAGCTCGAACAAACATTGTTCAATCCTTTGACATTAGCTAGCATTTTTTTCTCCCTCTCCCATGATCCAAAATTTTCTTTTGATCTGCTAATGCGTGCTACTGGGAGTTAACTGACAACGACCAGTGGCGTTTGTACAGCACGCCTATCCTCTAACGCGGCTTCAATTAACAAATAAAAAGAAACAAAAAAGGCTACAGAGTGTTCAGAATCATTAAAACGTAGCGTGCATTATCAGTTTCCCTGGGGATGGTCGTGGGAAACCCGGCCTGCAGGTCAGCTCAAATAACTGTGATATTGTGTCAAACCTACTATGCTACCAAATGTAAACAAACGAACTCGGTGTCCTAAAAAAAATGTGATTGTCAAATGAAACAAACACAAAGAGCGTAGTGTGCGGAAAAAAGTGACATATTACAATATTAGTTAACTAGGTTTTGCAGAACTGAGCGAAGCCAGTGTTTTTATTTCACAGGTTCTGGAAACCAATGTTGGAAACCTGTGTTGAACAACACTCCCTGTACACCAAGGTACTTTTTTCTCCCTATTCATTCACCTAAATGTACATAATATCACATATACGGTAGAGCAAGTGATGAATTCAACCCAAAAATTCGCATTCATTTCAAAGGAATTTTGCATAACTGGTAGGCTAAAAGAGATAGACAAAAATTATCGCAGTTTGGTAATCTTCCGATGTAAAATGTATGGACTTTCTAGGCCAGCACACAGAAAGCAGTTTTTTACACAACTGATTTTAATACAGTTGCCTCTATGCTTCATGTACCTTTACAGAAATGTGTAATGAACAACGTGAGCCATTTCAGTACCTGCTACTTCAAGTTAGGTGCACACGGACGTAGCCCATGAAATACCGGGCAGTGATAACGTAAACAAAATTGTTTCTTATGCACACCCAATCAAACGATACACAGTCCCGTACAAAGTACACATATACCAGTAAATGTGCAACTAGTTTGAAACCTTTAAAAGAAAAATTTCAACCCGAAGAACCCGAAGTAAAAAAAAAAAAAAAAAAAAAAAAAAAAAAATAGTTATCTTGCACATGGACTTTACGGTTATTACTCGCTCATGTAAACAACTGCAGGTAGGTACATCCTGACCATGAATACAGCCTCACCTACAAACATCATGTGAATATTAAAGAACAGTAATCACTGCACGTCTGCAGCTCACTGCAAGAAGAAACAAAGCAGTCGCGTTATACTACACCTTGACCTTGCATCTGCATACACTTGCTTCACTAGTTCACAGAGTACTACGATACGTTGTTTTCAACTCTTGCTTCTAGCGGCAGCTGTTTGCACATTTGATGGCCGTGTTGTACTTCTGATGTCATTCATACTCTGCGTCCAGCTAACCTGTATCGCATGCGGGCGCACATTACTCCGGCCTATAGTCAGTACAAGAAGAACTTGAATTATATATGACAGATTGAATCATCTAACTCCTCCACAATTGTATAGCTATGTCACTTGAGACACAGTTTAAGATTTGTTTCAGTCGCAAATTAACCAAAAGTTAGGCTCCCTGTTCACAACTACTGCATTATACCATGCCATACGTCCTGGAGCGGCTGTACGTAACACAGCCAGTGCCTGACCTCGCCCTAATATCATACCTTTAGGTATCACATCACCATTATTTAGCTTTTCGTGAATCATGCAAAGAATTTGGAAGTTCAAAGCTAACCCTCAATAACATATTTTTTTAAAGATTTACAGACTGTTTCAGCCTCCTGTACTCCGCTTGACCCACTGAGGCACGTAATGAAACATTTTTGTAAAGCTTATTTCTATTAAGGGTATACAAGATGGGGAAAATATGATTTCGTACCAATAAGTTGTGCAAAAATACTGTGCATGTACCACATCACATTTTTAGGTTTCATATCACTGTAATATGTTAATAGTGAGTAAAATAATTATATTTTGAACACACTGGAAATTATTTTGGGGACTATGTGCTTTATTGGAAATTAAGATGCAAATTTCTACTTCTAATATGATTCAAAAGTGAACGATTATATTCCTAAAGTCTTAAGAAAATATTCGAGAGTAGTTTTCTTTGTTGTTAAATTATTTCATCTGTAGTAATACTAAGAGTGTTTCATATGAATTTAATTTTGCGAGCGCAAAGCGTGAGAAAAATTATCCCAACTGTGAAAACCCCGAGTGGTATTATAGAGTACTCCGCATAATACTCGATTATTAATTTATTTCATAGTATTTATTATTAATAGTGACTTAAAAGTAATCAAATTACAACACAAATCTACAGTAAAATTCATACATTTTAATTAAGGTTTAATTTCTCAGTTGGCACTACACTTGTCTGTAGGCTGTGAAAAAACAGCAATTTTAGTGGTTAATGTAGGAAAATGAGAAATTAGACATCTGATGAATAGAAATGATCGAAATTTTGTTAGTAGACTATGTATTAAATATATAAATGTATTTAAAACTGCAGCTGTAGTTAAACTATCAATAACAATTAAAATATTAGTATCCTCAGTAAAATATTCGCCAACTCTTTGTCTGTCATTTGTGAATGGCCATCTAAGTGCTTTTACTGCGCAAGGATACTTCAGATTTTCAGAAACGTAAGACATTTTTAGGTTGGCAGAACTGCAAGGAGGAGGTGATGTAACCAAAGCTATAAAACCACGGCCAAGAAGTAATAATCCGGCATGAGTGCAATAGTGTAAGTAATAATTACAAATCTGTTTACGCTCATTAATGAACAAGTGAGTTGTGAGTCATAACGACCCTATAAGGTAGATGTGACAACACAGCAATTTGTTACCCTGAAGAAGCCCACAGAATCAGGATGATCGAAAGCTTGATTTGCTGCGTTTGCTCAATGTTTGGTATTATCATAGCGGATAGAAGAGATAGTGTGAGCTCTTCGGGAGTTACTATGGTTCGCTCGCAAGATGGCACTGGTGTCGCGGTCGCTTCACTTCAGTTCACGAATGCATGGTGAAAATGGGTTTCAAATTATCAATTAGCATTTTAAATACCTAAAATCGTAAGCACGAATATTTGAAATACTGTTTTGAAACATCGTCTTTCCTTGGCACATAATATAGGATGCTATTTTACAATAATGGGTATTATAATTAATGAAGAACAATGGGAAATATCTGCTTACATCATTTTATGCTGAAAAATTAAACCATAATGCAAATTATGTATGTTATGTATATAAAATATTGAAACTCACCGTGGAATTAACTGTTGGAGACCTTGGAGAGTTTACGTGTTGATTTTGCTGACTTCGATGACGTCATTTCTCTACTGATTTCCTTGGTACGAAAAAAGAAGCGACACTTCATGTAATGTAGTGTTAACTTTCCAACTAAATCCAGTTTGTGCTCCACGCAACTCCTATTCCACTGGGTCCTAATATGATTTCGTCTATGTTATCCAAGCACTCGTAAAATATATCACCCCACAAACTTTCAGACGAGCATATTTGCTTCTCTAAAATAGCCTCGACTTGCAAAAGAATATTAACCATACATTCAGAGGGGTAGGTTAAATACCGACATTTTTTTAGGGTGCCATAGTCTTTTACTGTAGTGAAAGTGGAAGCTAATGTGTCAGAGGGTAGATGGTGGACAGAGTAGAGGCACAGGTTTCACAACTAAGTTTTTCGAGCATCTTTTTTACTATATAACCCCCTAACTTGTGTACTAAGCATCTTTTAGACATATTGTCTTTATAGAGTCAAGTATTTTAGTTTTGTTGTTTATTTTGTTTCCAACAAAATCCAACAGCTCACGGCTTTTTTGCTCAGTTTGTTTTGCCAATATACGAATTTGATTCATAAAAGATGTAAGTGGTGGCTCCACTTTATTCTCACAATTAGCAGCATTTGACAGTGCAAGTTTTACAGGGACATACACAGCCTGTAGCATATGTAAATGTAAAAAGTCAACTGTGGAAGGATGGTCATCACAGCTTAAAGAACGCATAATCCCAAAGTGTCGTTCAAGGGGGTCTTGATTGAATTTTGCTGTTAAGACGTATGCAAATCCTCTATTCCATAAATACTCGGACACTTCCAAAGTTCTTTTTAAGGTGACTCTAAGAGATTCCATTGTTCTAGTTGAGCAGTATGTGTTATTTTCAGACGTTATTATGCGAAAGAAATCTTTTAGTACTCTGTGAGATTGCGAATTTTTATAGAGTGCTTTAATTGGAACTGTGGAGTTTAATGCATCTACAAGATTATTTATGTACATCTGTTGTGAATAGTTCAGTATTTTCGCTTCCCTTAAATTTTTCAAAATTAATTTTCCTGAAGAAGTCAATGTCATTTGCTGTGCTGTTATTGAACAATTGAAAACACAGTCTCACATTCATTTTGTGAAAAGAGGTGGGGTCTATGTGGGATGAGGTCAATTTTGGGCAAACTCTAAGACCAAATTTAGGAGCAGTGTCAGCTTCATAAATATATCTATAAAAATTACATTGGTTGCTCTTATTTCTGTATAAGACATCCACCCTATCATGAAAATAATTTCTCATGCATTTTATTATGTGGACGCAATCTGAAAAAGCCCATATTCTTCTTTTGTCATCAAGTGGGTGCTGGATACTGCATTGTACATTTTCACACGTTGCTCCTATTCCTAAATTTTTCCATACTTTTTTGTTTGACTTCCATCACTAGTGAAACCAACAATTCTTGTCCCTGAGTTTTCTAACTGGATAATCACTTCTATAAGGAGCTTAGCTATTATATCACCGGGTGTAGCATTTCTACTTGCGTAAATCGCTACTGGTTGGCTCCGATTATTATGTAACAAGGGAACAAACATAAAAACTAAAGCATGGTTAGCCATCGTATTTTTCTGATTGTCAGGAGTGTGTTCACCTAGATTCACGAATCCGTCCACTTTTAGTGAGCTAGCATTGAACCTAACTTCTTCTCTTAATTTGACTTCATCAAATATTTCAACTCCAAGACGCTTGTTTTCATCTTCTTCTTGACTGAATGTAGTAGAAATCGCATTTAGAGCATTACTATTTATACCATATGTGCACTTTATCCCTTTAGATAATTTCCTTAAATGGGCTTTAGAAGGCAGGGGCAGCAATTCATGTCTATAACCTTCAGGGCTTTTAATTTTAAATAGCAAGTTTTCTAATAGAAATTCATTGGTGTAACGCATCCTCTTTGAGCTCGTCTGACATTTTTTAAGCATTGTATCTAGAACCAGCTTTTGTTTTTTACTTAAACAATTTAAATTGCGTCTATGTTCGCAACAATTAGTAGCGAATTTCTTTTCTACTATTTTTAATTTAGCCCTCTCTTTAGATAGCGGGATTTTAGTTCTAACTAAATTTCTATTGAGGTTTCTAATTCTTTTCTTCAGTGTAGCAATTTCATTATTGACACTTGTATTTGTGATCTTGGAGGAATTAGAACTGTTTTCTGTGAATTCCTCATTGTTGAAGGACGGCGCGTTTGAAATAAGAACTGGTTGACTGGATCCTGCATCTGGTAATTTACTGATTGCTGAATATTGCTTTTTCAGTAATTTTTTGTCTCTGTTTTGTGGAGATTTTCGGGATTTATGCATTGTAGTTAAGTACTTGGGTAAATTAGGAAATATACAGGAAATTGCCCTTGGCTTTAACCGCCATTTAATTCTATGGATTTCAACTAGTTTTCCATGCACAACGAATGAATCAACTTTCACTAAAAAGTCCTCTGGAAAATGTTTGTCAGAAATACTAGATTTAACAGATAATTTAGTGTCTTTCCTAGGAATAGACTTTTCCCATTTGTAAAACAGATTTTTATCTTTAGGAGAAGTAAAAAAATATCTAGCTTCTGAGCAGTTTCTGTACCCTGAACGACACCCGGGTACAAAACAAGTTGGAATTTTTAATCAATTATTGATGTTGCTTGAAAGTTACGTTTTGAAGAACACACACATTTATGCACAAACTTAGAAGCAATTTCACAAGTTATGTACCTAATCACTCACAACACACAACGCATACGTATAAAATTGTCTGTACTTCCGAATCACATACTAGGCAGTTCGGCCGCATTTTGAGGCGACTGCGATCGCCACGCCACAGTTTCGGTCAGTTCCCATGGGACCACGGATCATGCAGTGAACTTTCTCTTGTATCCGCTATGGTATTATTTAAAAACAACTTTGAAAGACCCAACTTGTTTTAATGACATGTTTTTGATTAAATGCATTATAACATAAATTTCATATAAGGAAAAAGGCGAATATGTAAGATTTAAAGCTTTCATTTAAAGCTATAATAAAAGGCGAATATGCTAATTTTAGCTGTTAAATTGTGTTACAGGAACTATTTTGTGTGCCTCACCTTGATTAAAGCTTTACTTTACGGAAGAGCCTGCTTCCTTTTAATATTCTATTTTGTTTGTCGTGAGACTTAGGTGCAAAGCTTTAAGTACAGACTGGAAATAGCAGGGCTTTACATACAGAAAATCTATTTAATATTTAAAAACAGCGGCTTATTAGCCTGCTTTTAAAATTCAGTTTTCCTGTTATCATGAAATATTTAGGTGATCATAAAATTTTGACAAATATTCCAGAAAACCAACAACCTTCACGGATCTTCGAGATTAAAGTTCATTCTTTAGTTTTTTATTTTGTGTGTGTGTGTGTGCGTGTGTGTGTGTGTGTGTGCGTGCGTGTGTGTGTGTGTGTGCGTGCGTGTGTGTGTGTGTGTATGACCTGCAATGAGCATCATTCTACTGTATCGCGCGATTAAATCACTATTTATTACATCGCACTTAGGTGCAATAAGGCCTCAGAGTGAATACAGAACTGAACTAACCTCCATTAATGTTGTAGTTATTTGCTGTATATTGCGTTTATGTTATTGTAAATTATTAACAGTGATATATAAGAACGACACATTTCTTTATTTATTTGGCTGGAAAATCACCTATGTTCCAAGCTTTGACGCCAAATTAAGCGAACAGTTGGGAGCTTTATTCCGTCACCTGATTCACATAAGGTTATTTTTACTCATTAGTATTGGTTTTTGTGGTTATGCTTTTAGCACATTAGTGTCCTTATCTGCATTGTATCTCCGTACTCGTGTTCTGTAACATACTTGTTCATAGACTTACTTGTTTCGAGAGGGTAAAATAACTGTTGAAGAGTATCTCGTCCAGAACCAACGAAAATGGACTTTCAACGCAGGGAAACTGACATTTGGAGAAAGGAATAGTTTCGCAGTGGTTTATAAATGAGTTCACTTTTTTGCTTGTTACACCATAGGGGTGTCATTTTACTATCTCCCGACTTCCGAGCAGCAGACATCGGGAACAATACATGATTAAGTACACTACCCACTCGCATTATCAGCAGTGGCTAGCTTATTTGCAGGAAAGAAACAGAGATGTTATCCCCACCATCAATTTGCACGACGTCACTCGGGCAGATCCTAGCAGTCATTCGCTACGTCTAAAAATACCTTTGTAGGTCAATTTTAGGGAAAGTTAGAGATAACTGGAAATGGTCTTTAAAAGGGA
The DNA here is from genome assembly GCA_030765045.1 of Tenodera sinensis. NCBI lineage: Eukaryota > Metazoa > Arthropoda > Insecta > Mantodea > Mantidae > Tenodera > Tenodera sinensis. The sequence continues at coordinate 54,193,073 of CM060967.1, forward strand.
AAAGAGAAATAGTTTATACATAAGGACGTAGAAGTGGTAAAGCTTGTAATATGTTTGTAACGAAAAATGGACTGCTCAATGGAAGAGTGGTCTTTGCCAAACCCAGCTTGCAGTTCTAAAATTGTGTTCACTTAACGCTTGGATAAAATATTATTATTGTTGTTATTATTATTATTATTATTATTATTATTATTATTATTATTATTATTATTATTGTTGTTATTATTATTGTTGTTATTGTTATTATTATTATTGTTATTATTATTATTATTATTATTATTATTATTATTATTATTATTATTATTATTATTATTATTATTATTATTATTATTATTATTATTATTATTATTATTATTATTATTATTATTATTAATATTATTATTATTATTATTATTATTATTATTATTATTATTATTATTATTATTATTATTATTATTATTATTATTATTATTATTATTATTATATTATTATAATATTATTATTATATTATTATAATATTATTATAATATTATTATTATTATTATTATTATTATTATTATTATTATTATTATATTATTATAATATTATTATTATTATTATATTATTATAATATTATTATTATATTATTATTATATTATTATAATATTATTATTATATTATTATAATATTATTATTATATTATTATAATATTATTATTATATTATTATAATATTATTATTATATTATTATAATATTATTATAATATTATTATTATTATTACTATTATCATTACTATTACTATTATTACTATTATTATTACTATTACTATTATTACTATTATTATTATTATTATTATTATTATTATTATTATTATTATTATTATTATTATTATTATTATTAATTATAATGCATCTGTGCATGTAACGTTCCTCTTTTTTCACTATTGGCGAATGATATCGCTTTACAGAAATACATTGTTGGATATCCTTAAGACGTTTTTAAATAAAATTCAATGGATTTGCCTTTAAAATAAAGTAAATGTTCGCATACAACTTTGTATGCTCTTAAAACATGTGTCGTATAAGGCTATATTGGTACTTATAACGCTTATTTTATACAAGGAGAAATGTAGATTATTTGCAGAGAACAGTTTAGACCTAGTAGTTGATCTGAGCAGTTTAATACAGAATCACTCATCAGATCATATAGAGTATAGGAAATAAATAGTAATACACGAGACAAAACCTTTGCATTTAAAAAACTAAAAAGTCAAATAAATGCAATACTGCGTAATTCAGTTAATTCTATTGTGACTCCCATCTGTTGGAGTTTACGTCTAATGTGAGCAGTTTTGGGACAGTCAATTACAAAACGAAACTACACATGCCTTCCGATATCAGAAATCGTTTCTTTATCACTTGATGGGCTTCTTTGTAACACGCTTCCAAATTAGATGGGCAATTCTCTATCTTTGTTCTTGTACCATTCAGGCATTAATGAGGCCTTAAATGGGTTTCCTCCACCGTCAGTCGGATTAAAGCCTTCGAGGATATTAACCGGATCGAAAGAGGCGCCATCTAAGGCACCAGTAAAGGTGATTATCCTTACCGACCTCCATCCAGGGTCAATTGAGTACTCTCGATGGCGAGGCAGCTAATCTAAATTACACGACCAGACTTTATGATATAGCAGTAAATGGCTATTCATGAGAACGTTAACGTAACGTCAATGCATAAATAAACGCATGCGTGATTTCAACTACTATGATGAGAAAGTCCGCATTAGCTGAAAAAGTATGGTTATCAGTTTTAGAATCGGTTCTTGCGAAGAGATGAATTAAAAAGTATTGTATTGTGAAACCAGCCGGGGCGCACAACAAAGGACGGACTGGGACAAAATACTTTACATCACATACCAGGCGCGGCGGGTAACCAAGGCGCTCAAAGTCAAGCTTCACCACACCATCACCAACCAAACACTTGACTAACAACAACGGGGTGGCAACAGTGGGTATTCAAGGGTATTCGAGAAATGTCCGGCAGCCGGTATGTTTGTAGAAGTCCGAGAAATATCCATGTTACATCATCCTCGCTATATAAGGTGACGGGGCAACTAGTTAGAGGAGTTACGGTTACAGACATGAAACGGACGGTGTCAGTGAGTGCGAGACAACTGTGTGTGTGGTATTGTTGTGAAAGATACGTCGTGTCGAAGTGAAGAAGTTTAATAAGTATCAGAGATAGAGAAAGTGAAGAAAGGCAGTGAAAGAAGTGAGTCGAGATTACCAGAAGAAAACAGCTGTGAATTGTAATATTACGAAAGACTTTAGATTGTACTAACCTCAGTTTAAGTGAACTGTGTATCCATGTAAAAGTTTTAGAAGAAAATAAAGTAAGAAAAATAATTGAACTGCATCTTGCCGTTTTTGTTACACTATCGTTATTCTTTACCTTCTGCAGTCTTTGGCTATATTTTAGAATTTTGGTGTTGTACAAACAGCAGTAAATTCTGAAATTTACAACTCGCACAAATCACACTACTGAAAATGTGATATTGATGTTTGTGGCATTACAGTATTACAACTTTAGTACTTATGTTTCTCGCACTATTCATCTGAAAGTTCATCATCTTCCTCAGCTGTTGCAGCATTCTACAAATTTGTTGTTGAGACAAACTTTAAAATCTCGGTGATTTGCTGATTTTCGGACCCGCCACATTCTTTTATAAGCTGAGGCGACAAAATAAATCTATTAATTTTGGTTTTTATTAAACGCAGTTTAGAAAAGGCTCTCACAAGAAGCGTTTCTGTAAGACAACGACATCACTGATAATTTAAACTCCACAGTTTTTTGAAACCAGTGTTTCCATCCACATGTAATTAATAGCACTCCAGAAACTGTCAGGTTCAGGCATGTTCTTTATTTCACATGGAATATCACTTGCGAGTTTTCTCCATTGATCATCAGTTTTCTGAACAGTGTCTTCTTCGTTGAGATTACCAGATCTGGGCACACTGGCAATAAGAGGATAAAGGGTAGGAGGCTTAGCAGGATAAGTAGAGGGGTGAAGGGAGGCTACGAGGGCACAAGTGGTGACGCTATTTGTAACTAATTTCATTTCTCTGGTGTGACAAGCCAGTAAAAATTATATCGAACTATTATACATTCAAAATATCCTACACCCCATAATTATCATACGGGTTGGCAACCCTGTGTGGGAGTGTTATCTTGTTTGCCTGCAAGAAAAGTAGCGTGTTTACCCATCGTAATCATTTTCAAAGACGTTTTCCCTACAAGTCTAATGAAATACGCGTAAAGCTTTTTCTATATATGTAAGAAAGAAGATTTAAAGAATTACATCTAAGCTATTTTCACCGAAGTCTCCCCCATTGATGGACTGAATAAAATTAAGAAAAGTAAAGCTTAAAAATAAACAATGGGAGTTATAAAATATTGCTAGGTAAAGCAAATATTACTAGCCAAAACCTGCTATCTCGTGAGATAAAACGAAAAAATTAAAATGTCAGTGCCTAACGTTCATAACATTCCGAAAATTCATCCAGAAACCGGCATTGATCAATTTTGCGTGAGAGAGTACAGGATGTTGAACTTATAAGGAAGGATAGATTATCTCGTTTAATTTTATTTACAGATATTGATATTGTTAGAGGTTGAATGGTGGCTGCTAAATTGAGGTCGTAGAATGATCTGAAATTAACCTGCTAACGATCTGTCGGTTCACACTTCGCAATGCACTAAATGCTGGCTGTTCCTCCCTTCTGCATATTACATGGAATTACTGTTCAATGCATCGATCTTCATATAGCCATTGTCGATATCTTAATTTGAACATGTCATGTAATTTCGAAATTGCAGATATTACAAAATTGCCTCCAAATTCAGCATTTGACTTTCGGTGATGACAAACTTGTTTTAGAGCGAACTATAGGCAACCATAATTGGGAACTTGTATCTGTAATTTTCCTGTAATGTCATAAGGTTAAATACAAAATAGGATACAAAGAGTCCACAAATTATTATATCAGGTATATTTTTCTGTTTTCAGTTTTCTATTTACAATTCCAGGTGGATTAGATGCTTGCAGGAATATTTTCCATGTGTAAACTGATTTTATTGAACAAGCCTTTACTTCAACCTACATGTTTGTTGAATTATTTGCCAACATATACATGCAAAGATCTGCTTTTTGGTTGTGTGTTTTTCCTCTCTTTTATTTATCCATATTTTATATGTAGAATATTCTGTGTTTTCCGGTGTATTTTTTCATCAAACTTCTGATTATCACATGGACCTTTTGTGTGTAACACAATTAGTCAAAAATTGACTATGTTCCCAGAATAGCTGATCGGGTACCAAAGATAAAATATAATATTCCAATGTCGTTATAATTAGTTGAGAATAATCATCATTGCAATAAATTAGCCAAGATCTATAGCTTTCGTTTCTTTCCTTTCTGTCATGAAACCATATTAATTGCCTCGAGTGTGTTCTGTTGAGTTGCGTGTTTATGTAGAAAACTCGGATGTGTTGCACTCACATGACTTGCTGTATTCTTGTACAAACTATTCCTACAAACTCTTATTCCTCTATGTTCTTCATATTAGTCGAAATAAACATTTGCAGAAATTATCTTATTGCTCATTTTCTTGTAGATGCAAGGGGAATATGGAAGGCTTTAAGCGATAGTCAAATCTTTTAAAGCTGGTCGCTATATGAAGGCTTTGAAATTCCGTTCTCTTTGCAGAGCCAAGAGATGAAGTTAATAAGAAACTTCTGTTTGAGAAGAGTTTTAAGTATTGCAATACACACAAATAACAAGGAATATCTCCGAAATGGTTCACTCAAAAGCTGCACTGGAACATAACTTATCTGTTTTAACGAGATCCACATCTTTGTGTAGTAAGATGTGGTCTATCTCTTACGTTTTAGCAGTTATAAGAGATCATCAAGAGAAAATATAACTACATAGGCTATGGCTAGAAAATTCAAAATATACATTTCATTTACAACAAGAATATCTCAAACATATGGTATTTTTCAAAATCGTCGAACCACGAAATCAAAATTTTCGAAAGATTTTCCATGCAAAGAGTAGTTTAGACTAGAGGTATTTTCTTCAAAATCTTTGTGTCGTATCCCGAAAGATATTAAATATAAATGCCAACTTCAGTTTTTAACCGATTTTTCGTTTTCCAGTTATGCCGTTCATAGACACTCAAACGCAGACACAGGGACGTTTTTCTAAAAGTGCCTCAGAATATATTTCCGAAGGAATCTCGACGTCCTGCTTGCTATATGTTGTAGAGAAATTAAAAATGTGAATTAGTCTTCATTTAGTTCACTTAAAAGCTTTGAGAGAAACCAACAGACAAAAGCGTTGCTTTTTAATGTGACTGTTCAAGTAAAATAATCAATAACACTTTTCAGTAGATGCATGGCTTTCAAGTGTTAAATAAGGGCACAAAGGGAGTGTAAACGGAACCAGATTCAAAGAAAAGTGGTTGGAAGGGTTAGTGCTCATACCGTGAACAACTTACTCCCTCGTGTGTGGGTGAGAAACACGGATGGCTTTGAGGACGTTCGTATATTGGATTACACCACACAAGAACATGCTGAACTCGTTACAAGGAAAGAAATATCGCGGGTAATTACTGAGGCATGTCACTAGTTGAGATTGTAGAGCGTCTGCCAGTCCTCTTCCGTTTCACCGCAAGCTAATTGCTGGGCTGCTTCTGGTGCGCACATGTTGAAACACAAGCTGTCTGTCATTCTTCTCTTTTTATTCTATTTGTGTCCCCTTACTTATTCTGTATACAAGGGTTGGACGATTGTTTCGTTTGCAGAAAGAAAGCCATTGCAACATATAAACATCTCAGGAGAATGTTTGTAAATCCTGTTAAATTCTACAGTAATTGTTGATTGACCGCTGGTTTCGACATCACGTGCAGGATGTTTATAATGCTCCATTATTTTTTGAGAAAGGTGTATTTTGTATTTGAACCAGTACTCCTTCAGCCAACTTCCAAATGACCACCGCATTACACACACACCACAATTTGTTTTATTAGACAACCCAATAAGCAAGAAGATCAAACAGCAAATTATAATTATCATATTCCGTTGCAGCCTTATAGCCCAACAACAATTTGAAACACTCGTGCCAAAGAGGAACTTAGAAAAACACATCTACAAAACTTCACTAATTTCGTAAAGTCCATGAACTTCACAGGTAAATGCAGTAATTATAGCATAGAAATTTCAACATACCTTATTCAATTAACCTTATGCTATATATTAGAAACTAAGCAAGAAAAGTGAGATTATTAATTGCTAGTAATTAAAGTACTGTAAATCCTCTATATAACACACTCTTTCCGAACTTACATTGTAAAAACCATGTATAAATTGTACGACTATTCCTATAGAATGAAACATGTCATTGAAATAAATTAAAACAAAACGCATACCATCAAAGTCCCCTCTTCAAGGAACATCTTTTTGCACATTACAACTTTACGCCACACTCAGTTTGCAAAACAGATTTCTTCAGTCGCATTTAGAGGAGAGTGGTATTTCAGAAACAGTGGTTTTACAACATGTTGGAGATCTACCTCTTTCCGTTTGCACCGACCATTCGTGAATACTCGGATTCCACATTTTAATTTAAATGGTTTGGTAGGAAATTACAAAACATTTGGGTACAACCTCCTACGGTTCTGATCACCCTCGAGTGTTTGCTTAGGACAAGTTGCGGAAATACGGGTTCAACATCATTGCCTATCTAAAGCAACATCTGCAGAACTGTCAAAAATGTTGGAGAAACTGTGTATGGGTATACGCGGTTCTGTGGAGTATGGCGAGCACAGAACTGTTTATTCTATGTCAAGGATGCCACAGACGGAACTGTTTTACCTTTACCTTTCCATAAAAGTATTTCAACTTTATGTTCATTCTAAATTATGGTAGACACAAAATTAAATGATAACTGATACCTGACCACATCATGATCGGATTACAGTTGAACCTGATTTAGGTGTATAGCACAAGGGGAAGTAGTTCCGTTTTAGTATTTTTAACGTCCTCCAACATAGTGTCATATCGGACGGTTAATGAATGAAATGGGTGATATATGCTCAAATGAGCCCGAGGTCCATAGAGCTTTTTGGTACCCGACATTCTTCTTCTAAGGATAAGGGAAAAGTTGGTAAAAAATCGTATCTTATAACTCACGCTAAGCGAGATACGAACTAGCGACCTCTTGGACCTGAGGTCTGAAGCATTTCTATTTTGGTTTTGTGTGGATTAAGCTCCACCTCTCTTATGAATTTTACCTTCTGATCTAGTGTGTTCTCCATGGCTAATTAAAAGGAATTGAGAATTGAACGATAAACCCGCTGTTCAACAGTAAATGCCATCATTGTTATCTTTACTTCTCGTTTATTGCTACGACACTGTCACTACCAGCAAACGTCTTAGTCGTTTGTTTCCGCGGTCGAAAGCCGCCCGCTCAGCTTACGAGTACATCTTTCTCAACAGAGATAAGGAAAGTACGGATCGATTTTCTTTTAATACCACATGCTCATAATTACGTAAAACTCGGTTATATTTCACTGAAATTTAATATGTATAACAGCGGGCTACGTATGAACGCATTACGTACAAATAAGGTTCTACGAGTTAACAGGTTTCTAGTATTAACAGGTTGCTAAATCATATTTTGCCAGAAGTTACAAACATTTACGCATACAGACGAATTGCTTAGAACCAGGGTACGTATAAAGCAGGTTCAGACTGCATTTATTCTGTTTTCTGATTTCAATGAAGCGAATACAGCATTCGCAGGAACTATGGTCGTCACCTCCAGTAGGCCGGCAATTTTCGTTTTGTTTACAACCAGCCACCATCGCTGATACCACTTGTACAAATCTGCGGATTTCAACGTACTTTGGTCGTCCGATCCGACCAAGAGCTATAGCGCAGTTTTATCATCTTGGAGATACTAAGGAACTGCCCTTGTAACAAAATTAACTCGACTCGTGTAATGTGCCCTTTGGCTTCTCAACCCGAAGGGCCGGAGAAGATACCCGGTGACTTTTAGGTCAATTTTTTTCTTTAATTAGGATAATTTGCTTATCTCCGCCAAGTCTGTGTATATGAATTCTGGAGGGTATGGGAGCATGTTTCCTAATGCAAATTATTAAGTACTGAGGCGTCGGCCGACAGGCGGCACTCTAAAATAAGCACGGTGTTAACTACTTCACTCCACTGCGTGTAAATACGCGGCCCGACGACAATGGAGCGGCCAGAACACAGACGACTGTGAGCGGAGCAGAGCAAAGAGATTCCACACTATTCAAGAAACTTTTGATTGCCGACTTGTTTACGAGAAATTCGAGAAAAGCTGTATATTCCAGAAAATTCGCCAGAACTTCGTCTTGGCTATAAGAGCATTGAATGAGCCAGTGATAGAACAATTCGTCAGAGTTGAGTGTTGAGAGAGTTTAAGCATGTGATATGTATAGTCAGTGTGGAGGAATGTTTAGTGAGGTATCGTCGAAGCCAGCTGTTTGTGAGACAGAGACAGTAGAGACAGAACAGAACTGCTCTAAGTTACAAGGTCACAACGAATTGTAACTTGTGTTAACGATAAAAAAGATAACTGGGTTTTTGTGATTCAGTTTTAGAAGGGAAATAAAGTGACAAAAATTAACCGCACTTTCATTTGTCACAATACAACAGCAAATTCCTACGTCAATGTGTTAATTGCTTTTAAAGTCAAAGCACTCGATATAACCACAGACGTTACAGGCTGCTATACAAATAAAGGAATAAAAGAAAATTCGAGATAGGAGAATGTTCACATTCAAACCATATTAAACAAAGAACTATGATGATGTTTGCTTAGACAGTCTGGTCCTAGAATGGATGGCTTGGAGCACAGAGGAATGAAAAGAAAGGTAAATGTTCTTTAGAAAAATAAATGATTTCTTCAGTGTGACACGAAATTCCCTGCCCCACTAACCGTTAGGTCATGTATTCTGGTCGTGAAATTCCCACACAAATGACGAAAAACGCTCTCTGTAGCCCTATCAACTTTCACCATGAGCAAAAAAACAGGCTATTTTCATGCAACAACGCACTGTTTATCCAGTGGAAAACGCATTTGAAAGTTGTGATAGCAGCATCGCCAAACGAACTTATCAATGCCGTACAAAGGCAATAAAAATCGGATTCAAACATTCTGGCATGAATTAACACTAACGGATAAAAAAGTGGGAAAAGCTTAAAACAAACATTAACAATAACAGCACTCAAAAATGTACTTAAATACCTTGAAAGCGGTAACGCTTGGACGCACACTGTACTGTTGTAGATTTGTTTTTCCGTGTTTCACGTCCTGTGTGCCATTGTTTAAAGAACAAACACGTATTTGTAACGAGGCAACTGTTTGTCCCTGCAAACACTACAAGGGTGTTCTTTTTCGATTGGAACTGGTCGGCCAACGAACAGCATTTAAAGCTTGTGCAAAGTAAATAGCGGAAATTTCGGTAGATGTCATATAACCATGCGATACGCATCTCTTCAATTGGAAACCTATATAGTATTCTTGGTGACTGCACATCGGTACCACTACAAAATATTGCTACAGCTGGGAATGACATTCCGATAGCGTAGCATTACAGCGTGATTGTGTGGTTACTTGCCGAGCTTTAAAAACTCTCTAAAGGAAAACGTCTTGAAGACCGGCGATGGCTGAAATCTCTCACCCCTATTTAGCCAAAATATGTTGTTTGAGATTTTTTTCAGCAAAAATGTTTGCACATTTTGCTGACTAATTTTCACAACATATCTGCACATTCAAAACATAATGCAATCCACAGATATATGCTAGAAGGCTGAAAAACTTACCTCATTTTTCCAATTTTATTCCTGAAATTAATCATGCAAGTTTTCATTAGAGCATTGTGTTTAAAATTAGAAAATAAAGTGTGTGCAGAAAGAACAAAAGGTTCAGAAAAATTAGTTTTACAGTGCATAGGTATATTATGCATTTTACTCCCTTTGTAATGAAAATATTGCAAATGGAGTACTTGAGCTTTACTATATTGTATGATGTCAAAAAGTTCATTTAAAATCTATACAAGAAGACATACTATTAAACAAAAATGTTAATAAACTAAAAATTATCAAACTTGCATAAACTTTGGCAGCGTTACATCCTTGAAAAATCCTGAAGAATGTATAAAAAGATTAAGCCTCTATCATCAATATTTGGAAAACACAAATTTCACAAGCTTAATTGGTTAGTAGATTTTATGAAGCATTAAAGAATTGAATAGAACACGATAGTGAATTCTCCATACAGGGGAAAGTTAGAGAAGTCGTAATTTTTATCTCCTATTTCTCTGGAAAGTTGAATTCGACTTGGAAATTTCGATGCCATGGCCAAGATTTGAACCAAAAAATCTTTTGGAATTGTACATTGGTTGCGTCTAGAATGAATTCAAGTCAGTTTTCAACTTTCTAATCCAGTAACTATGCATACGGGTTGTGCGATGGAAAAAATGTCAAAATTGATGTTTTGCTCAGCAAAGTGATATTCTATAAACTTAAATGGAATTGTTAAAAATAGGTCGTTGAACTCAAATTGGTACGTAGGATATCAAAGAAGGCACTTTAGTTGTTGGAATTCGGAAAAAAAACGTGCAGATTAATTTTAAAAAATCGTAGCAAATTTTCTGTATTTCGGAAAGGATAAAGGAGAAACATCACAGCGTGCACCGTAAATGGTAACTGGAGATGTTTGTGGCGAAGCCTTATGATAATTAGAAGTATATTATACAGTATTACATTAATGTTCTCTAAGCCCTATCTTTTATGTATATTTGTGATTCTGCCACACATTATTCTTATGAATGCTATAAATATTTGTTCTTGATATCCGCTGCCAGGTAATCGAGATAAACACTTATGGACATGGTTTGTTTGCACCTCTGAGGTGCAAAGTGAGTACAATGGTGGTTTAACTGTAGATAACTTGAGGCTCTTTCCTCTCTGAAGATTGCGAGTAAGTAGGGATGACCTCAGAATAGCTAACCAGCCCATCGCTGAGTAAGTTAGTGGTTGCGTTGCTACCTTGAGGCCTCTAAACGTGCCTGCTTTACTGTCGAGGTTGCTCCCTTAACCGATGGGGTCCAGTTTTGAGCCAGTGGATACTCACCTTCACCCTCTCCGTTTGCTACTGTGGAATAGTATTGCCCAGGGATCACGACGTGGACGTGGGAGTTAGATTTGTTGACAGATCTGCAGATATGCAGTTGGGATTTGTGGGATATATTAATCGGCATCATGTATCCCCTGAGGCCATATCCACATTTGGACAGACCATCGCTGGAGACACCAACTTTCAATCTGAATCGGACAGCCCAAAAGTCCTAATCCTCGAAACATCCTGATGAACTTGAAGCTAACTGCTTAAGAATTCCTATGCCTGGTTATAACAAGGTATTTACTAATTACCATAGCTAACCAGTGGATCAAAAACTATAAAATTCACTTTTTAGCCTTATTGTTAACTCAAGTTTATAACTTCTCCAACGGACTTTATTGATGCAACCAGGACGGAAATGCTAGCTTTTTTTTGAATTAACGTCCTCCAACATTGTGTCATATCGGACGAAATGCTAGCTTAAGAGGAGACCCCCTGTAACTTACTTTAATAATGGTGTTGAACTATAGTTGTACCACAATGAGGGACACCTAGTGCACTGCGACATGAATCTAATTGTAGCTACCACACACCAAGCGGAAGAGATGAGGTGAAAGAGCAACAGAAGGCTATAGGGCATAGAGACGCGCAGAAGTCTCTAACAGTGCTAGGCTCATAGATCCGTCACTGCTAGAGCTATTCAGAGAGAGAGTAATGAACGACCCGTTGCCAAGCAGCTTGCTAGTTCTCTTTCCTTTGAGCAAAGGTTCACCATCTGTCCTGCACTGTCCCATCTGTCCCATTCTCTAGTAAACCTAGAAGTGAAAGAACTCCGATAAACTGGGTAACTTCCTATCGCACATCTCGCCGCGAGGTTAGTTTGGCTCGGTTAAGAATAGGCCACTACAAGGTTTCGCATGGTTACCTATTTAAAAGGGACCTTGCCCTCTATGTCCGCTGTGTGACAACCTTTTGTCACTCCGTTACGTACTGCTAGAATGTTCCTCTCTAGCGCACCTTCGAGATTCTCTACAGCTGCCTGCCAGACTTGCAGAGGTCTTAGCGGACGACAAAAAGCGGTTGATAGAGTTTTTATGTTTTTAGCGGAGTGTAATATCAATTTGAGGATTTAAAATTTTATATATTTCTTTTTATGCTTTTTGACATATTTAGCATCTGGCTTTATATCTGGCTATTGCCACTATTTTTTACGTTTATTTGTATATTTTCTTTGTTGTTAGTAATTTTATTTTTTGATTCAAATTTATATCTGGCTATTGCCATGAATTTTTTAAGGGCGCTGATGTCCTCGAAGTTGAGCGTCCTTAGACCAAAACCCTCCTCCAGTAAACCTAGGACACCTGAAAGATGAAATGAACATGGAATGAAAGGCAAATTATGGAAAAATTGTAGTAAATGAGCAGCCAACTCAGTACTTACCTTCTATCCTGGAAAAAGCCATGAAAAACCCTCGGACAAGGTGGGCGGGAGTCGAACCCACGGCCTCCTAAACGCGAGCCTCACCGTTACCGTGAAGCCAAGATAGGCCACGATGGCCTGTTTCGGCTCAAAGATCATCCTTCCAGCGAAGTTTACGTCTTTCCCCCACATTGCGGTTCCCTTTAGATTTATATCCTGCAACTATTTTCGTTATTCAATTATTTGACATTAGTGTTATGTGATCTGCTCAGTTCTGTTTGTATATTTTGCTATTTAAGTAATGTTTATTAATGAATTTAAAGAGATGGATTTTAGTTCAACACTTCCGGAAGTGGCGAGAAATGTAAGCAAAAATTTTGTTCCTAAAAATCGAAGAAAATGTATGAAAAGGTATATGTCAGGTTCATAGTTTGATGAACAACAAGAAAAAATGTGCTCATAGTTTACTTTGAAGAAATGTCAAACTTGTGGACCAATTATTCAGTATTCTAAATGTAAAACATTGGACTAACAATATAATATAAATGAAGGTGAAATAAAGTTAATATAGGTTCACATTATTGACTATTTCGGTACAGATTTCTAGCAAGATATGAACATATTTAAGCATAGGAGTCAAAAACATGATTATGAATAATTTTGACCCTTATTAAGCTAGGACTGTATAAATACAATACGTAAACTTTGTTTCTTTAGAATTTCGTTTCTGTTACGTTGAAGTCAAATGATGATGTTGTAGAATGAAAGTGAAATATTTGCTTTGCCGCATATGGTACAAGAAGTGAAGTTGGGTGTGCGGCACAGCAGTGGACCCCATTACGTGTTGGCAAGATGTACCTACGTTAGGCCCACTACAATAGCAGTATATCTCCGCCAGGTGGCATGCAGAAGACAGCCGAGGTGATTGTGGCGGCGCGAGCTGTATTTCACTGGGAACAAGATTATCTTGTCATGAGCTTCGGATGTTTTCTTGTTGCGGCATAGTTTTATGGCTCTCGCTTTATATTTCTTAAGCGAAGTTAATTATATTAACGCGGAGGGGTTCGTAATTCCCACTTCTCCACGCGCAGATTGTCGTTATTACAAAACTTGAGATTAGAGCTGGTGATAACCCGGCAATGTAACTTATCGTAGGGAACAAGGAAGGCCAGAAAAGACAAAAAAGGACGATTATGACCCAGGGGTGGCCAACTAGTTTTATAATTTCGTAACTTACTATTATTATTATCTTACGAGTTCCTGGTGTTTTATTGACTAAAACGGAAGTGCTCCATTGTTCAGCTTAAAGAAGGCTGATGATAGTGATGATCAACCAAAATGCATTTTCACGGTAATAAGTAGTAATGAATAATACCAAAATTATAGGTCAATTAAATACATTATCATTTAAAACGGAATTAGTGTATGAGGAAGTAGTAATCTTGATAATTTTCGACAAAGGGAACCACACAAACAAAATCACTCTAAATATTCTTACCAGGAGAACATGTCCTATAAAGTTAGGATGTATAACATTTGTCAGTACAGGAGAATTAGGTTTCCTACAACGTAGGTAAGTAGATAATTAACAGTGACTGGAATCTGTAGGAAAATTCGTGAAATTCGCCCGGGTAGCTAGGCGAGCGCAATTAGTAAAGATAGCTGCAGTGGTTTAAAGGGATTCTCGGAATATCAGGGAGGATTTCTGAGATTTATAGATCAGGTCAAAATTGAAAGCAGATAATTTAGAGACTTGAGAATATATGATGAAGGGGGTAGGAGACTGAAAATCTTTAAGGAGAAAGTTGATTGTTATTAGGGGTAATATTGGCTTGGCTTAGGTAGAATTTTGAGTTCTTCTTCTCGATATGTTTTGTCGCTCGGTGAAGAGTTCCATTAAATGTTATTTTGAAGTTGATCCAAAGTGCATAGATTTCTTTTTTGAGCGTTCTCTTCGAATGTCCCTCGTACTCCTGAATTAACTCCCTGCGATTTTAATATCTGGGTACATTTTACACATACTTTCTTCGTACACCAGTTCAATAGATTCACTTTACACTTCATCAATTATGCGGGAAAATGTTATTTTAGAAAACTCGAGCTAATGGAGCTGTGTAATCAATAACTTAAATTATTTATGTGTATACGTATTACTTTTAGAATAAACAGAAAGGAGAAAAACTTATTCTCCGTGTGTCAACGTGAGATTTTAAAACTGCAGACCTTTGAATCCGTATTGACACAAATCGCCACTACGCTCTTCATTTATTTTATAAAAAAATTTAACAAATAACACGTTGTTAACATTTCGAAGTCTATTTTAATCTTAGCCTTGGGCTACACTACTACTCAACATCAGAAGGATTTATGCAATCCAAAACGGCTTATTATGATGGCATAAACCGTGCAAAATTCCCTTTCTTTTTCCAGTGCAAGAACATGTATGACATAGTTATCAACAAGCTGGTAACAAGGCAGCAATGACGTCATCACTGCTATAACAATTTTCCTCAATGAGACTGTAAGAAAACCTGAAATAGTCACTCTTGCAAGTGCAGCAATAGTTAAACACAAGAATCACCTCAAACATCTTCTGATTTTTCTGGAATTAATGAACTCTCAGCCTCTTGACTTCGTTCAAAATGTCAAGCAGAATTCAATTCATATATTCAATAGTTTTATATTTACCTTCCATTTCCCTCTGTAAGTGTCCAAATAAATGAAACAAGATATGCTTAGCAACCATATTACTTCGTACATCTGTGGTCTCTGATACATTATAGTTTTCATTTAGCTATTTTTAAAATTATTTTTTGCGTATTTTAATGCTAATATGTTGTGTGTTCCGCTTGAATAGTTATACTGGTTATGTAAATAGCTATTAAAACGTTATCAACGGTGTTATGATCTATGCTCCTCAGTTACCATAAACATAGACTACCATATGTATTTATGCAACTGTGAATCTATCATAAGAACGCTAACGTTCTCCCATACGTTTCTTTTCTGCTCATATTGCACTTTTTTGTTTCAATTTGAATGCGGAGTAATACATCAGAATTACAATACATGTTAGAGACATTAGCAAAAGTCACGAAAACATTCTACTTTTTTCTCCTCTTCGGTTTAGGGGTGTTTTAGCTCAAGGAAGCAAGAAATTTACGACATGTATGAAAAAAACAAAAAGTAACATTTTATGAGAGACAAACTCCTTGGTGTACAGCGTCAACGAGTTGTGAAACAAAAGCTTTTAGCACTTAGGTTCAATATTAAAATACTTATCTAATGAATTTAAATGTTCATCGGAATTATCTCGCAATTATGTTCGCACCAGTGAATTTACTATCTGGCTCATGCAAGGCACGCGACAGTAGAACACGCCATGAGTGATAGAAAAAAACTAGAAGTTATGAGCCAAGCCCTCTTATTTGCATTAACCGAGATGCTTACACAAGCACGCAATATAGTTTTGTTGCTAGACATAAAGAGGAAAACCATTTTATGTTTTGATTCCGGTTCAAATGCTGAATATAAACTAATATTATTGATTCGTTTTTACCTTCTCTACTACGTATAGTAAGTAAAGGAAGCACTGTATTTGACTCAAAAATTCGATGTAAAAATTCCACCGGAAATATCTGTTTGAGGACCCCTGAATCCAAAAATAAAGAATTAAAAAAAAAAAAAAAGTCCCATGTGTGTGTGTGCGTGTGTGTATGTGTGTGTGTGTGTGTGTGTGTGTGTGTGTGTGTGTGTGTGTGTGTGTGTGCTTGTGAACACTATCTCAAAAACGAGAAGTCAGTTAAAACCAAAGTTAGTATTTAAGTTTAATGCGTTTTAAGGATGCGACACGAAGACTTTGAAGAAAATTCTTCAACCGTAAACTACCTTTACATGGAATTTTTTTGAAAATTTTGATTTTTTCAAAAATAACTAACGATTTTGATTAAAATGCGTATGTTTAAGATATTTGTATTTCAAATTAAATTTATATTTCGAATTTTCGGGCTATAGCCCATGTAGGTACTATTTACTTTTGATGATTTTGTATAGCTGGTAAACCATAAGATATAGATCAAATCTCACTCTACAAAAAATGTAGACCTCGTTAAACCACACAAGTTATATCACAATGATATTTTTTGTGAAGTAAACCATTTCGGAGATATTCCTTGTTATATGTCAGAATTTTGCAATACTTGTACTTTTCTCAAATGAAAGGTGGTTATTTATTGTTTCTATCTCTTCGTCATGCAAGGAATACGGCATTTTTAAGTCACCATATAGTGACCACGCTTCAAAAATTTCACTATCGCTTAAAACCTACTGTACTCCAATTGCACCTACAAGAAATTAGAAGTACGATAATTTCTACAAATGTTTATCTCGATTAGATAAAATCTTTAGGCGCAAAAAACTTAGATTTCGTCAAGCATACCTGAAATTTATGTCTAATAGACTTTTTCTAAGCTTAACCAATTCCTAAATATTTCTTACTATTGGTTTGAGTTCTCCAATAATCATAGTTTTCAGAAATGTGAAGCTGTTAGTCTTTCTTTTTTATTTCTTTCTTTTTGGTCATGCATAGAGAATGGCATTTCAATGTCATCACATAGGGACTAGCTCTAAAAAGATTTGACTATCGCTTAAGCCTGTTGTATTAACTTTATCGTCCATTTCACAATGTTTATCTCCAGTAACATGAAAAGAAGCGTTTGTAAGAGTAGATTGTACCAGAGGGGTACAGAAAGAAATTGAATAAAAAATGACAGATTTTATAACTTTAGAATCCTTTATATATACTTCAAATTCGTGTGAGAAAACATATCCTAATGGTGATTTACAACGTACCTCAAGTCCCGGGCTCCATAGTTTTACTCTAAGATCAATCAGTGCTATAAAAGTGAATTTTTCATCTAATTCTACCTTTTCAATCCTTTTCCTACAAGTCTATGTTAAAGAACAATTAATTTTATAAATTTCTCTTTTAATAATCGGCGTTTTCTCCAGCAGTAAGGCCCTTCACACAGAAATGTTTCTATTTCCAACCCAAAAGTTGCGTCCATTATCTCTTATTGCGAGTCTTTACGCTTTATCGTTGAGATATTATCTAAGAAATGCTCTGCTCGTGTGTTGGCACGCTTTTGTTTTGTATTTTGAAGATGGAATGCCCTGTCCCGTATTTTTATCTCGAGTACTTGAGTTATAACCACTCGCACGCAAAAAATACATTCCAACAGAACACTCAGAAACAACGGCATAGTATTTCTGGGATCTTCTTGATGGTGTTAATGTAGTTTGCTTTGGGCATGGGGTAGCGTAAATGGGAGAGATCTAATACCAGTGACTAGAATGACAATGTGCTTAAAAGGTACGATTTAACGTTACGCTTGCATCATTAGATATATTTGAAAAAAAAAAAAAATAACTCAACAAAAATAAATATGCGAGAAATTTATTGTAAAATTTGTGGTACACTACTTACTGCGTTTTGGAACCAGGGAGAGAGAGAGGAGAGGAGGGAGTGAGAGAGAGCTTGAGACAATTGTTAGTACACACATTATTTGGGAGGAGAAAGTAATTCTTGTAATAGTCTTCGATTCCACTCCATTCAACTGCAGTAATTAAACATATATTTACATGAAACTAAAATTCAAATCTCAGGAGCTAAAGAGTCAAGACTAGAAAAAAGTTGCATATAAGTAAGACAAGGATGCAGTATGTCTCCACTACTTTGTAACCTATATAGTGATGAAATTGTCAGACAGTGGATTAATAGTATATGCTTTTATTAAAATACTTTTAATAAAACAGGTAAAGCATAAACTTTAACGTTCGCAGATGAACAGATTATTATGTCTAATTCAGAAGAATATCTACAACTTATACTCTGAATAAAATAGGAAAAGAAGATAACATGACAACCTCCCTAAGTAAACCAAAAGTAATGAAGCTTATAGGAAAACAAAGTTTAACATTACAAATTGTTATAGAAGATAAGATTTAAACGTGTGTTTGTATTTACAATGCAATATATCGTATAAAAACAAATTGATCAATTCAAAATAATGGAAGCTTTTAAGTATTTTAACCACACTGTAAAATATGTTTTAAATCAAAAGCTCCAATATTAAAATTTTATAAAGTAATGTCAGTGCCAAAATAATGAATGAGAGTGAAGCGTGGATTATGACGGTGAAAAACAAAAAGGGACTCAAGCACATGAATTGAAGTTTTTAAGAGCAACATTAGGATATAAGAGAACAGACCACAAAAGAAATTAAGAATATAAGAAAAGAGTTAGTTATATACAGTTTGTGTGAAAGAAATAAAGAATATAAAACTAAGTGGGTAAGTCATGTTATAAGAATGAATAGAGAGTGATTACGATTTCGTTTTAACAATTACAAACCAATAAGGAAGATAATGTTGGAAGGGGAAATAAAATGTGGCACGAACAAGATATGTCGATTGCTACAAACAGAAGTGTCTAATGCATGAGGGAAGAAGACTGTTCGTCAACTAGACCACATATTAGATGTCAAACAGGACAGGTATCAGTTCCTGCACATCTGGATGTAAACTCTCGTATTGAACGTCCCAAACCTCCAAATTGGCCCTTCGTCATTCCAAGCACACTGCTTTCATTGTTTTTCTTTCTTTTTCTATTTTGCTGGACTAACAGTTTAACGCCAAACAAAGGTGACCCTCCCATCACGCCGTCTACACTCCCTCCTGCTTGAGATACCCAACGCAAACGTGACGTGCGTCAAATCGTTCTATAGGTAAATGTTCTGTTGAAGAACCTCTTCAGGAGTAACAGAAAAACATTCTTTATGATTTTAAATTTTTCCCTACTACTCGACCTCCTATCCTTCACACGTGCAGATGATACCAATGAATGCTGGACGTCCACTTCAATCGTTGCTTGACCAGACATTCGCATCAAATGCAAATTAATACTGACCTACGCCACAGATGACAAGATGGCTCTGCGGCAACGTGTCAGGTTACAGTAATTATAAATACGTTAAAAAGAAAAAAAAATACTTCCCTGGCTGGGAAGTATATTTTCTTTGTCGAGCCGTGGAAGTTATTTAATAAGAGAGGGAAATCCCCTCATCCCTACAATAATTCGAACCCTGCTTCTGATGAGCAAAGTTAAAGTGCATGTTAACCATTAGAGTAGGAGAATAAAAGTTGCAATACTCTCAATAAAGCAAATTTCGCTGCTCCGTTTCCCAGCTCGTATATTTCACCTCAATTTTCGAGCCTCATTTGGCTCTTGAACCACGTTTAGGACATCCCTGCTACAGCCCATTGTGTTTTGTTACGCACTTATATTGCACATTTGCTGCTCCTGCTCTGAATAAGTTTTTTTTTTTTTTTTTTTTTTTTTTTCTTTTATTCTTCTCGAGCAGCATCAACTTCTCCTTGCTATGAATTTCGACCCCGCAGCGACCAAAGGCTTATCGCCATTTGAATTATTACAAATGGTACATAAAAAGACGTGAACTGTTCTAGTACCTTTTGTGGTTCCACTGCCTCTTCTCCGTCCATTGTGTTTCTGCTTTATTTCATTTTTCTCCATTTTTTTTACCTCAGCCTTGGCGGGTCTTTGGGTGTTCTCAACGAGATATGACTGCAGTTGTAGCGGCATTAACGGCCTGTATTGTTAGGCAACGTAAAAACTTTATTGTTGACAATAATTGGTGGTGAAGCGTTTTACCAGCATCACACGCCCTGAAAGTTGCTTGTGATACTTGTTTACACTTTGTGCTAACTGCAGAATAGGTAGTTAAATGTCCTGAATGTTCTTGATTCCAAAAGAATGGCGAAAACATTTAGAGATGGATTGTAAATTTGTGCTTTGAAGGTACAGGTGTTAAAATAGAAGTACGAATATTTTAGCAAGCGGTTGTATGCATTAGTGTTCATATATCTCCTCGCAAGTTTCCCCATCAAAAAGTATACATCTGATGTGTTGCAATCACATGACTTTCTCCACTGTTATACTAACCATTCTTACAAATTCTTATGCCTCTATCTTCTTCATGTTAGTCGATATAAACATTTGCAGAAATTATCTTATTGCTTGTTTCCTTATACGTGCAAGGGGAATATGGGAATGGAGTAGACTTATTAATCTTTTAACGCTTTCAAATTCCGTTCCCCTTTCCACGGATAAGATATAAAAATGAATAAGGATCTTCCGTTTTTGTAAAGTTTAAATACTGCTAAACTCACACAAATAACAAGGAATAGGTATCTCCGAAATGGTCCACCCCACAGAAAAATTCATTTGGACAGTAGTTTCGTGTTTTAAGGAGATCTACAGTTAAGTATAGTCAGATTAGGTCTATCTACGTTTATTAGTTATGCAAAAGTCATTAACAGGACTACATAGGCTATAGCCAGAAAATTCAAAATGAACATTCCATTTGCCATAAAATACTTAAACATATGGCATTTTGATCAAAATCGTTAGAGCTATTTTCGAGAAAAGAAACACTTTCGAACAATTTTCCATGTAAAGCGTAGTTCAGAGTTGAGGAATTTTTTGAAAAATATTTGTGTCGCATTCTTTAAAGATATTAAACTTAAATACCAGTTTCGGTTTTTAACCGACTGTTAGTTTTTGACTTATGCTGTCCACAGACAGAGAGACAGACAGACAGACAGAGACAGAGAGATGGACACACACACACACACACACACACACACACACACACACACACACACACACACACATACACACACACACACACACACACACACACGGACCTTTTTCTAATTTTTTTCTTTGATTCAGGGGGCCTCAAAACATAGCGAAATCTCGACATTGAATTTTTGGATGGAATACAATGCTTCCTCTACTTACTAAACGTAGTAGTAAAGTAAAGTAAAAATTGAATCACTGAACAATACTGCTTTTTTTCATTGTAGCAACGTTTAACGACTAATTTAAATGACTTTCACACCTAAAATAACATATTAATGAGTACCAAATTTATTTTGACGTCATGTAACGAATAACAATACACGATGCTAACAGCAACTTGCCTTAGCAACAGCATCTATTTTGAACCGTCCTAAGTTGTAGCAAATTATTTTGTCCATAATCCGAACTAAACACTGTTTGTAATCCGTTAGCGACAAGTGGAGAGACAGCATGATTGGCCAATGTTAATATCTATGGCACATGCAGTACCAAAGGTATTTTACATATAGTTTCAACACCCTGTATGAAGCAGCGTAGTTCATTTGCGTAATCGTGATATATAACAAATGCTTATAATCTGGTTGTGCCAAATATATTTACTTGAGGGACGAGAGTCCACAAAGAGGTCCAGATTCGAACCGAAATAATCCTAATTAATATCTGGCGCTACCTGACAAAGGCATTTGTTTGGTAGAGGACATAATCCGCGTAGCGGGCGTAGTTGCGAGATTTATAAACAGCCGCAGTCGTATCGATGGCTTTAGTCTAATGAACGGTTCCGTATCGTGGCAGTGTTGCAAGATTTGTTCCAATGGCGTAGGGTAAATATCTCAGTATATGGTCATTTCAGCTGGGCAATTAATGTTAAGCGGTATCCAACAGTGTAGCCAATGTGTGTGCTACAAGCGATCGTGATTCACCTTATAATGTGAAGCATTTCAGGACAGAAACCCCTAAATTAGGGCACTTCTCTGTTCCCCTATGTTTTGGGACCAACGACTGTGAACCTAATTACTCAACCTGCAGAAATAACTCGCTGCTGCGCTGTCAGACATTGTACGTGTCATTTGTTCTAATATTTGCATTTCGAACACTGAAATAATTGCATTTAGGTTAGAGGAAATAGAATCGCCTTTGTAATATATTTGCGTGCATTATAAAGGTGACAAGTTCAATACATTTTGGAATGTCCCACCACAGTATCTTAGAGGTACAGATCGACAAGAGAGCAAAATATCCGTGATTTAAGTCTATAGCAAGGCTGTCCAACCTTCTCTCTTTGGAGAACCTTACGTAATGAGCAGTTATTTCCCACTCCACTCCTTCAGTCGGAGGGACAGACAGTCAGTATCCAGTGACGGACACAAACAGGTGATTCCATGTCAGTTTCTATGACATACCTTTAAATTTCTAGGAGTGTCCTCAGAAGAGCTTCATTCTGGATGACTTATATAAATGGTGACCACTAAGAGACAGACAATACCTTACTAAACAATGTGGATCTAGTTAAAACACACATGTCAAATACTTCTTTTCTCTTTTGAGTGAACTATTTCCTAGATATTCTTTATTATTTGTTTGAATTTGCCAATACTTACACTCTTTTCGAATAGGAAAATCTTGTTCATTTTTTACCTCTTGGCCTTGTTAAAAGAATGGAATTTCATAGGCACCACTTAGCAGCCAGATCTTAAAACATTTCACTATCGCTAAATCCTGCTGTATTCCCATATTACCCTTGCACCAACAAGAAGATGCTTGTGTCGATTACAATGAAGTAGATAGAGAAATAAGCATTTGCAAGAATAGTATATAATATTAGCGAACAGTGTTTCTCCAAATTGAACTATACTAAAAGTCTGTATCGCAATATATAACGCGACGATCATTTGGTGTATTTTCTAAGGCAATGCACTTCGACTTTGTCTCCGAATATTGATATACTTCTTAAATGTAAGCAGTACAAAAGAGGTTACTAATGTAGCGTAAGATTTGAAAGTGCTTTGGTAAATCAAACGCAACATGCACGTAATCAACCCGCCACTGCAATACAATACAAGCTGGGGGTTAAAGAGAGGCAAAGTCCACCTATAGTGGAATGAGGTAAACCCAAACTCCCCTCTTTCGCAAACGGATGTCGCTGATCTATAGTATCTATAGTATAGTTTTTACTTCACAACTTTACAAGCCAGAATTTAAATAGTAAGTTTCAATATTAAAGGGTTTGAGATTAGGCAGTTAAATGATTACGAACTGCCGTGCGGAATATAGTGCTATCTCTTTCTACTTTTCATGTTTCAACTTAAACTAAATGGACAATACGTAGCAATGAAGTTTAATGTTTCTACTAGTTATTAATATTAGGTAACAAAACATTGTTCCACTCAAAACTTCGATAACTTCTATATTTATTTGCAAATGTTTCCGTCGAAATCCCTCCCTCCTCCAAAATTTAAATATCTGCTGTGAATTTCTGACCCTGTGAGTCAATAACGAAATAGTGGATATATCAAGCTCGATATTAAGGTTTAGCTTACCGGGTTGTACTGTGATTTTGTGAGTTATTTTTATTTATTTTTTATAAGTTTAATCGGCTCTCTTGGTTATTTTTACTCAGGTACAAATATTACTAAAATTGCCAATTTAACTACTAGAAATATTAGCTAAATTATCATATGAGAAATAGGTTGTCATATCTTATATATTTAAACGAGCAATTCTGTATATATATTCCGCACAACTTGGAAACGGCTCTAACGATTTCGATCAAATTTTGTATTCAGACAGGATTTTGCTTATTAATTTTATCTATATAGGTTTCATTCCTGGAAAAAAAACTCTCAATTTTACGCGTAACAGTCGCAATTACTTTAAACCTTATTTTAGCCATAATTTCTCTATTGATGGGCCAATTTCAACAAACAAGCCAGCGTATTAAAGCTCTCGTCAAGGAAACGGATCCAACAATTAGGATGAAAATGTATATTTAGTTAACATTTTGCTTTTGCTTTTCTAAATAACTATCTTCTCCCAAAAACACACGATTAAAAAAAAGGAAAATAAAAGAAAATCCGAGCGGAGCTCGGTCACCCAGGTATTGAGAAATAAATCGGTCATGATATGGGTGCGTTCGGTGGAAAGAAAAAGGAAATATTTACGGGAGTATGGTATAGGAAATGCAGTCAGATAATGAAAATATCCTCAGTTCGGAGTGTATTTATTAGTAGACTGAGGCTAGACTGTTCTCACTGTAAAATTGTAGCACATTCCCATTAGTGCCTTCCTCCGCACTTCTCTCATGCTATCGGTTCACAAGCCTTGATAGCGTTACGTATTGTCAATAAAACCGTATCACCCTCTTCTAAATGCACTTATATCGGACAACTTATACTGGGTCTTATACCTTGGTGGAAGCTTGTGAAATGCTCTTCATTTTAGTTGAATTTTCTATAATCGTAAAACTGCAAGTGGTAGAACCTACTTCAAAGAGAACTACCTAAACTAGATAGGCCAGCTTTTCTTGTAAATCGGCTTAGAGGTAGATTTTTGGTGAATAAAAGTATACTAAAAGTCATTGCGCTATTTTTCTCGCCAGTGATTGGTCATCCTGATTCATTCATTAATTGCACTAACACGCAAAGTAACGGAATATGCTACAAGCGATGCAATGGTCTTCTAATGGACATGCTGACTTCATGTTTAATTATCATAAAACAAAAATGTTACATAGCAGAGAAATTATAAATCATATCGTTCCTTAAAAAAAAAAAAAAAAAAAAAAAAAAAAAAAAAAAAAAAAAAAAAAAAAAAAAACCAACAAGAGTTATGCAACTCCTCTACATGCTGAGGTATAAATGCATTCAGCTGTGTACAAACGATTCGATTTACCAATCCTAAAAGAATTGCGTGGGAAAACTGTGACGAACAGCACATTTTCATTAAAGATAAAGGCTTTCACGGCCGATGTCACAGCAGTAGTAATCCCTTGTGAATCTCGGTGATAACTTTTCTGCTTATGTCTTACATATATCTTGGGTGTCAACATCACTGAAGATGTTCCTGAGGGCTACCAACAAAACCCCTGGAAGTAAGATGAGTTACTCTAGGAGACCACGGCCACAAGCTCGGAAGTCAACCATGGTTCTTGTCATTTTTATTTGTATTTTTCTTACCACGGCTCCTTTAATTCAAAACTCCTTTATAAGCTGGATTTTAATATGTATACATTTTTTATTCTTGAACGCTAATCCTTTTAGTGACACTGCACAGTTATATGGTTATATTAGCTATTAAATCTACGTTATTAAGGTTTGAATCGGTTAAACGTGCCTTTAAATTATTTTCAACTTGTCTGAAAGACACCCATATATTTATTTTAAATTTATTGCCTTGAATTGAAACATCTTAAAACAATACTAGGAAATGCTTACTTAGTGGCTTCTTTAGAAGTCTTCACAAATTAAAATAGTGCCAAAGATTACGCTTCAAGTTGGTAAAACTTTGGAAATCTCAGAAGCACAAATGCTTTATTATACAATGTAACACTTGTGTAGGCTTACGGCCTCTACTTTTGTGCGTAATGAAACGTTATATCTGTATAATCGTTTTAATAATCGGATACATAGCAGTGGAATATCAAATCACATTATAAAATACAAGCCGGTAGGAAATAGAAACTTGCGACAGCCAAGAAAAATATGTTCGGATCAACCTTTTTGAAGATGTATTGGACTAATTTAGCCGAATACGAGAGGCAGATGATGGTAATGCTGATGATGTTATTCTATCAATAATATAATACTATTTGAATAACGAGAGAACAAGTGGAATTGTTAAATATAAATGTTACAGGAATTCAAAGCAAATTTCACAGACATAACTAGTTTGAAGCCGATACAAATTTATAGTAGTATATATTAACACTGTGTTGCAATCTTATTCCGTTTGTTAGGTCCTGAAGCATATCGGTGTCGTATTCTTACTTCTTTTTCATGTACTTCATTTCACTCAAAATTTATATCTTCTATATCGCTGCATGTTGTACTTTATTCATAAATATACCATTTTTAGTGTAGATAAGTCTAATTATTTCTCTTTTTTTTTTTTCGAAAAATTGGCCGTTACTATTTTAAAACCCAGGTAAATTTAAATGAACAGTATATGTTTAAGATACATGCATTACGAGGCATTAAATTTGTTTTGAGTAAACATAATATCTTCTTCTTTTTCTTCTTCTCAAGGCACCACGACTTTAAAGTTGAGTATGTTGAACTTCTCAAATTCTTTTCCAGTCATTTCGTTTTTTATTGGTCACTGTCCAGTTTGATATTCTTAATTTTCTCAAATGAAAATATAACATCATCTTCCCAACGGATTTTTGGTCTACCGAAATGGGGACTGCTCTAGTTCCCAGGGGTTTCCATTTATATATCCTTTCACTAGCATTTATCTTTCATTCTCTTAACACGTCCAAACCAGCTAAATCTCATTGCCTAATGGCATTTATAGTATTTTGATTATTAATTAATTCACAACACAATCTTAGTTTAGCTTCGTTTGTTATTAGTTAACTTTTCATTAGCCTTTGGTTGGCAAACTAGATTCTGTTACCATTGGCAGTTAGTTCTTTGATTTCTTCTTCTATGGAGTTCATGTTCCTAAATAATTATACTTATGAATTTGTTCAATCTGCATCTCACTGATCTTCATGTTCTTTATATTAGGAATTTGGTAGCCACATTTGAGACAACTGGTTTTATTTTCATTTATCATCAGAGCTAATACTTCAAAATTTTTTCAATTTTTAAATGTTTCCTCTAGAGCTCTCTTCGATCTTGCCGTGATTATTTCATCATCTGCGTAAACAATACATTGCTTCCGCCTGTTATACACATTCCTTCTCATGTCTATTTTTTTAGTAAAATATCAATAACTAAGCTAAACAAAGTTAATGAAACAAGGCCTCTTTGCCTAACTCCAGATTGCGTACTGAAGGATTCACTAACTTTGTTGTTGACTTTAATTTTTGCACTGGTATCAGTTAAATTTAATGCTATTAATTTAATAGAATTTTAAGAGTTTGTATTAAGTTTTTTCTGGAAATCTAATTAAATGCTCTACTGTAATCCACGAAAATGTTTTACAGGTCAATTTTATATTCATGGCATTGTAAAGAAAGTATTTAATATTTAAAATATGCATGTCTATTTGCGATGAAGTTGTGATATTTGGTAAGCAAAGTAACTTTTTAAACATAGCTGTACGTCCATTAAATCTTAAAGAAACATTTGGATAAATTATATAAACGTTTTCAGAATTTAATAGTAATTGAATTAGCGATAAAGCACAATGACAGCAGATGAAATACGTTAACTAAGAAACTTTTCCCTCTATATAGATACGCGTTTTCATCTCTGATGTGGCTGAAGTGCATTCCACGTTATTTGGCCTACTACGCTGAATGCGGTGGAGGTGAAATATGACCACATTGCTAATGTTCCATTGGCCTTGCCGGGGTTTGAATAATGGTCTCGATAGAGGCTGACATAGATGTCACCAGATCTCGCATTCATCTGGGGATATTGAAATCCTCGCCGATGGTATAATTGCTTGCTAGGCGAGAGTGGTGAATCTGCATGTCAGATTGCCTGCAGCATCTCATCACATAAATGTTTGATAGGGTTTAATTTCGCGGGCTGCCGAACAAACGTGAAATGATCCGTACACTTCTCTCAAGAACCGCTCAAGGTTTCCTCTACCGTGAAACAGAACCACGCTTTCTTCTCTAATGTACTTCCAAAACTTTCTCTTTACTTTCAGACAACAATTATACATTTGCAAGCACATATGAAAATAACACGTGGTCTACAGCGCATTCATGACATTCAGGCGCGTTCGCTCCTGAAAAGTACTTATTAGACAAGGGCTTGGGAACGGGTGCTCTCTCAGCCCAGCTGCTCTGGGCCTTACATTAACTGCATTTTTAGCAGGTAAAAAATTAAGGTCGCTTGCTTTGAGTTGCCCAGTCCTGTGTTAGTACCCATAGTCACAACAAAGCACATCAGACTGGTTCCCTTAAAATTGAGTCACAAAGAAAATTCATTTTTACTGTCGTTAATACACTCCACAATTCGTCGTGACCCCGCAATTCGCAGCTGCTCTGTCCTATCATAAGTTGACATATACTTCACTGTCTTTTAGTTCTACTTTATCTGTCTCGTACACTCCTTCTGAATAATACACTCCCTCACTTAAACAGACTTAACTAAAAACTGCTTCATGCAACAATCGTCCAACGGGACGAATAAATTCCTACAACTGTCTCTGACGAAACTGAAACCCTTTAAAGACTGATGGTGCAAACGTACATGCACATACATTACATGTAGACAGGCAGGCAGAGGCAGGTAGCGTAAATATTGTCATACCTTAGGTACCCGAGCAAAAGAGAAAGCAATACTATTTATCAGTCAATTACTTTGCTATACATCTGTTCATATAATTAACAGCATTTCTCTATTTTCATAAAAGCCCCAAATTATAGAAGCATCTGAAATAAAGTATGTAAAGGAATAAAAAGGTTGGCTCTGTTTCCTGTTGCCGATTACAGAACGAATGGCTCCCGGTAATGTGTAAATCTCGCATTTGGAGGTCCCATTGGGAGGTTCGATTGTTACCGAACACCTACTCTCACCTAGGGTTTTCCTTGCTCGCGAAGCGGATACTGAAGGGATTACCTATCTACCATGATTTCATATCCACCATTTCGCTTTCATTTCCTTTACTTCTCATCTTTCAATGTACAAAATTAATAAACTATTGTGACAAATGACATTTCCAGCTACTTTTTCTGTCATTTTGTATTCTAAAACTTAAGCACAATAACATAGTCTTCTTCCTTTCGTCTTTAATACAATTTACAATTCGTCTAGACCTTGCAACTGACAGTTGTTGTGTCTTATCGTAACCTGGACACGTACATCTTTGCCTTTCAGTTCTACTAACAAACTGCTGTCTTCAACGACCACACTCACACAACTGCTTCACACAACAAACAACTCCGACGTGGCGATTAGCTGTCTACAGCTGTCTCTGACGACACACACATTTCTCTCAATATTCACTGTATACACAGCTAAACTAAATGCTAACAGCTGTCTCATTCGACACTTAATGACTACATCACAAAAATTGGCTGTTATTGCCTTCACTACTTGCAGAAATTACGGATTTTTCTGGAAATGCACCTCTTCTCGAACCTCTTGGAAATAAGCCGGCAGTCGGCACCGAGCTTCTTTGAGATGCGCGGCCGCTTAATGGTGTGAGGTAGCCTCACAGCTCTCTTTGTGACGGCGGCCGCCAGCCAGCCGGCATCACAATGTTTTGTTAACAACGGTTCAATTTCCAGGATCATATCAGTGCCGCCACAGCCGTCGGCGTTACATCACGCAGGAACTCTTTTACAAGGCATTCAATCTACTGACATAGATGTGTCACTTTTAAGCATACACCAAACCATCGTGGAACCCACAACCTTGGTTTCAAGAGATCAGCGGCTAACCAAGTCACGCAGATCAACACTCTTTCGGGTGTGCCTAGGGACAGATGATGCTGATGTTTGGTCATAAGGAAAGAATACTTCCAGTGGACAAGTCGCTTACTGCCCTCTTTGTAGAGCTCCCAACAGTTGAACGTCACTGCCGTTCCGGACAGCCGCCTCCGCTGTCTCACTACCATAGACTGGGCTAGAAGAACTGCAATTCATCTACACTTCATCTCTCAAAGCTTCCAAGAAACGTTCGTATACCAACTGGACACCATAGACATGACGCTCAGAACATTGAAATAACCCACTCACCACCAAAATAACAGACAACAGTGCGACCAAATCAACAATCAGTTCGACCAAATCAGCAACACAACAGCACCTATGCCAAACCTAGCAGTCTCCAACCGAGCAATGGCAATGTAACTGGATTAAACTGCTGCAAATCCTACAGGGTAACCATGCACTGGCTGAAGCCCAGTACCCACGCTCTAGCTGCCAAGGAAGGAAGCATTTCGTGTCACGAGTCTAACGCTGATGCTAAAGGGGAACCGCGAAATCCATCACTTAGGCCCCAAAACAGAAATTATGCATAATAAAGTTGTCATTTTCACCTTTCCTTCTTTCCTTCCCTGGCGAAATAAAACATCTGAAATTCCACCTCTCCCTCTATCTTCCACTTGCACAAAAAGTTCGGATTGTTAGACTTCCGCGCGTCTCTGTGGCTCACTGACTGTAGCCCCCCATGGTTCCTCCACTACAACCCTTCCTCCGGAGGGTTAGCTGCAATGGATTTTTATAGGTATAATTGTAAGTATGAGGTGTTGTAGTATAATCTAGAAGTTCTTTATATTTATGAATTTTAGCTGTTATGAATATGCATTTTTATTTTTGCATTCTTCTTTACGCAAATTCAGAGTATTCACATAATGAGAATTCAGGTCATTAAATACGAGTTAATATTTCAGGGAAGAGAAATAAATTTAAAACAGTAAGTTTATCGTATGTAAGGCAAACAGGATAAAACAAAAAGCTCTCAGCTATTCAAACACCTGTCGTGGCCAACTGGGTCGCAGAGGTAACTTGAACTTTTAATCCCCGTTGTAATTACGTTGTTGCGCTTTCCTCTAGAGCTTGCAGTTAATTTATTTGTGTAGTAAACTCCTGCAACTGATCACTTGCATAACACAACTGTTTGTTTGTTTCCATTGATAATGTTCTCGGAACTCGATTTAACTAATGCTGGGAGTGTAATTGACATCTCATCCTGAATAAAATGGAGTACTGGTTGAGATTCTGGTGATGCGTGCCTGGGCACTTCTAGGTTTCAAACTCGGATCAAAGTTACATAGAGAGTTTGCATTGAGTACTTGCAGCATGCTATATTAAAAATGATAACTATTTTTACTTTCTCTGCTATGTATAAATAGAAGTATTGTATTCGACCCAAAAATTCGATGTCGAAATTTCAACGGAAATACGGAAATGTATGTTTTATGGCTCCCGTGAGTTCAAGAAAAGCATTTTTAGAAAAAAGTTCTGTATGTGTGTGTGTGTGTGTGTGTGTGTGTGTGTGTGTGTGCGCGCGCGTGCGTTCGTGCGTGCGTGCGTGTGTGCGTGTGTGTGTTTAACGAGATCTACATTTCTTGTATAGTAAGATTTAGCAGTAAGATTTGCAAAAGTCGTCAAGATCAAATACTACATGGGCTGTAGTAAGAAAATTAAAAATATGCATTTCATTTTCGATAAAAATATCTTAAACATATGGCATTTTAATCAACATTTTTGGCCATTCTTCAGAAAATCAAAATTTTCTAAAATTTTCAATGTAAAGGATGGTTTAGGGTGGAGGAATTTTCTTCAAAATATCCCTCTGGCGTCCTTGAAGGAGATTAAAAGTTTAATACCAACATTGGCTTGCAACCGACTTTTCCATTTTTGATTGCGCTGTTCACAAGCAGAGACATACGGACCATTTTCTAAAAATGCTTGTTTTGGATTCAGGTGCCCTCATAACATATATTTCCGGTGAAATCTCGGCATCGAAATTTTGGGTCAAATACAATTATTCTGCTACTTAGTATACGTAGTAGAGAAAGTAATAAAGGTGCAGTTAAGGTGGGTACAATAGGTCCAGTCACTGCGCACGCTACCCTTTAGCTAGCGCTCCGGGCTAATGAGAGGTTGGAGAATAGTGAGAGATTTATAACACTTGATTCAGATAGTTGTGTGTATGGTGCAGTTAATGAAGTGGGATATTCCTGAGCACCTGTGTAGTAGCGTGAGGTATTTGTGTTGCTGCCTGCTGCCTGAGCATTGCTGCAGATACAATCTTTAGCCACGGTCGCAAATTTCTTGTTACAGCACTTATTTCTCAACAAAAGAAATAACATATTCAATACAGTTTCATTAAAGTAGGGCTATTAAGTGACATAACCCCATTTGGCTGATAACTGTTTAATTACTTAAAATGTTTTCAATTATTTATATACCTCTAAAGTGGTGTGTTGAATTTTTACGATCCAACTGTGTTCGAAGGATTCAGGAATTTGGTTCCGCATAGTACTTTTTTCGAAGCCTTTATTTGTTTTAAGATGTGTTTACAGAACTTCTAAGCATTTGAGAAGAATAGTTAAAGTTTATTTCTGCTTCGCTAAACCTGGTTCTTTTGTTTCAAATTTAAGAACTGTCCTTCAACATAGGTTATATCATTCGTGAGTTTGGAGAAATGTTTCATTTTCATTAATCCAAACAAGGGGCCATTTATATGTGTCAAAAACTCAAACACAAAAATGAAAAACTGGTTAAATACCAAACTTGATGTTTAAGTCCATCATATTTCTAGGACAAGAAAATTTTGAAGACATCACCACAGCCCGAACTACCCTAAAAGTTCAACATTTTTCGTTTGACTTTTTTATTTTCTTTACTGCGTAAAGTAGGCAGGGGATGCATTGTATTCAACCCAGAATATAGATGTCGAGATGTCACCAGAAATATGTGTTTCGAGTCCCCCTGGAAAAAAAATTACTAAAAGGTCCGTGCCTGTGTTACTGTGTGGCTGTCTGTAAACAGTATAAGTAAAAAAACTAAGTCGTTAATAACCAAAGTAATATCTAAGTTCAATATATTTCAAGGATGCGACACAAAAATTTTGAACAAAATTCCTGCACCCTAAACTACTCTTTACATGGACAATTTTTCGAAATTTTTATTTTCTTAAAAATGGCTTTAACGGTTTTGAGTAAAATGTCATACGAAGTCATACGCTTGTTTAAGATATTCTCATGACAAATTAAATATACATTTTTAATTTTCTAGCTATAGTCCATGTAGTCCAGTTTACTTTGCATAACTGGTAAACCGTAAGATAGACGAAACCTTACTATACAAAATGATACAGTTGATTTGCCATTGTGGCAAAGATACAATTGCAACAAAATGGGTATTCAAATTTATTTCCACCGATCTGGTAGGTAACTCTACATGCTAAATGAATGTGTCAGTACTTCTTAATCAACCGGCTATAATGTAAATGAACATTTATTACACTACGGAATGGAAATTGAGGTTAAACTGAAGGTGGACAGTATGGCAGCAGTCGAGCACATGCATAAGCAGGAATAAGCAAAATGATGCAGCTTCTTTGCCGTTGCGGCGCGGGTTTCTCTTGTTCAATTTCAACAAAATAGGTGTTCAAATTCCTCTTAAATCAAAGGGCGGGGGGAATAGGGGGTATGCTTGATGAAATTAAAAAAATTCAAAGAAATGAGGACCAGCCTGTATATAAATGCGCGCGCGCACACACACACACACACACACGCACACACACACACACAGACACACACACACACACACACACACACACACACACCCGATGAAAATTGGCAAATCTAAATGTTTTTTCATGGAAAATGTGTTTATACTATCCATTTTACGAGGCAACATTTAGATGGTTTTCCCTACTCAGTTGTCTTTTACGTAAAATTCACATCTCCCTCTCCACTTGCCCTTCAAGATACTCATACAATTTTCTACGATTGAAATACAAGTGCATTTAACGGTTTGCTCTACTCTTGTTTTACGTAACACATTCACTTGTTCTCTACTCACTCTTCTACATACCCTTCATACAATTTTGTATATGACTGAAATACAAATACAATGTATTATATTCACACGGTTTTCTTAACTTAATTTCCTTTTACGCACACATTGATATGTATTTCTCTTCTCATTCTTCTAAGAACAATTCATACAATTTTCTATATTGTCCAAATAGAAATGCAACTATTGCATTCACACGTCTTTCTCTACTCGCTTTTCTTCCTGTGGAGTATGTGTTTTTAGCAGTACTTTTGCATAATGCCTTCCCAGAGTTTTTATTTATTTAGTTTATTTTTTATTCCTCACAGTACCCTAAGAGTTTTAATTCTGTGTTAAGTAATATTTATTGAAGTGTCTCCTAAAGAACACAAGGCTGTTGGGCAAGCGCAACCTAAGTCCCAAAGTTCTAGGGAAAATTGTCAAACTACGGGCAAGAACGGGTATTTCAGTTAACAAAAAAATAAAAACAAAAAGGTACGAAATGCCTATCCTGGTATAAAATGTGTGTGTAAACATCGCATTCCCAGAATTTCTAAAATGTAAATAAACTGAAACAAAGCACCTTCCTAACACATTTGAATGTGATAATTAAAAACGCCAGTAGGTTTTTTCTCTAAGGATAAAGCTTTGTCACCACCTCCTCGACGTCCAGTGTGGACGCCAGGTGTCAGCACTTTCATCTAGCACAGTCGGTGGTGCGAGCGTTATCTCGTTGAGCCACGGTGCCCCCCCCCCCCTATTATTTCAGCATTAGCTATCCCCCTCCCAAACATACACACACATAAACGGCTTAGGCTTTGACATGCCCCACCCACGTCGAGAGATGTCCGGTTTCCCTTGAGAGGGCAACTTTTGTTTGTGTGTCTGCGCTCCCCTTGAGTCTAATAACAAATGAATGAATATTCATTACTCATGCTCCAGTCTTGTAGGGAACATTTAATTAATGTTCACTGGAGTAGTCCATAAGAGTCAGCTGTAATGTGGTCTGATGGGTCCCTCTTTGGTCAGCCGACGACGTCTTGCACAAAAATATTAGTTTGATGCTTTCAAAGTTGGTATTTGGATTCAAAGGGGAAACCTTTCAAACGATGAATCTCAACCTCTCCAAGGGAGCTGTGTTCTTGGGGCAAACAAATCAAATGAAAGCCCTTGTTCTGCTGTTCTCAATACACCGTAAAAGCTTAACAAATAAGACCGGCATTGCCTTTCTTAAAATCACTTTATTATTGATATTGGAGGATGAAAATTGTGATTGTTTTTTTCTTTACAGCAGGGATTGGCACGTGGGTACAGTTAGTGTATTGAAGAGGGAGGCGGCGGGCGCCTGGTAAAGAATAACACAGCAATGACATAAGCTGCAGCAAGAGGGCAATACTGTGTCTTGGTAACAAACCAATGAGGCGCATCGCAAGGAATGTGAAATGCAGTTATTTGACACGGACCACTTCGATAAGCACAGCACATACCTACCTGATGTTTCAAAGCGAGAACGGTCGTTATTGCAGATAGATATCGCCAGGCGCTAGGGATAACGTGATACATCAGTTATTGTGGCTGCCTAACGATTGTATCACTATGATATAAACAACGTCAATATGCTTCGATGCCTTATCAGGTAATACTCAACATAGGTTTACACAAGTATTGCAATATAGTGTTGTAAAACAATTAATAATATAGCCATTCTGTAAGCAGTGGGCCATAAATATATATAATTTAATACAAAATTTAATACAACTATAAGATAAATATGTATTTATGTATTTATTAATTTGTACTACAGCAGAGCAAAGCTACAATTACAGTAGCTACTTGTAATTTTTATACCACTTCAACAACAATATAAAATGGACTATAAAGAAACTAACACTAAAAATGAACTATCTATTAAGCTATTATTAAAGGCAAGACATTGCAAACTGTACCCTCACTAAGTGAATAACCATAAATGACACAATTGAATAAACAACAATTAAATAATTTTGAATACAGTTGAAAAAGATCACAAAAAGCACTAAGAAACTAAGACTAAAATCAACCGTCTATTAAACCATTATTTGACACTAGATATTGCAAATATTATACTGATTCAGCAGATAACTATAGGTAAGTGATACAACTGAAAATCACATGCAAATAATTCCTATATTTAATTGTTTTTTTAAACTGCTTGAAAGGTTTTGGTTGAAAGTTTATTGGCAGAAGCAGAGAATATTTATGCGATAACCTTTTTGCAGTCCTAAGTTGAAACAAATGATGGTTTCTGAAATTATCAGTACTAACGTTAAAATATATGCTATCTAGCAATTCACTGGATACTAGACCATTAATGAGTTTAGGATAATTGTTCAGCTATTATTCTATGATCAGAAAGTGAGACTAACTTGAGTTCGTTAAGCAACTCTCTGTAGAGTAACTTCTGATTATAAATGAAATCATAGTGAGTTTTATAATTCAAGTGCCTAATAAATATTTTTGGATCTTCTCTAGTTGATTGTTGTGGAATTTATACATTGGTAACCATACAATTGAAGCATATTCCAAATTGCTACGAACAATATTTTATATAGAATTAGCATAATGTGAATGTCTTAAATCGCTACAGATTCTGAATAAAAACCCCAGTTTCTTAAAGGAGACATTGATTATATTTCTAATGTGTTGATTAAAAGATTAAATTCTGTGTCATGGTAACACCCAAGTCTATGATAGAATATACTCTTACTAGTGGAGAATTATTTAAACAGTGAACTTCGTTTCTCAAGCTCCATATAATATATGTATATTCTCGTGAGATATAATGAAATAATATTTTAGTAAGTTAGATTGCATAGCCGCACACATAATTGAGTTAACACAAAATTGGCGCAAGTATCTCCAGATGACTGTCGCTATACGAGACTTAACAATTAAATGCCTACGCTGTTAGCCCATTGTAGACACAGCGCTAGCAGACCCGGACAAAACATTTCCCCCGTGCCGAACTCTGCTTTAGGTCATGTTAGTACCAGACATGGTCAAAGATGTTACCCTAAAATTTAGTAGCCAAATCCATCACAAAATAGCTTTATAGAATATATAATGAAAACTAGATTTTATTTAATGATTATTGCTGCAGTACTGGTATAGCGCGCGCATTCGTTTTTGAACACTGACCTTCAGGCAGAGGACAGTTTGGCGAGCTGAGATCTCGTTTCTGTTCGATCACCTATATTAAACGAGCCTATCTCTCGCAGTAGTTGATCCAATATGTTGTGTGAATCGTCTGCCACCCCCCCCCTCCCACCTGCTCTCGACTTCAATGTGTAGACGCGTAGGAAATAGGCATCAATGCGGTGCTCATACGTGGATTTTACATCTTTACAACTTAGTGCCCAAGCACAATTAGTGTTACAGGACTAGTTATAGAGCCCGGAAGTTAGAGGTACTTGCAATATTTCGTTAGCCTTTGAGGTATACCATCGCGTACTCTAGATCTCTTTAACTTCACGGGACGTTTGACTCAGATGATGTATAAAGCGACTTTGTATCTCTGGTTATGGACGTCTTATTATTGCAACTTAAGTAGTAGGTAAATCTACAGAGAGAACCAACGATCCGTGGTTCAGATTCCGCAGTGAATATGAAGTCATTTTAAATCTTCTAACTTACTACCTGCGTGTGCCTAGTTTGAGAAAAAGCAAACAAATATCATGTATATGTTTCAACCATCATCTCAGTATTTCAAACACAACTGTAATAGTTTTGTTCAGTGCAAATACCGGAGTTTTTTCTACATAAGTCGTTATATGAAGAGATATTTTCATTGCAAAGCTTTCCCTGGTAACATCAAACGATATTGCACTCAAATATGAATTTTGTGTTAAAATTCGTGTTAACCTACACTGTTTACATACATACTCACATACGCACACGCCAAAAAGGCCGTTTTATGAACTTTTGTTTTCTTTGAGGACAGAGTTTTAGGTGTTCTCAAACGTTGTGTGGTGAAATGGTATTTTTAGCTAGAGTGCAATGCCTTCGTTTACGTACCTAAGCGAAACCGCAGAGAAAGTAAAGAGCTTGTCATCTGTGCACTTTAAGGAAACGCAAGTGTCTAATTCCCTCAATTTTAATTACGCCACCTTTGGACGCGAATGGAATTATTATCTTGAGGCAGAGAAAAGCAAAGCATTTATGAGAGCACTAAAACCGTTATACACCGTTCTTTCCTTCACAAGCCGTGCTGGAATGTAAGACACGATGTTAAAATATCACGGGATTTGCATAGCATTCCCTTCAACGGAAAACAAGCTTTGATGACATTCTTACAGAATTAAATTCGTCTCTAGGTATTCAAATAAAGAGCAGCGTCTCTTATAGTCTTGTTTTTATTACTTTTTGCAAACATCGCGAATTTAACATTTATAAGGCAGGTGTAGTCAGAAGATCCAACACTGCTTATCACCCTTCTAAAAGCTTTGCTGAATCCCGAATAATAAACTTCCTCGTCTGCAGAGTTTTAGCTTTCAAGTGGTCATTTTGGCCAGTCAGGAAGCGTATCCAAATTGCTGCTCTGTGCGCGTTTACTTTATATATTTTATGTCCAAAATTAAAGGCAAATTCTGACAAATGTGTGACTACTCTGTGACAGCGTGACCTCCTCTGCTAATGCAGCGTAATTCTAGTAACTGGATTAGCAAACACTTTTCTTGCCCGAAAATATGGTCGAGCTACTGAATGGTGAAATCACAAGCTAACTGTCCATGTTCTCACTAGCGGAGTACCGTTAAGACGGTGCATCGCTGAATTTTGGCAGATGAAGTTTCTCATGTCTCAGGAAAGGCAAATTACCATGTATTTTTTAGCAATTTGTTGTAAGCAGTTCTAGTACTCAAACCACCAATTCATTCTGCGTCGATTATGATATATGTATGTACAATTTGAACGAATAAATTTGGAACACCTGTATATAGTAATGTATTTAGTATTATTATGAAGAGAAAAAAGTTTTAAATATAACATGTGTATGGGCGATGTATGTGGAGTAATCTAAAAAATCACTCCACCGATTTTAATAATTCTTTCATCAATCAAAAGCCCAATAACTTCTGAGGGACGACTTAATAAAACACCTAATTCAATTTCATAAACTACTAACATATTAAAACAATCCACAAATACCTTGTACTTGAATACGACCCATTGGAATTAAAAAAGCACTTGTTTTTGAAGTGGTTTTGAGCTGAGATTGCCATTAAGCAGAAAATAGTTGCCACTCCACAGAATACTACGAGTATTTCATAGTAAACAACATGTATTTGCGTAGATCCTCATGAAAATCGAATTTGCCAGAGCCAACTACTTTAATAAACCTTAGGTAAGAACTGTTTGTGTTTTCATTATCTGCGAGCCATGAAAGGGGTTCATGCACACATTTAGCAAAGCCTATAATCAAGCAATTAAAAGATGACATGAAATCCGGACCCTGGTCGTGATGTACCTCCCTTGACTAGCTAACAACAACAAGGCAATGATCAGTCTTTATAATGGATGAACAAGTAAGGGTAGACTATCAGCATATTTTGCCTAAAATGAGTTTGTCGCTGCCTGCTGCGTTCACAGAAGATCAAGATTACTGGCGATCACACAGTTCACTTTCTTCCCGTAAAAGCAGAAGAAAGGAGGGAGGAAAAGAACTTTTCACTTTAGAAGGGGTGGAGCAGAGATGATGGAAACGGTCCATCAGCCATCCCCCAATCGCTCAAAGCAGTGGGGGGGGGGTGAGTTTTCTGTATGTTTTATACATCGCCCTCCTAAGAGAATCTATTTGATCGACACAGGCAACTTCGACCTTCCTCAGGGGGAAAAAGTTATGCAAAGAATGAAGCAGATTTATTGGAAAGACTTCGGAGATTTCTAGGAGCAAAAATCGGAGACCTTATTATTAGTGATGCAAATGTAATTCATTTTGTAGGTTTTTGGCGAGCTTCTGAGTTGCATAAGCGAAATTATGCTACGTTCAGCATGAAAGAATCTGCACTGAAAAATATGAGTAGAACATCGGAATTCCGAGTAGCCCAGCAGTATATGGCCTCTTTGTTTACTTCTATTGGTCCAATGTGGCCCAATACAAATATCTTATGTAATTAATAATTATCCACTATAATTAGGATTAAGTATAATACTATATAAATGCAAATGAAAATTAATAGAAAGATTATATATACTTGCATTGAGTTTTTTTCTGGAATTTCCGAAATATTCCTCGTTATTGGTTTACATTTTCAAAGACTTAGGGGAAGTCATTATTGGTTCCTCTTTCTTTCTTATACAAAGAAAATGGAATTTCAAAGGCATCATAGCCATATTCTTTTAGAAGATTTGAGTATCTCTTAAGCCTGTACTCCTTTAATCTTCTTTTACTTGGGAGGAAATACGAAATAATTGATATTAAAACAAACTTTTTATCTGTATTGACATGAAATAGATAGAAGAACACGCTTTTGTAAAAGTAGCTTGTTGAAGAATGGTTACAGAAGGTCATGCGATGTAACATCATTTTCTTCTTTTTGTATCTGGATCCAAAAGTAACGCTAATCGTAGAACCAACGCCAAATGGAAATCGTCCGGCTAATCAGATGAATTTTGCTTATCAGCTCTTGCAATTCGCATATGAAAGGCAACTACCCTAGACAGGTTTCTTTAACAAATAATAATATGCATCATAGAAACCAATGCATTTCGGTTACTATTGTGATGTTGCAAACAAATGCCTTTAATGTGAGACAAATGAGAACTAATCAAAAGTTGAGATGGGAAAATTAAGAAATTCCATATTCTAAACCATGATTGCTATCATGGAAACAAGTATTATTACTACTGCCTTTACGGTCGAACGCTCATATTGTGGCTTCTCAACCTAGAGGTCCCTGATTCGATTCTCCGCTGGAGCAAGACATTTATGTTTAACCAGAATTACTCCTCGTTCCCCACAGCGTTTGGAAGCGTGAATGTGGGAGTGAATGTGTATTTTAAGACCAATACTAACAAAACTTATATTTCAGCGAGAAGTAAGGCTATCAATTGTTTCTGAAGTCAAAGACCCCCATACGACCAAAGAAGTTAAAGGGGTCTACAAATAAGAAAAACATTTAAGGATCAGTTCTACGTTTTGTAGTGTGTAGAATTCAGTGCACCTGACAAAAGCTTGGAGTTTCATAATATTTTGGTAAATTATTCTTAACATCACTAGACGTAAGATTTTACGGTTTTAAAATAATTTCCGTTAGCAATGAAACGCACTTTTGAAATATTCTATTGTGGAAATCTTTTGAGAAACAACAGTACAAAACAGAACGCACCTGTTCAAGCACATTCGGAAATATAGAATTTCTTCTAGTATGTGACGAGACGCGAGAAGTTAAATGCCTTCTATTCTTGAAGAACTTTTATTCCTGAAGGGTTCACTTATTGATATAGTGTAATTGGAGGAAGTGCAACATTTAATGGCAGATGAACGCTGGCCAATGTTTGTGCTGGGCGCTGTTGCCAAAACTGTAGGTATGTTTTGCATGTTTTGAGCGTCAGCCACGGTGCCGCTTAATTAAACAGCACATTACACATCCTTAAACAATTAAAATCTTGTCTTGCTGTTCTTAACCTAAGAAATGCCTTTTTCAAAATCTCCCAAATTGATAGGTTTATAGGTTTTACTCGCAGATTGAAATGTAGGTACACTCTCTTTTGGCTCTGATGAAGTTGCGTTACTATAAATGCATGACACTGTTTCCACTTCCACAGTCAATTCCTGGAATTTTGGAAATTGTACAGTTGTCCTATAATCTGAGCTGGTATATATTTTAAAACGCTGTATACCTTAAATACAGTTGTCTGCCCTACGTATGAATCACTTCACGTTTATTAATAGAAAAATCACTTATCTCATCTTCGGTGACAGTAAGTCATTTCTTTCTGCAAACTCCGTGATTCGTATTTTCATAGCAGAAACACGGCATGTATTCCATTCCAATAATGTAACAATAATAATAGTTGATGCAAAGGAACTCGAATAAAATAAGTAATGTAACAATAGACGAAGACTAGTTAGGCGTAAACACTTATGGAGGTACCTAACTCCTATTCCGGAACGATTATTTTGAATACGATGTGATTTCAAAACAGAAGTGTTACTGAAAATACCAATTTTCATTTCTATTTATAAACGGTTACATGAAGCATACTTGCCTGACTGAGACACACGTGAATAAATTCACTTCACTTAATGTTAACTATGAACTTCGCCTGAATGCTATGCATGTCCGCAGTACAGTCACGTTAGAGAAGTTTCCGCATAATCAGGGGTAACAGAAAACAAACGATAAGTGTTTGAAATGCATAGCG
The DNA here is from genome assembly GCA_030765045.1 of Tenodera sinensis. NCBI lineage: Eukaryota > Metazoa > Arthropoda > Insecta > Mantodea > Mantidae > Tenodera > Tenodera sinensis. Next base: position 54,235,435 of record CM060967.1, read on the forward strand.
CCGTGTGGGTTCATTGGTGTTTGTTGAATATGAATGCAGCCGATCTTTGTTTCGCGAAGTTGAGACGGACATTCGCATGTCCTTTCACCTCCTCATAAGTTTGTCACTAAGCACTGAAGCAGCATTTTTCCTCTCTGCAAAACTTGTTCCATTACCTGAGGCTAAGTTCACTGCATTGTGACTTCAGACTGTTTATTTAAAATTATAGCTGCTAAATAAATAAATAACCAAAGGCAAAATCCTGTAATACTTAGAAGGAACAAAAAAGAAACCACTTGATGTATTAAGGGAGTTTCCTAGCATTTTCATGTTATTACTTTTATAATGTGTTGCAAATAAGGCACCGGACGGGGCGAGAACCAGTGCGCCTTCCGTCAGAGTTATACGTAAACGACCGGCAAGTCATGGTTACGAAACAATAATCACTGTACTAACTTACATTACTGCATCACAACCGATGTTGAAATTGATGACCTTCATTGCGAACATACTATCTATATCTACAATAACAGTTCTGGCTTACCGAAAATCCCTATATTATTCATGCAGTTCTTCACCACGCTGCAAAAGTTGGGGTTTGGTGCGCTTAGAGTTATCTGTCCCAAATTTTATGCTACAACAGTATATTCAAACATATGTGTAAATTCTATTTAAGTGCTTTTTCCCGCAATTAATAAGAAATGAAAGCTTGTATGGCTGGTTTCAGCAGAATTCAGCTACAGTGCACATTGCTGCGAATCCTATGCATGAAATGTATATGGAAACAGAATAATTAGCCGGAAACTGTGGCCACGTCGTTCCCCTTATGCCATTTTTATTTATGGAAAACGTTAAAGAATGAAGTGTACGCATAAAATTCACACACTTTACAAGAACTGAAGGGCAACATCACGAAATACAATCACATGAACGTTTGCGAGTAGATCAGAATTGTTTTCGGATATATAGGGAACGTGTTCATGTTGAAGGACATCAGTTGTGACGTGATGCAAGTAACACTATAAGTTAGTGCAGTGCTCCGTACTCATGACGTGCCGGTCGTTTACATGCAACTTCGGCGGAGGGCGCGCCATCTTCGCCCAATGCAATTCCACCGCGGGGCGGTCCGCCGATCTACTAACGCACTCTAGTATTTAAGAATCAACCGACCTGCATTTTGAAGAGGATACCAACACTGATTTTGATCATTCAGAGACAAAGTAGTTCCTCATCGAGAGTTTTCCTCAATTTTAAGCATTTCAAAAATGTATTTGTTCGTCAGTTTAAAGCAAATTCCAATGAAATTTAATGAAATTTTGCAGAAAACGTTTGCTGCATTAAACACTGATTTTAGGTTTCTCGCAATTGACTTTAGAAAATCAGTACACTACAAACACCTCAAAGCGACTAACCTTGAATTGACCTTTCATGTGCGCATTAGTCACGCTTAACCTTCATTCGCTGAAATACATAGTTCTATCTGAATTTCCCGTCTCATGTTCAAACGTTGCATGACATTATTAATCAGTGCATAAATTATAACCTATTGAAAAGAAAAAGCACTTAGCACAGTTTTAGCCATTATCATCACCATCGTCAACTTCATGTTCATGTGTGTGGTTCAGACTGTGTCAGGCATTCAGGCAATACCTCTGCGAGTAATCTAAATAAATATGATTTGGCATACAGGACGCACAAAAAGTGTTAAATATGGGCCATAAGCTTTAAATGGATCAATCAAATTAAGTGCTGATTCTTGTAATTCTCACGGAAGGTGGCGACCCTCCAGAAGACTTAGGAGCAGCATCTCAACAGCCTCTAAGTAGGGTGAGAGTAGCGAACATCAGGATTTTAAATAGAACTATGGTGTATATCTTAGACATAACAGTCCTCAATAAATTAAAAAAACTATTGTTTAAAATATTTGTCCCAAGTGAAACAATAACATTTATATCGCACTGAAATTATATTTAACAGCTTAATGAACCAAAGAAAGAAACATTGGAGTAATGCATAAGAATAATATTGTGAGAAAATCTGTCCTTTTTGTAGCCTTATACAAAGAAGGTAAATTAATTTATTTTGAGTATTAATTGTTGATAGGATACCTGGAACATAGATATTGCTGTCAAACGCAAACATACTGTTTATTTGTGTAGAACATTACTATCCATAGCAAACCTTAGTGGAAAGGACAGTATGTCCTCATTTTGAGGACTCAAATAGAGGTGCACCCAGACACAAACATAGTACAATCCACGGTCTAGAAAAACTATAAAGAAGTTCAATGAAATAAGAATCGTAATGAGAAACATAGTACAGTGTCAGTCATGAATCTATTACTAATTTATATGAAATCTGTTAAATGACACTCACGCAAAATACAGGTTTAAAGGAATAAGTGAAATTCACTTTCGCCGAAAAAAACAACTAAATTCTGTGAAACACTAAAAAACCAAAATCCAGGTTTACCAAATAGAAGAAAATTTTATGATGAGGCTATGTTTTATCTAAATGGTACGATTAACAGGTTTAGCTGTCGTTATTTATCACCGAATAATTCATCGTGCATGAACCAAACCTTACACAAAATCCATGGAAACTAAACGTCTAGGCTGATTTACTTTTTAGTCATAACAGGACATTTTCATTGAAACATCTAAACACGTACATACTACGTAACGATATCATTCCGGTTTTCGAACTTTAGTTAACATACCTGACAGTTTCAACAAGATGGACATCCTGCACACGTTGGAAGAGATGTGAGAATTCTTAGATGGAAGATGGATAGAAAGAAGAGGGTATATGAAATATTCATCTAGATCGTCAGACTTCAATTCTCTATATCACTATCTGAGGAGTTATTTAAAATCCAGAGTGTACCAAAATAGACCCAAAAATGTATAATAGCTGAATGGATATGTATTTGAACCGTCAAATTACTGTACACAATGAACTCTTGTGACACTGTTTGGAATATAAACGCTCACTTCGAACATGTGTTATTGTGAGAATTGGTACAATAGGGAATCAAAAATAAAGAGGTGGCTTTGAAACCAACCCTTGTTATACTTGGGCCTTGTTTCAAGAACTTTTCTCTGATTCATTAAGTGTGTTAAAGAAGATTTCAAATATCATGGAGCAAGTATGTGACCCTCAAAAGTGGCATATAGATTCATTCCACATTTCTTCACGGGACAATTTGTCTTACAGCAAGTCTGTCTGCAATCAAATAACTGTTTACCTTACTAATGTTGATGACTCCAAAGGTTTAACAACATATAAATAGGGGAGCCACATTCCAATAGATGTCCAAGAATGTTTACATTTTGAGCTTCTGTATGACAAGTGACAAAAACATTGATTTGTTCTTAAAATAACTTAATATAACATAACTTGTAAAAATGCCCTTAGTTAAAAGGTCTTAAGAACTCGCAAAAATGACCCTTAAAGTGGTTTAATTTCACTGAAAAATATTATGAGCCACATAAATTTTTCACATATCATCGCCCTAGCGTCATCATAAAACTATGCAGAATCATCGAAATCTGGGCCCTAGGGGAGAACTATGGGGTTCAATAGCAGTTTTTCCATCACTTCCTGATTATGTGTATAATAAATATTATTTGATATATCCTGCACAGTATGTCATAAGTAGGCTTCGGTCCTAGTTGCATCTGGTTGGCATTTCAGCCATATTTGCAGGGAGATTTCGTGACGTAGTACAGTTGGGTAGGTGCGGTACAGTCACATCACCTTACAAACAGGTTACGGCAGCTGTGTTTCACCTTCTCCTTCCTTACCTCCTATACAATAAACAAACATCGAGTGCAAAATAACACAGAGAAGTAGCTCTCAACATGTCATTTTCAACCCGGACCGGAGCCTAGTCATAAATGTCATTCTGTTGGTAATTACTCAGCTTCCATTTTTCTCTCTTAACGTCCATACCTAACTGTCGTAGTGTAATACAGGTCTCGTCAAGGTATTTTATATGTGGATTGCAGTATGTCCTTTTACAAATAAAGGTTTCATAATGTTATTAATAAGGAGCGAACGTTCATACATGAAACAAAAGGTTGATAAGTTTTGGCTACAGGAGGCCAGCTGCAGTTGCCGAAGGAACTTTGCAGATAACGTTGTTGCATAACTTACAAAGCTGTCACCATTTGAATTAAAATATTCACTCGCAAAGTATTGTACAAGTTCAGCAATACATGAATATTTCAATTATCGTGCTGGAGGAGTTTTACTGCGCGTGTGTAACCAGTGAACACATTCGAGAAACAATATGCACTATAGGCAGTGAGCGCAGTTATTTGTGCTGTCACTCTACGCGTACAAATACGTCACGCTCTGTACATGTGGCAGGTAACTTGCGATCGCCTCCTTTTGCGATAGCTGCATAAAGGTTCGAACCCTAGTTATTAATTATTCCCCAAGTTTTGGTGTATATAGAAATCTTCTGTGAAATCTCTCTATCAAAGAAGGGTAATGCTCATCCGATAAATGTAAATTAATTTACTCTTTTTAAGCTTTACAAACGTTTGTTAATTAAAATGTAACAGGAAGCCTGCATGATACGCGTAATTACCTTGCATTGCTCATAATTGTTATGGTTTAAACTTACAGTAATCAGAGTGATTAATTCAGATATTATAGCATTAAATGTGTGTGTTTTGCAATTAGTTCATATGTGCCTATAAAAGTGGCTGGTTTTCCAAAGCAGCTAGTAATTTAGATTGGTTATGTGTTCACAGATTCGAAAAAATGCAGTGTTCTTTATGCTCTCCTCCTTAAACATAAAGATAAATGTTCGATTCTACCCAATTATTATTGGGAACCATTCTTTATTCTATAATAAAAAGTCATACCTTGCGTTCATAAGAAAAATGAATTTCTCTTTTAGTTATTAGAAACCGCGCTTATAACTCTGTGAAACTAGATGTTAAATTAAGGTTAATGTAACAAAGTATGATGCATGGAAGTTCCACATTACCTAAGGGCTTATTTTCTCAGTATATCATTATTACTTCATTACGGTTATAGCCACGAACAATGTTTAGAAAGTTTTGGGAAGTGAGAGCGAGTGTGTGTGTGTGTGTGTGTGTGTGTGTGTGTGTTTGTGTGTGTGTGTTTGTGTGTGTGTGTGTATGTGTAAATGTAATTTCCCTCGGTCTAAAGGGATGGTGCAAGAGGTTATGATTAAACGCAAGCAAACAGCGCGTGTCCTCGAGTTATGTCAGGACTGGCAATTGATACTCTCTGAGTGCAACACACTCACGCCAAGGAGGGAGGGTCGCTCAAGATATTCCGCAAGTTATATCTTTTCAGGAATAGTCAGACAGTCCTAGTGGGACTCTGTAGCGCCTTGGTGGGTTTCTGTCTCACATTCAGGAGGTCCCGAGTTCAAATTCCGAATAGGGCAAGTTATCTGGCTAATTTGTTCTTTTCTTGAGGTTTTCCCTTATACTGAGAAGACGAATGTTGGGTAACTTTTAGCTCAATGGACCTCGGGCTCATGTGAGTATAATTTCCCCATTTCACTCATTTATCAGCCCATATGACATTAGATACGTTGCAAGACAATATAAAAAAGAAGAGAGTGACACAATCCTCATTAAAGCAACTCGTCCAAACTTAGATTCAGACCCGATTCCTCCAGTTTATGAAATAGACATGCTAGCTTTAATGTTAAAACATAATGAAATACGAAAATAATGCCTTTGCGGCGTTTTCTAAGTCGAGAATTGCGTGTATTCACACAACTACTTATGGTTGACCTACTGGGGGAAAAAATGCATTTAGTGAAAAGGAGTTCAGAGTGATTCAAGTTTTTCTACCACTTACATGTAATACCACAGAAAACATTGCATTCCATCTAGAAATTTGATATGCAGTTTTTGAGGTCTACAAAATGCGGAAAACTTTTTCGTGTCCTTTAAGAAGGTATGCGTGCGCATATGAGTGTGAGAGCTAGTGTGCAACTAGCGTAATGATGCAATACTGAATTGAAGCCCAAAAATAATGGTATAATAAAATCTCGCTTATCCGAAATGAACGGGCGGGCACAACAACGAATAAGCGAACAATTTGGATATTATATTTTTATACCTCGCCTAATAATTATGTTTTATAACAAAACAACAGAAACTTTTAACTGAAAGAATGAGTCTGTTTTCCCGATGGGTACTATTTCTTCGCTACCAGGTACCACCATCTTTTCAACATCATATTGATCCCTGTTACTCACGGTATTTTATTCCAGTTTCTAGAAGATTTAGCAGTTCGTACTTCTGGTCGCAAAAATTAACAAGAGAGGTACTTTCTCCGTCAGTTGTTTCATATCGATCATTGAACTTTTGATTCCTGCAAAAATGCATCCTTGCATCCAGGGATATCTCACACTAAAGATACAATGAATTACTCGATTTCATCTTGAACTTTTTTCCATTACTTAATATTTAAGTTAGTCATTGTTAACACATATTTGTTAGTGTAAGCTAAATTTACAATTCATCTACCAATTCCCATGGCAACAAAACTAAAACTGGCCATTAATACTTACGGTACTAGTAGGAAATTACGTCACACCCTAGAGCATACTGACCTAAAAATAAGTTATTAATGAATCCTTAGCAAACTGTACAAACATACGAATTACTTATTGATTAAAATATTAAACGTGCAATTTATCAATTCCTTTAATTCTTCAGTATTTCTTGAGGTGAAACTTGAAGTTTCACATGAAATATATATACAAAAGAGCGGATAAAAAGCCCTTGCCCATATAATGTAGTTTTGCATATGTTTACATTGAGAATTTATTTTGTCTTAATGTTCAATAAAATATGGAAAAGCAATTTCGTTTTATTATTGCATTTTCCGGGATTTTCAAGTATTACAAAAAGTCATTGGCCATCCGCGAACTCGAATGCTTGGGAAAACTCGGCTCTGCGGGCCTCGTATTCCCATTTTCGACCTCATAAGTATCACAGTTCCTGTCTCCCTGTGAAAATACACCTAATAAGATGAAAGCAAAGACCACATGCTTATATATTTGTTAAAGATCAATAATTCCTTCAGGTTTCTGTTTAATGTTAGTGGAATGGTTTTGATAACAGAAGATAAATCATATACATTGTGCTTCACTGACTAATACAAAAAGTGTTTAAAATATAAGAACTTTAAATTTCCTAAATTCCTTTAATGCAAGAACACAGTTACAACGCTGAAAATCTGATCTTGGGTCTCTCCGCTCTTAGAACAAACATTTCGCAGTAAAGATCGGGTGTTCTCGTTATTTATCGCTTATGTCCGCCTGGTGTAGTTATCCCTTGCTTCCGATCGTTCTCTTTTTTTGTACCCTGAAGCCGGTGAAAGGGTTAATTTATTATTGTTATTTTTGTATTTTATCTCGGGATGGGTGTGAATTATTGCTTTGGTAGCGTTTACAGCGCGAGATAACCCGCCGTCTCGTTAAATTCATGCTATAATAGCAGGATATGTGTAGAGTGAGGATGCAAAGCACTTGAGCTATCGGCGCTAAGGCGTATTTATGCAATAAATAAGAGAACAGGTGGAAATTGCCTTACTCTAGGAGTAGTACTTTTATACGAATTTGTTTTTCCTTGATAGCAAGAAGCAATGAAGCACTGGTCTGAGATTCTCTTGGAATCTATTAAGACATAATCGATGACATTTGGCGAAGATTGCTGAAAATTTTGATTTTTGCTTTTTCATTCCTATTATGCTTATACTTTGTACTTTAACGGCCCATTTTCCTTTTCTCAACATCGGCCATTTTAAAACTGCAGGAGGGCATTTAAATGTGTCACTGTGGGTGGGTGTTCCTCTCGTTCGTTTTTGCTGTCTTTTATTTTAGTCTCTTGCAGGAAATTTTCCTTCAGAGAGGTTGTGAGTTGCCTGTGCTGAAATGAATTCGATATATCCCGTTGAAATGCTGCAAATCTACACGAGGTTTGCTTGTAAACAGAGAATTGCAGTCAGTGTTCTGTAATTCCGTAATATTTCACAGTTCCAGATATACATTAAGCATTGTTTAGGTGTTTAATAGGTTATTTGTTGTCCGTTAGTTTATAGTAAAGCATTGCAAGCAGATATTTTATGAGTTTGGTGTACAAATCAGCAAAAGAACTTACTGAAGAGGTTAGTAAGAACATTACATGTCTAAATTTTGTGAACAATGAAAAGTCGAAATAAAAGTGTTCATAGTAGTAAACGACCAAGCAAACGTACAAACATATGTTGTTAAACCTTAAAATCTATTTCTTCTAATTCTTTTCTCTTATTCAGCATTTATTTCACTATTCAAAATGCTCTTTGAACCGCAATTTATAACTTATTAGCCTGCAATTTTTAGGAAAGCTTCAGAGATTACCGTATTAAAATTTTTCATGCACTAGTTACAAAATTTTAAATAATTGAGTTGAAATTAAGTAGTTTTCATAACTCATACTGAAAAAAAATTTAAAATACCAATAAACTGCGTACAAAAAATGTGTTTCTCTTAAAGTAATTAAATCTAAGTAATGGCTATATTACAGTTTCTTTATGTGTATTCGGAGCAAAAATTAGAACTGTGGGGTGCAAGGGTCATTTCATATCATGTCAATAAGTGATTTATTATTAACACATATATTACTAATTTAGAGCGGTTTGGCATATGAATTCTGTCGCCGAGAGAGCTTGTTCTAGCTAGGACGCTAAACACAGCAGAGACCTCCTGGCTAGCCAGCGAGCCCCGCTTCCCTTCCATAATACCTAGAAATCCATTGGCTGGAAGCTATATCGTCTCCTTTCACCTCTCTAATTCTTGTAACCAAATTTTGCCCCTAATGACCCACTCTCTGGTGTTCTGCTAATTACCTATCGACCTTTTCCACTGTCAGATCAAACCAATTCCCTATACAAGATCATTTATTCAGTCAAGTTTTATGCAGTATATTCCTCTGATTTTATATTTTCTCTGTCTTGTATAAATCAATTAATTACCAAGCCTATTTCACTACATCCCTCATTCTCTTAAATACCAACTTTTCGTTTTTGAGTAATGCTGTTCATAGACATACACGCGCACACGCACAGCACACACACAAATTTTCTCTCTCTTTCTCTTTCACATACTCTCTCTCTCTCTTTCTCTCTCTCACTTTTAATAAAAATGCTGTTTTTGGATTCATGCGGCCCCAAAACATTTTCGGTGAAATCTTGACATCAAATTTTTGGATAAAATACAATACTTCCCCTACTTACCATACATGGTAGAAAAAGTAAAAGTGTGACGGATGAAAATATAGTTATGGGGTGTGTGTTTACTACATGCGAATAAAGTATATCTAAAGGTAATAACAGAGTTTGAAAATGTTATATTATATTGTGTTCATTAATAATTTCATGTGTTTTGATCACTTTCATTGTTTTATTTTCAATTATTTTAATTATAATATTTGCTTCTGTAACCCCGAATAGTATGATCACAGTTAAAGCTCAATGTCTTTCACTAAATTAGATTAACCCTCGCATTACCAAGGGGGGGGGGGTATACTTTATGCCCACCTTCTGTATCTTTTTAAATTTTGTATTCTAATTTTGTTATTAAACGCATACAGCTAATAGTTGTCAATCACTGTTTCTACTTCAGGACTGCGTATTCGTTTCAAATGTTTCATTGTCGATGTTCATGAGAAAGAAATGTCAAGGTGGTCACAAAGTACTGCCCAGTCGGTATAATGTGGTTCATGTAAAAAAGCAGAAATGAATAGTTAAACAGTGTTAAATATTATCTTTGTAAAAATGGTAAATTTGTTTTAAAAATTGCTAGCATAGCTTGTTTCCAGCGGTGTTCACCTCCGTTGGTAGTATAAGCTCTGTAATTATTGGCATAAGATCAATGTAATTCATGTAAAAAAACGAAAAAGTAATAGTTAAACACTGTTAAATATTACCTTTATAAACATGATAAAATACAATACTCCATTTTGAAATAAGTTTGTTTTAAAAATTGTTCAGACAATTTGTCACTAGTGGTGGTCACAAAGTACCTCCCCCCTTAGTAATGTAAGCTATGAAATAAGGTTTGGTAATGTTAGAGCTAAGGTTTCAAAAATAATCTGTTGTGTAAATATAAATTGAGAAATTATGTGTATGATTGAATTATTAAAGAGGTATACTACAGAATACGGATAAGCCATGATAAGAGAATAAATGACGAAATATAACTAGTTTCAAAGAAATTGCTAAACTTGCGAGTTTTAATATAAATTTAATATACGAATATACCAGTCCCATTCGTGTACATTTTGGTGTTTCGAGGCACAGGGAATTACGAGTTTGAGTCCCGCCAAGGCCATGGATGTTTGTGTGCTCATAAATATGGCGGAAGTGTGCACAAACAGAAAACAAGGAAAACATAAACAAGAAACTACGGCACAAAAAAGAAAATACTAGAAATGATGATGATGATGATTATGATGATGATGATAACATGCTTCGGCATAAGGTAAACCTTTTCTGAAGCTGTTTAAAATGGCATTCCTGTGCTGAGAAACATTTTGTGACCATCCATTCATGTGACCTTTAGGTGAAAGGACATATGTACGTTCCTAGTGAGGTCCCTGATGTAACAGGTGGTAGTGATGTCCTTCACGACGGGTCAGGAGCAGAAGGGCAATCTATCGTTCATGGGATACTCTAGCTCTTTAGGTCCCTTTAGGTGAGTTTTCTCCAAGATTCCAATGGTTTTTGTTGATTGCAGTGATGGGAGAAACATTTAATATGAAAACAAATATTAGCAAAAACAGACTTGCCAGCAAAGTCTTAAGTGATGTAGAATCCAGTCATTCGACTCCATTTATGACGGCGTGTAACATGTGACATTTACTTGTTGAATTTTAACGTCTGGTATTCGAATACAGTATAACTCATTCGTTATTCATATTTTCGTTTAATCATATTTATTGACTTGGTCATAAACGAACAGCTTCCGTACATGTGTAACCAAATCCATGACCGTGAATCAGAGTGTGATTAGGATTTAGCAAGCGATTTCAAGTATATATTTTTGGACCCCTATACTTAAATATATTCATTTGGTATCAGAAATTATTCATTCTCTCTTAGTCATGGCCACTGAAAAACAATTTATTCAACAATATGATTTTGTATTAATTGTATTCCACTGCTTTTATTCTTTACAATGAAATACTAAAGTCTCTGTTCACATTTTACAAACGCTTACTAACAAAGACTAAAAAATCAAATTATGCTATCTACCTTCTTAACATACAGGTTTCGTGAGGTGCAATTTATAGAGGGAATGTCTGCTTGAGTATTTTCTATGATCCTTAGTGTTGTATTAAAAATCTTTAGTTTAATTTTAAGAGATGCACCTATATAACCTTCAGCTACTGTTGTGGACTTCCGACCATCTTGGCGTTAAGGGTTGTATGCCGTCACCTGCATCAAATAACGTTGTAGTTCACCTATCATTTTTATTTTCTTTCGCACGTGTCTTAATATTAACTATGTATTGTGTATTTAAATGTCGTAGAAGAACTATTGCATGAAAGCCTCATATAAAGGTTATTAAAACGCTCGTGAAGTTATTCGTCATTCGCGTTATAATAACTCGCATTATAGATCGTTGGATAAATAGCTATAGCCTTCCAAGGGCTGCGGCAAGATTTGTTTTAATTGTATTGCTAATACATAAACAAATACGTAGTTTAGTACTATGGCCATCATTTGAACTTAACATCCACAGATCGAAACCACCTTAAGGAGAATATAGTGGGCTTGTTTAATGATAACCTCATTAATGTGGTGTGCCAAGGTAGTTATAATCGCCTATTTCTCTTCGAGTATTTTCTTTTGGCTTCAACGATCTTTCGAGGTAGTATGCTCCATACTTCTCGATACTCTACAGCAGTATCTGCAATTACAAGTTCAGGCGAAGAAGGTCGATGTAGTCGAGCTTTAAGGGCGCTCAACTACATGGTAATCAGCGCCCTTAAAACACAATTCATGGAAACAGCTATAAAATAAACTTACATAAAATTACCAGCAAAAAGGAAAATAAACATACATAAATATACAAATCATGAGGCGATAACCACAATAAAAGCAAGGTGACTAAGAAATCAGAAGAGTATAAAAAATAGATGTCTAAAGTTTCAAATTCACAAGCACATATTAATTTTCGCTAAAAACTTAAAAAGTTTTCAACGACTTCCTTATCGTCCGCCAGGACCTTTGCAAGGCTGACAGGCAGCTGCAGAGTGTTTTGGAGGTACGCTAGAGAGACACTCTAGCAGCACGTGACGGACTGACAAAAGGTTCTCGCACAGTGGACAAAGAGGAGCACGGTCCCGTTTAAAAAAGGAACGAAAAATTGCAGTGGCCAATGTGCAACCGAGCCAAGTTAACCTCCTCGCGACGAGATATGTGAGAGAATGTTACCCGGTGTATCGGAAGTTTTTTTTTTTTAACTTCCCGAAGCTTATTACTGCTTGTATGACCTCTCTTCGTGCCAGCACGACAGCACTGCTCTCCGCTCTTCAACCCCTAAAGTCTTCCTAAATAACACGAGAGATGGTAATACTGGGTTCTGTGGTTGCCGCCTTTGCTGCCAAATGTGCCATTTCATTCTCCGGCAAACCTACGTGACCATAAATCCATGCACACACCACGTTAACACCAGAAGTGTTTAAAACACGAAGGGCATCTCAGAAACGTCGTACTTATACAATAGGATGTAAGTTGTACAGCTCACAAAGGCTCTGAAGTACGCTAAAAGAATCACTTGAAATCAGACTGACCTAATTTAAAAAGGCGCACATATAAAACGGCTGTGGGTGGGTGGGACTTCCCCTAGTTCAGTATATAACAAAATTCCTAGCGGTGCGGCTTGAGAACATAAGAAGATACCGTACCTTGTCCTTCTATGTTTACTGTGCATGTGTAGACCAATCACAAGTGTTAGCTTCCAAAACGTAAGGCGAAAACGAAAGTGTTTACATCTAAAAATCAGATCAATTCCCTGACCAACCTCAACGTAACGTTGTCGACATGCTACACGTCCGAAGGGGCTGAACGTAGTATTTCTTCACGTATTTTAAGTGATTAATTATTTCGAAACCCTGTGAAATGTCTCGTAATTACTACCAAAGGTATTCCAGAAAGAATTTACTCTACGCATTTTACAACTAACGAACTGTTATCTTCGTATATTCTTGTGGAATCGCGTATCCAATTTGGAACAAAAATTTTCATTCTTTCGAAATCGGTTGACCAAAGAACAAAATGCCATTCGACCTTTTTGTTTGTAATGCTTCTATGAAACACATAATATTAGAAGAAATGTAATGACTTCCCTTCCATCCTGTATACTTGGAGCAGAAATGCCCCTCCTTCAGGAGAGAGCTGTTGTAATATTTGTAGGCGAGTACCGTCTGGTTCTGATGCTAACAGTCGCGAAGCTGAAAGAAAATGTTCTAACTCCACCATGGTGAAAAGGTGACAGTAATTGTCTGTGTTTCTAGAACGAAACGCGAAGCCTTGAGATTCCACCTGAGTTTTAATTGGAAGGAACTCAGGGGAGTAGTTATTTGAGCTAGACACTTGAGCGAAAGCGTTGCCAAACGTGTTAGCCACATCAAATTGATCAACAACAGCTCCTGTAGCTGTTTTCGAGCTCGCAATCGGTGTATGGGTCGAGTTAACGACTACACGCCTCAGGCTATTCTACACAGCCGAGCAAGGTGTATGTTGGTTAAATGAAGCTGCAAATTTGCTCCATGATGTCGTTTTGCTATTCGTAATGGCTTGTGTGGTCCTGGAGCGCATTTTCTTGAATTGGACTAGGTTATCCAATGTAGGGTAACCTAATCCTGAGAGCACGCCTTCGAGCACGAATTGCATTCATCCGTCCGCCAAGTGAGGAAATCAATGGGGATGGGAAGTCCACCGCGGAATAGAATCTCTCTCGGTGAGATGGTGCACCAAATCATTTACTGAGTCGTGCTCGTTGTAAGTAAATTTGGCCAACTGTATGTAAAGGTTCCAGTTGGCATTGTCCAAGCGCCATTTAGGCATAGGGTGGAACATGTATCTTGCGTCAAGACTAATAAGATATGGTAAGTGGTCACTATAGTGTAAGTAAGAGATGACATTCAATTGTAAGAGAATTGCCAACTGCGGTGAACAAACAGCAAGTCTGAGAGAATGTAGACTCTCCGGTGTTTAGGAGAGCTAGGTTGTAATGGTCCATGAAATCAACCTGTCAGGTAGCCTCTCGGACGAACGCGACTTGAACCCCAAAGTGGATGATGCAAGTTGAAGTCTCCAACCAACAGAAAAGGTGTTGGTAACTGAGAAACTAGATCTTCTAAATCAATGAGTGAGAATTCATGGGACGGAGGTAAATATATGTGTGACTGTTTTTGTTTTCTCTAGCACATCCCTATTCTGTTTGAGTTTTCTAACGACGTATAAATTGTGGTTGATGGAGACGGCTAACTGGATAATTTCTGTAAAACTGCAAGCTACATACAGTCCTCGTGACTTTTTTATAGTCAAAATTGACAAAATAAACACCAAGATAACTACAGTTAGTAAACAAATTGACAGACAGCTTCACATAACGTTATTCCCAGTGTACACTTAAAATTAGACGGAACTTCAGTTGTCTTTCTTTCTCAGACACGAGAGTTTACACAACCTAATTCGTTATAAAGCTGACCCGACGGGCGGCAATCGTCTCATTCAATATTAACTGGCATATGTCTTACTTCAATTCGAACATGCCACCAACTAAATAATTCTCGTTGATACTGCGACAGTCAGCTTGACAGGTGCTCTTGAACCACCTTTCTACTACCTTTTATTGTATCTGAGAGTGTTGATAACTTTTATAGTTGTTTTTCAGATTTCAGATCATCATCGAATCTGAGGAAATATTGAAGGCTGTTTATCAGCTACTATAATTAATTATAGAGAATATAATCTAGAAATATAACATTTCAAAACAAAAATAATGACATTCGAAGATCAGACAAGCAAGGACTAAACTTACAGTAAGCAAGAGGCTCCAGAGGCGGTTCGGCAAAACTTCCTGCAATAGATTAAGTGCTTTCATTACCTAGGTTTACGGTTTCGTATGTAAGATTTTAGGATCTCGTAACTCCAACTGAGCAATCTGACTGATGTTTTCTCCGTTCGTTTTCAGTCGCCAAGGTGAATATCGGCTTCAATGTTTAAAACCACGACCTTAAGTTCAATCTTAAGTCTAAAATAATCGTATAAATGAAAAATAGATGGTAATAGTGAATGCTGTGCTATCTTTCCGCAGATAATGTAAACAGACAGACCGGAGGGACCCTTATGCCATCTGTGCGTCAAAAAGGTGTAGCTCTGGTTGTCTTGCACTAAAAGAAATAGAGAAAAAGAATACTGCACAACTAACAACATAAAATACTACAATGGTCACATTCCTGTTGACGTTTGACTGTGAGAATTGGACTTCAAAATCGATTAACAAAAAAGAAAATTGAATTGTGAAGTAAAGTTCCTGAGAACTTTAGCAGGTTAAATACTCATGAAACATGAGACTATTAGACAAGAATGACACATTTAAAACTTACAGACAAAACGCATCAACAAACGCAAGATTCGTGGAGATATATAACAGAATTGAAATTTGTTAGATCCTTAGTTTCTTTTGTATGTTCGTTGTATATTCTTTCGTAGGCGTTAATTTAGTATGTTTTCATGTGGAAAATGCCCCTGGTTCTAAGTCGATATTTTCATGAAAACTCTTGTCTGCATGCGTTGGCGACGGAAAAGCCACTATTAGCTTATTTGTACAATGACAAGACTTATTCTTTGTATAGCATTGACCTTTTAATCTTCTTTATTCTGATTTATGATTATTCATAACGATATTTAAGTACAGATGAACTGGATAAATTACAATTTACTGTTGTCATGCAGATTTCATTGACATTGCATTCCTTCTGCACTTTTTCGAAGTCCTGTTATTTCTAGAACATATGATCATTGGTTTCCAAAACTTCTATATTTTACATTTTCATATGAGGACCATCTCAGAATGCAAAACAGGCTACGAAAATGAATACTAAATTATGCTCGAACAGGAAGGAGAAATTTTGGAAGACCAAAACAATGACAGATGGAAGGAATAAGCTTTAAAGGCGTCACAAGCTAATAGACCTAATCTATTTAAATTAAGGATACAACAGTGCCGAATGAACAGAAAATATTTGCTTAGTATTTGTTGTGAACTAAACGATGATATCAATTAGAGAAGAGGAGGTGATTGAAGTAAACGAACCACCTCGGTTCTCAAGACAGTTGTAATGTTTACCCATATCCTAAACCAACATCTGTTCTGTAATCTAGCTCTTCTGCTGTGTTTACTAAGCCAAGGCATAGCATACTGTAGCGTATTTCATTCACTATTGGTCTGTAATTCGAAATCCGGCAACGGCATTTCAGTAAGGGATGCAAATTTGAATACCCTAGGTTGAATTAGATTGCAGTTGTTTTGTCACAGGTTTCACTCCGGGCGCTATCTGGATACGAATTCAACATAGAGTCGGAAGGATCTATTCTGGTAAGTTAGCATAGGACTGCTTCTCTAAATTTTAAGCGGCTGGTTTGGTGCATAGGATACGGAACTCTGCAGTAAAATATTTGCCGTGAATTTTCACATACGGATTTTCTTTGTGAAAAGCCAGTTCTCTAACAGAAATGTTCACCTAGTTTTCTATTTCCAGAATTGTTAAGCAAAACTGTGTGTTATTTTTATTCTTTCTGAGGGTTTTTTAGTAGGAGAAATGAATTATTCTGGTGTTAGAGTATTGTGAATCATTACAAGCAGTTAATGCCTGTTAAAATACTAACAAAAAGCTTATCCTGAAAATAACTAAGTTGTTCTCATTTTTCATGGCTCATCTAATACTATGAACTTATCAATTAAGTGCTTAACGATTTTTATTGGACTCTTAATTCCAACATAATTTATATTCGAAACGTTCAAATTCAGTGCACTAGTAGAGTTTGTAACAAATAAGTATGTTCTTGTCATTAGTGATTTACGAAATATTCCCTCTTATTGTTTGTTATTATTTTTCTTTTATCTATCATGACTCTTCACTGACATTACACTTCAAACCATGCATTAAACCCATCGCCTTTGCCGATGACCTTCTGGTTCGTATCAAAGGAAAAAGCACACTAGAATTAGAGAATCAAGCAAGCATAGAAATCGCAAGAATTACAACAGCAAACAAGATAACGTTCAATAGAAGCAAAATTCAAATAATCTTAATATCTCGAAGGAAACCAAAACTGAACAACTATTAAACGTATAACTGGACAATTTCGAAATATAACACACGAAAAGAATAAAATACCTAGGAGAAATAGTAGACAGCAGATCCAGATTCCGGCAGCATATCCATCGAGTGGGAAAGTCAAAGAAACTAATACCTACATACACTTGGAAAATCACAAAAATCAACGGGGGACTACGTTCTGAAGCAATGATCATAATCTACAAAGGAGCAATCTTGCCAATCTCCTATGGTGTGCCTTTTTGGATAGATGCCCTAAAAACACAATACAATGCCAAAAAATAAGAAAGGTACAAATATCAGTAAATATTGAAATCACAAAAGCACTCAGGACTACTTCACATGAAGTTCCATTTACTCTAGCCGATCATCATCAAACTAACAGAAATAACTGACTACCACAATACTGTAGGGGGAAGAGCAAACACAACAGCCCAACTTGGCATCCCAATAAACTACAAAGATGCCCCATCCTGCAGATAACATAATCATTGAAGAAAAGAATGAAACAGACACACAAGCAGTTAAAATATGTACCGAGGGCAGCAAAACTCAAACAAGAGTAGGGTCTGGCGTTGCTATCATCTACCAGCACAAATCAATACACAAGTATCAATATAAATTACACAATAGGTGCTTAACAACCAAGCGGAAACAACCACGATACTAAATGCCCTCAAAATACTAAATTCCACGGAAATTAAAGACAGTTCTGTAGCAGTGCACACTGATAGTTAGATAGCATTAAATCTTTGGGAGAATAGAATACAGTATTCCCTGATGGAGGAAATAAAAACCAACATATAAAATTTAAAATCCAAAGAATGGAAGTATTGTATCCGTTAAAGGGCATGTAGGAAACCAGCTAGCTGACACTAGCAGCAAACAACCCAACTACAGCAATATTGTGCCATTTAATGCCTATTAGAATAATGCAAAGTAAACTGGAAGAAGAAAGCCTAAGACGGTGGGAAAATGACTGGAAAACCACACAGAACTGTTCACTTACAAAGACCTATTTTCCCAGCATTAAGAAAAGACTTGAGATGAATAAGGCCAACACATAACTTTAGAGCGGTAATCACTGGCCACGGAATGTTCGGTGAATACTTCTATAATTTCAAATTAACCAATGATCCAACATGTGTGTGTATAAAAAGAAAACACAAACACTGAACCACATACTGTGGGAATGTGAGGTATTAAAAAGGGAAAGACTCATATGACTTACACTCACATGACTCTCTACTCTTCTACTAACCATTCTTATGAACCCTTATTCCTATATCTTCTTCGTGTAAGTTGAGATAAACCTTTTGCAGAAATTATCTTATTGTTTATTTCCCTATAGGTGCAAGGGGAATTTGGAAACACACTAAACCTTGAGCGATAGTCTATTCCTTTAAAGCTTTCAAATTCCATTCTTCTTGCACGGCTAACATATAAAAATGAATATCGATGTTCCATTTGACGAAAGTTTGTTTTCCAAAACTCACCTAAATAACAAGAAATATCTCCGAAATGGTTCACTCTATAAAAAAAGTTATTTGGACATAAATTGTATGTTTTAACAAGACTTACATTTTTATGTAGTAAGATTTGGTCTAACTCTTACAGTTTACCAGTTATGCAAATGTCATCCAGAATATGACTACATGGCTAAAGCCAGAAAATTCAAGATACACATTTCATTTGTCATAGAAATGTCTCAAACATATGGAATTTTAATAAAATTGTTAGCTATTTTGAAGAAAATCAAAATTTTCGAAAAACTTTACATGTAAAGGGCAGTTTAGTTTTGAGTTATGCTGTCCACAGGCACACTGATACACACTATGACAGAAACACACAGGGACCTTTTGCTAAAAGTGCTTATTTTGGATTAAGAGGGCCACAAAACATATTTCTGTTGAAATCTCGACATCGATTTTTTGGGTGGAATACAATACTTCTTCTATTTACTATACGTAGTAGAGAAAGTAAAAAGCATTGACACAGAAAGGTGGGCTATTAACAATCAAGAACTAGCGGAAAAATACATGAATCATTTCAGAAAAGTGTAAATAATATAGATTTTGAACTTTTGAAAATAACTGTCAATAAATAGTAATAAATGTAATAATAAATGTAACAATAAATAATAATTGTAATTGTTACCTAAAGACATTTCTTCCCTCACTTGTTCTGATTAGCAGAGAAAATCTCAATGGATGAAAAAATATAAATAAGTAAAAAGATAATGTGATAGCAAAACTCCAAAGTTTCTCTGCTTTTAGCGGTCTGTAGTTTTGTTCTCCTGGGTTCCTGCATTTTATCAAGGCACATTGGAAATTTTATTCTAACGTGAGTATATTTTAAAGCAAATAAAAATGTTCATTCATGTACACCAAGCTTTCTGCAGACTGGTTCATTATTCTTGGGTTTTATGAACTAAGTTCAATTTTAGTTTATGAATATTTCCATTTTGCATGGATGGAGGTAGAAATAAAATCTACGTTAAACACATTACAATTTGGTAAACTGATTTCATGAGCTAATGGTCTGAGGTTTTTAAGAAGGTCTTAATAAACATGTTTACATTTCTAAATGGTTTTATAATAAAGCCGATGCTTCCAGAATTAATTAAATCCTCTCGAGTCATAACATTTGGAGCAACAAACGCATTCAAATATTTACGAAACTAGGCCGTATTGTGCCACTTGGTGTAATCTAGTGCTGTTAATTCTCTCTGACTGCTGGATCAGTGTTCCATAAACAGGTAGTGTTGTGCTGTGCACGTTCAAGAGCCCTTTGCGGGGCCTGTTACGGAATGAGAACTGCTCTGGTTTTTCCATTTGTACACTCGGGGGAAGAAGTGTGCAAAATTAAAATTCACGCATCGCTGAAAAGTTGATAATACAAATGGCGTTTAATCCGCACCATGCCACGGTCAACTAAAGTGCAATGGCAATAGAGGGCGGGGATTTTGGGGGCCTGATTTTCTATCGCATGAGTGATTTTGTTTTGGCTGCTGCGTTCTGTTCGGGATGAAATCAAAAGGGAAGAAACTTGTTTAAATTTAGGTAAAACAGGTGCAAATGTTTACTGGACATTAAGGCGATTTCATCTATTAATTGAAACCAAAGAGAGCTATAGTGATATTTACGGCAACGTCTTATACATATATATATATATATATATATATATATATGTATTCTGAGAGGTTAAGCAGGTAAAGTAAATATACCTGCACTTACTTCAAGCAGACTTGAGAGTGGCAGCACGTCCCGGTGCTAGAAAAGTATACATTCACCGCACTCAGAATAAGGTGAACACAAAATATCTAATAAAAATCTTCGTTTTGCATTCATACGCCTTTCCCTACTGGGTACAATTTATTATTATAGCTGTTTTAGAATGTCGCCATAAGTCAGCTATTATTTTAGACCTTTCGGAAGGAAAAAATGAAATGAGAAGTTAACTGATGAAAGTAAATGAACCCTTCGCAAGTTATTTGCATTCAATCCAACGAAACATAACCTCTATTTAAGGCCAATGAAAAGCACTTCTGAGAAACGTTTTATTCAGTGTTAAATAAAGGAATGCCTAATGTAAGATTTGAAGTTTTCACGGCGAACGTTAGTGATCAGAGCTTCAAGGGTGATCAGCCGTGAAGCTCTGATCACAAAGGAATGCCTTCTCTCTTTTAAGTGTTGAATTATTCAATGTGTTCTTGTTTATTTTGGAAATCTGATTATCCTAGTGCAGGTAGAATCCATGGGCGATTTGTTTTATTGGCATTTACCAAGTTGTGTTTTCTTTGTTGTGATAAAATGTCCATTCAAATGAAGCTATACAAAAGTTTAAAGAATTTACCCAAATATTTATGTTCTAATCGTTGCTTACATATTTTTGTTATATGAACCATATGGACGGGACTTTGTACACGTATACTCTAGAATATGGCAAAAATTTGTAAAAACATAATAGGCAGAGGAGGTATTGCACTCCACTCAAAAATATCCTACCGAGATTTCAATAGAAATATTGGTTTTGACGTACTCTGAATTAAAAAGCATTTTTGGAACAAGATTCGTTTGCGCGCTTGCGTGTTTGTGTGTTTGTGATCCTGTGAACAGCATAACTCAAAGACGGTTAAATACCAATCTGGTAATTAAATTCAGAATCTTCCAAGGACGCGACATGAAGATTTTCAAGGAAATTCACTCACCCCAGACTACCCTTTACAGGGAACAATTTTAGTAATTTTTATTATATTCAAAATGGCTCAATTGACATTGATTTGTATGACTTTCTCTACCCTATTGGTTTTTTTTCTTGTACAGATATATTCTACTTGTATTCTCTATTTGTAAAAAATGATTCTATTTATTTCGTGCTGTACGAGAAAACTTTGATTCTGCATTTCGTCGGAGGCAGTAAAATGGTTTGTCGCGCCTTGGGGGTTGTATAGCTAAGTACGCTGTAAGATCACTCTGCAAAGCCGGTTATAAATATCATTTGCTTCCACAACGTTTATTTGTACAACAGATAATAGAAAAGTAATGGTCAGTTATCAATTCCATGAAATTGTGTGTCTGCCATAATTCAAGTCGTTATGTATATTTTTGAGGGAGTCAAAGGTACCGAAAACTCTTCCACCTAAATGTTAGTTTAAGTAGGAGCTTTTCTGAAAATCTCCGTATTAACTTTCTGCAAGAGTCATGGCTTAAATTCCAAATTTTATATTTATCCCACAATTTAACTTTAGTCACACAAACACACGTGCTCAAATGTTTCTTTTTTGTTTCTAAAACTCAGGATTTTAAGGCAGTGGAGCTCAAAACGTGTATGAAATATTAAATCAAGCACAAGATTTTACCACCAATTGCAGATAACTGGTAGAGGAGCTGAATAATTTCATATCACATCTTGGAGTAAAATGACAAATAAAAATTAACCCCCTGGAAATAAATCAGTAGTCCACAGGTTATATTACGAAGATTTGTCAATCGAAATGACGGTATGGAGGAAACATTAGCCAATTTCTATTGATGGAATTTCTCTTTTGACTTCCATTCCCGTAGTTGTGTTTGAAATATCAATTCGACATGCAGCTATCTCTTACCGTTGAATTTTCTTCTACAAATATTAATTTTGCCCTGATTTTCTGTTTATAAAGTAGTTCTGTATGTACACGAACCTGAGCTCTTATATCCATTTTTGTCGGCGTCGGGAGCGATGGGCACGCAGACTCTGTGTATACATTTATTTCAGCGAACAAATATTGATAGAAAGCTCGTATGTGTGTCACATCCTCGTACTGCCGCTCGTGCTGCTGCAAGATTTAACCCCCTGGCTTATGGATGCGTAGCCTTTTTCTCTCACCAAGTGATGGATATTTCCCCACGGTGTGCGAGGACTTCCTCTCTCCCGGCAAGGTTTTGCTTCCCTTTAAAGTTAGGTTCAAAACGCGAAAATTTAGTTTTTCTTCTTAGGCCAATAAAAGAAATCTGATGTGTGCCTCGAATGACTTCCTCTATTCACTCCTGTACAAGCTATTCTTAAAAACCTTTATTCTTCTGCCTGTTCCATGCTAATTCAGAGAAACGCCTGTAGATATCGTTTTATTTCATTTTAGTTATAGGTGCAGTGAGAATAGGAGATGATGTAATGGTTTAAGAGCTGGTCTCTTTCTGAAAAAAGTTTAAGTGTTTGAAAATTGAAAGCATTAAAAACGAATATTTTGACAGTGCTCATCTACACAAAAGAACTAGTTTAAACATATTGGGTGATTAAGAAGATCTAGTTTCTTTTTGTAGTAAGATTTTGTCTATCGCTTACGATTTAGTAGTTAAGTAAACTACAGAATTAATGTGACTTCAGAGGTAAGTTCAAGAAAATTCAAGATATACATTTCATTTGTCATGAAAATGTCTTAAATATATGACACGCACACGCACACACACATACCCTCTTCTAAACTTTATTTAGGGGAAGAGGAAAAAATGAAAATGACGAAGAGAAGCAAGAGGAAGAAGAAAAAGAAGATACTGATGATGAATACATTTAGTTTCTCTTGGAAATGCCCAGATGATTCGTTTAAATTACATTACGACAGTCCTAATATTGGATATTTTCAATAAAGTAGGGTTAAGTCTTTAACTTCTTGACATCTGAACATATGCATACAACGGCATTTGTTTCGGTGTCAAAACACCGATAGTGAAATCGCTGGAAGAAAGATGTTCTCGTGGGTTACTTTAAAGAACAAGTTGATACCTGTGGCACATGGTTGCACAGAAAGAATATACTCGTACAGACAAAACAACTGCTGCATATTCCAAATATTGTGAAAAAATCGCCCTGTTTGATGATAAATTGATTCTGGAATATTTTCATACGTCCAAATATTATAATATATATAAAGGCCTTGCGGTTTAAAGCCTCTCTAGATTATTAGTAATGGTAAAGCTTAAACCAGCATGCTTTGTGTTACATTTTAATGTGTAAAGGATTACATGATGTGAAGGAAATTCATTGAAAATCCCTGCCTGGTATTGGGTGTTCCATAATCCACGCAATTTTTAAATGGAGCACCTCTTTCAGTTTGTTAGTTTCCTTGAAATTTAAACGGTACATCTGTTTATACGTATTGCGATTACCGAATGCCATTGTCAATTGTCATTTGTGCGTATTGTTATTAGGTAAAATAGAGCGATGCACGAAGTATCAACGCATCCAGACTCAAGTACGATGAATGTCGTAAAGACCGTTCCAAGCCTTTTGTAATTTTTGGTTGGCGTAATGCACTTAATATATTAACTATACAGAGACTGCTAAGGAAATCTGACAGTGAACATCAAAATTGCCTCGTCCTCGTCGATTGGTAAAAAATGGTCGCAATTGCGAGAGTTGAATGTGGAGGACTTGTGATTCCAACAGGATTGGGCAGAATACTACACTGCCGTTGAAACAACAAGGTTGCGGAAACATTCCTTGCTTGTCTCCTCTCTCGCAAGGGCATTTAGAACTGGCCACCGCGATTGTGTGATTTGACACAATGTGACCTTTTTGTCAGGGTATGTCAAATCTTATGTTTATGTGCACAATCCACGAACCACCCCCAACTCAAGGCAGAAATTAGACGCGTCATTGGTCAAATTCAAGCGAAACTTTGCTCTAGAGTCGTCAAAAAATTTGGCCACAGAGTGGATGTGTGTAGACGAAGCCGTAGAAGACCTTGCCTGATATTTTTTTTCATGTTTAATCGCAGCCTTTGTGCTTCATATTGACAACAATAATAACAATTTTCAAATAGATTATGCGTTTTATTGTTAAACTAAGATTGTGTTCTTTATGGGACACACTATATATGCAAAATATGCACTATTTGGCTATAACCAGTATCACATCTACAGAACATATTTGTGATAAAGTCGAAATACTTCCTCTGGCTTATCCGAGAAGGAGTAAAGTAGACCTATTCTAGTTCACCATAGTTCTTCTATTAGCACAAACTCGGCTAACGTTTTATATCCGAAGGTTTGGCAGTCTTAAATCATGTAAATGCACTCCGCCTATTGAATGTGACACGCTGAACAAACTGCACGTGCAAATGTATTTTTAATGAAATATTTCAATATTGAAGTTAATCTCGCCATGTCTGGTATCCATTAGTGAACATGAAATATTCATGCACGCTGTTGACTGGGCTAGTCATTGTTCCTGCACACGGCACCTCATATTACTTAATAGTGTTTGATTCTGGTGCATTTACCATGACAAGCTCGATTAACTCCAATTACTGCCGTTGTTTGGGACCATTTCATTGCTCGCCAGTCCGGCGGGCCAAGGGTCGATACCCGTCTGCTATGACGAGGCCAGTCGATTTTAACACGTTACATTCAGAGGCATTTAACCGGCAATATTGAACTAAATGGATTCCTGTTTCCTGTAAAGACAATTCCACAATAAGATTGTCTTAAGGTATTCAAAAACGACCAAAAATTATCAAATTGAAGATTTATAGGTTTAGGGATATAAATGTTCGTCAAACCTTCAGTCGTCGGTTGGTAGTGATGTTATTTGTATTCCGCCATTTTTAAAGGTCTACTGCAGGCTTTAAGTGCTATGTGCGCTACATCTAAACATCTCTTTTCTAATTAAATTTTTGGCAGTATTTGAACAAAATATGGGCCAAAAAGGGCTCCAGGTCAACCGTTTGAGGAGAGAGACTACTGGACAAAACAGGGAAGGTGTAATAAACCGGTAATCTGACTCGTGATCATGATGCATGTGTGTAGAAAAATTAATTATTTTATATTTTACATTTTTAATACATTTTCCGCTCCATACACATCACATTTTGTCCTATTCTGCTAGAATTTCTACAGCATGTGCTCCATTTATGTACCTTCAATTTCAGTATTTGTTGTCACACTCTGAAAAGTTGTTTGGCTTTAAAAAAAATTAAATACAAAAAGAATATAAAAACATTTCAATCCGCATTAAAGCAAAGAAATTAATTACTTTATAAAAGTAATTATTTTTTCGTCCTGCCAGAGATTGAAGGTGTGTGTTAGTTAATTAGAATTTATAAAATAATATAATTGTTGTGATATTTTAGTTGCTGATGCGCATGGAGTATTTTGAATATTAAGGTATTCTCGTATTGTGAATAAACTGAATAATTCTTTCAACTTATAAAACAGATTTTGCGAAACTTTGCATGATAATTTATAATACAGACACCCGTAAGTGCGCAAAGTATTTATTTCACGCCTATAAAAATGTATATAATTCCAATTTCTGTCGCGGGGTCCCTTAAGATTTACAAATCTGAGAAACTTCCTTTTGTGTTTAATGTTCTGTGTTTCAATATCCACATCAACTGGTGTGCAGTATGGATATTGTTGATGCAGGTGTTTAAATGTTGAAGTTTGTGCTATATTTTCTCCACCAATAACTATTTTAACTCTTCTTTAACTCCTGTTGCAATTAGCTTAGTAATTGATCTTTGTGTCGGTGTTGGCAGCTCAGTTGGTTAGACGCTGCCCTACTGATCCCAAGATCACGGGTTCAAATCCGGCCCAGACCGGTGGTTTTTCGTGTGCTTAAAACCTACCACTCCAGATCAGTAGATTTACTGCCATGTAAAAGAACTCCTGCGGGACGAAATTCTGACATACCGGCGACGCTGATATGATCTTGGCAACTGGCAGTTCCATTTCATTTTCTGATAGTAGGATGTGTTCATCTGCGAAAAGTATTGCATTTATATTCCTGTTTATAATTATTCATTTTGGTCAAATGTCTCTCTTCATTCTTATATATATATATATATATATATATATATATATATATATATGAAAAACGAAATAGGTGGTAGACCACATCCCTGTCTTAATCGTATATTGATCTTTGTACTTTTATCCTTCAAAGTTATATTTGTTTGGTATAAAAACTTAATGGCATTAATTAAACTATATGATACTCTGTATTCTTCCTTCATTATTGTCCACAAATTAACCCACACGCCTTAATATAATCTAAAAATAATAGTCAGCTTTCTAAGTTATATTCCCTTCTGTTTTCCAAAATTTGTTTAATGGTAAAAGTGGTATCAATATATGACCTGCCCTTCCTAAAGCCGTTCTGTTCTTCTCCTATCGATCTGAATGTTTAGGAGGTAAAAAATGAACCTCGCCTAAGGTATCCCATGAGGCGCCCAGACCTGCAGTAGATCTACCATTCACAAAACCGTGCTTTAACGATCTCGGCTACCCGTTTTTGTACATTTAGAAGTTGTAGAACTTTTTCACGCCGGTACAGAGGATCAAACTCGGTTCCCTCACACCAGAGAGCTGTGTGGTTCATAAAGACAAGTATGTTGTATATTTTAAGACTATACCTAACTATAATGAGTTACGAAAACTTATAAATGTAATCCATTATTAACATGTAGCATTGTTAAGGGATTGAGATTGGAATTTATAGCACTAATTCATTGCTACACATGACCGCTACCCTTCCTTTGTTGTAGTTTACGTACCCCACAGTTACTAACATAATTGAATCCTGCTTGAGATAAAACGTGATTTCAGGCCGTAACATGGCAGAGAGGCGTTTAATACAATCCCTTGAACCCCGTAGAATATTTGAGCCTCTCCGGAAGCCGCTCATTTCTCCGAACATGCCCATAAATCTTTGTTCCAAACCTGTGCCTCAGCCACTTTCCTCTGCCAATGCATTATATTTCATCGTTGGCTGGGCTCATCAAAATTCAGGATACCGCGTCTTCAGAGTCGATTATATAAATCGATTATTTAACCTGATATACGTGACATCAGAGAGGAGATTCCACACTCTTTGGCGAAAAGAAAATTGAGCGTCAGAAAAGGAGAACTCTCCTCTCTGGATGTCTAATATCGGGTAAACAAACTTGTGTGCTACTTTAAAAAGCGCTCTTCGTAACAGCTGGTGCGAAAAACTGAGGAGAAAGTTTAATGCACGTTCATTTTCTTTCATGATGAGGTTACTCTGTCACAAGATACTTCAAATCAAAATAATAAGGCGTAGGAGTTTGCATACTAACGCATTTTATTTGAGATGTAAAGAGATTGCCTTGGTATTCTAGGTTTTTTGAAAACACAACTCATTTTCGGAAACATTATTTTGCTTTCTTTAGCGGGTACGCATTAACTTTCTCGTAGCGTTGGTCTTTCTTTCAAAATAAGTGATGCTTTTCTCTAAGCTTATTGTACCTCAGCATTAGAAACAAAATATAACTATCTTTCGGTTTAACAGGATGTTATTCTTTTCGTTTATTTTATTATGTTTTATGCAATATATTTAATTAATTTTTCTGGTAGTTGGAGAAAATGTTCCAGTCCATCGAAAAATTCCATGTCGAAGCATTTTTGTATGAAATGTAGCTGTATTTTATGCTTGCTTTTTAATTTTTCTGTTGAAATTTCGCGAGAGTGCAAAGGGTCAACAGTTTTATGTAACACTAGCTGAAATACCCGGTGCGGTCCGTGGTTTAACGGTTTACTCTTGACTTAGGTTGCACTTGGTCAATAGTCCTGGTGTTTTTTGGAGATATTTAATACCATTAAAGAGTTAACTTCACTGGAAAGAATAAAAAATAGAAACACGGCAAGAAACTATGCGAACGCACTGTTAATAATACTATAGGAAGGAAAGCTAGTAGAGAAAGTATTGCATTTCTATTTCAATCATAGAAGATTATTTAAATTGTATGTTAAAGGCCGATTAGAGGACATGCATATATGTTGCGTAAAAGGAAATGAAGTATGTATGTACTGCATAGTAAATGGATAGTATAAAAGCTTTCTCCATCAAAAAGTACATACACATGCCGAATTTCTAGGTGATCGGTCTAGCGGTTTAGTAAAGCAATGGAGAACAAACACACATTCATTCATTGTATCACATGTCCACACGAGCGTCAGCCTGGTTGCCTATCTGGTTGGGGTTGGCGCGTTTGTGCTCCCAGCCTAACAGCCTTCTCTTCTAAATAAAGAAGGGCAAAATCATAGCCGGTTTGTAGATTCCAGAGATTTCCTTTAGTATCTTTCGGAAACATTCCTTGTGTTCGGAATTATACTTTATCTGCTATTTACCAATGCTAAGTAGAAATACTGTAATCTATCCAACAATTCTTAACAATTTTGATTAAAGTGACAAATAAAACGTATAATGAATTTTAAGTGTAGTCCTCTTTATCGGAATGAATTTTGCATAAATTTGAGCATCTGAAAATGTAAGAGACAAAAAAAAAAAAAAAAAAAAAAAAAAAAAAAAAAAAAAAAAAAAAAACTGTACAAGAGAGTATATACACAAATATCGTCAAACGCAGAGTTTATAATAGTTTAGTGTGTACTGCTTTCTATATCCTTCACTGTTGATTTGAATTTCAAATATTTGGTATTCTTTTGAGCACTAAGTCACTATTCGTGTCTTTTGCATTTTGAGGCAATCGTTTAGGCAGTATTTTACTGTCGCTTAAACTTACTGTGGCCTTTTATGCCTACAGCAAAAAATGCAATTAAATTAGTTTATTTCTACAAACTTTACTTTTATTAAGAAGTAGAAATAAGAATAAGGGTAGAATAGGCTGAAGTATTGCGAATGTGACACACACGGTTTTACCAACCTACATTTAGTATAGTAGCTTACATAAAAAAACATGTGATTTGAAAATACTGTTTTGAATACACATTTACGTTAGCACGTTTAAGCTGAAGCACTGAATCTCTCAAACTATGATTCAATGTTCGAATTATCATTTCTGTAAATACAGGCTTCAGTCAGCTCCTTGTTGATAATGAGCTTATGACTTCTACCGCCAGATGGTACTGACGTGCTTAATACCAATGTTTCAATCTACAGATATAAATTCTCAAGTGCCTTAGTATCAGTGTGGGCATTAGTGTCATGCGTGTGGCTTATTCGGTGATTAGTGGCACTATCAGTCAATATTGAATTTACGTGTAAATTTTCGAAACACAATAACCTTTGAAATTATACTTAACTTTATTTGATATAAACTATTGTAATTATTAATACATGTGCAAAGAAGTCGTGAAATGAGGACTTCCGAATCTGAAGTTTTCATGCCTTTAATCCAGGACTTTTGGAAAGAAAACGATAACTTGTAACCTCAAAGTTTTGACCTACCTGATGTAGCCCGAGGCCAATATTACAATACCGGAAATCAATGTTTCTTTTGTTTTTTACAGCATTTCCTTTAATAAATATCCGCAGTTGAAGCAGTTTGTTTGCCCGGTACCGGCATGGCGATTGTTTGCTAAGCCCTCGAAAATTATAATGGGCAAAACAGAAACATTACGAAAATTTCCTCTCCTTAGGTCCTTGAGGGGCTAACTGAGGATCTATTTCATAAAGAAGCTGCGATTCCAGACTGACCCCCTCCCAGCCTCCAGTTGTGCACCCCGCTCATGACGTCTGTGGTAGGTAGAGGCGTGGAACACAGCTTCCGGGAGTAAGCTTTGGCAGGGAAGGGCTGTTGCACTATTAGTTAAAATTAACTATTTATATATTTATTTATTTATCTTTATATCTATTTATAGTAAGAATTTTTAGTTCTTACTGTTTACCAGTGGTTCAGAATGAAGAATAGCTTCGCCACCTCTGAAGATACTTCGGTAACAAGTGTTGTATTTGTTGTTTATTTTTAATTTTTGAGTTGTACTTTTTACACATACGTACGCACGGATGTTTTTCCAAAAATACTTATTTTTGTTTTAGGAAGCCTCAAAATCACTATTTCCGGTGAAACCTCTGTATCCAAATTTTGAATGGAATACAATAGCTACTTCCTCTGCTCATTATAGGTAACCTGTAAAGAAAACAAAATTGTAAGCATTTTTTAGCGACCTTCGTTGAGTTTCAAAACGCCATCACCATAATATTTGGAGTTAAAGTAATCCTAAAAGTAGGCATGAAAACATTAATGTCTGATGCTATCCAGGAAGGTAAAGGAACCGTGGTTGAAGTTTCCCCTGGAACAGATAAAGAGAATGCAATAATAAACTTAAAATATTGGTAACTATTTAAAATTGTTTTAATTAACTTTGCCTAGGTTGACTTCGTTAATTTGTGAATACAAGTTTTATTACTCCGTTATTTTTTGCACAGTTATAAAAGGGGCTTGAAAGTATCCTAAGTTTTGAATAGCCTCACACAAAAAACGTTGGAGAGCGTAACGTTTTAATTAGTTCTAAAGCTAAAAGACGTAGACTTTTCTCGTTTTGTTTTGGTATAGCATTATGATTCCTGAAAGAAGGGAAAAACTTTGTCAATGCACAATAGCACGCAAAGTAACTGATCGGAGCACACAATGACCATTGTGCTCTCGAAATGGTACCCGGATTACTCATCCTGATCACTGTCTCTTTTACGTCATTTCTACCCCTCCCCCTTCCTTCCTCTAGGCTATACTTTTATACTTCTTCGATAGGGGCATACCCTTCGCCCTTCTCCTTTTAACTCTTCCGTTTTCCCAACCCTTCGCATGCACACCAAAACATTGCGAGGGGTTGAGTGAGACAAGGATATTCACTTTGGGAAAATTGCTTGCGCCCTTCATCTCCAAACTTCTGCATGTGTGTGTGGCTGAAATGTTGATGGAAATGGAGGGAACGGATAAAAAAGGGAACTGAAGTCATGATGGGAGAAATGAAAAGCAGGAGAAGACTTGAAGATAATATGCAGAAAATAAAATTATTTTCATTGCTTCATAGTGATGATGTCAATCCTTAGTTGGTCAAATATTCTTAATTGAAAGTTGAAACGTATCCAAATTTGATTGAAATGTATATGTCTAAGAATGGAAATCGCATCTAGGTAATAGATAAAAAAAAATCTGATTTTACATTTACGCTACCCACTGTGTTTTATTCTTATATCAACCTTATTCTCACAGCAGTTAGCCATTCTAGAAGTATTTTGATTACGATAATTAAGACAAGCTGTGTCCGGAATCACCATTCGCATTTTTACACATACTCGCAAATACAAATGCGAGTGGTGATTCAAGATACAATCTATTTCTGTGTGCGACAGATAACAACATATGGAACAGAGACTATTAATAAACTGAGCTGCATGTTGGAAACATCAACTTGTGTAAACCACGCTGGAACACGACGTGGGACTTAGAAATATTATGCGCTTCTAATGTGCTCAGTCAACTTTTTCTATGGCTGTACAAAGGGCTGAAGAGATTATCAAAGTGTATATGTTGAAATTGACATTGAGAGCGACAAAATGTTGTTCAAAAATCACAAAGTATTGAAAAATTCAGAATATCATCTCTCAAGTGGTTGTTACTTTAAAGAGTTGTAAGAGTTGATGTAATCTTTTTATGGTTTGGTAGTTACTGCTGTACAAGGGGTGCCGAGTTCTATTTCCGGCCTTTTCTCTAACCAAGATTATTCCCTATCCTTCCTAGAGTCTAGAACTGTGAATGAGTGTGTGGATTCTATATACAAAAACCCTAAAGATCCAAAACCCACCGTAAAACGAGTTATTCCAAAGAAACATGGTCGAGTGCTTAGAGCGTACGCTTACCACCTAGGCGGCCCGGGTTCGAACCCATGGACCCGCATGTGGTATTTGTGGTATTTGTGATGGACGAAGCGGCATCGGGGCGGGTTTTTTTCCGAGTTCTCCGTTTTCCCACGCCATTAATTCTACCAATTTACCCAGTATCACCTTTCCAATCATCGATTTCACCTGTATTTCACACCACCTCTTCCTTACTATCATATCTGGTGCTTGGTTGACCACCCGCTTCCAGGTATTCACTCTGTCTGGTCCATAGGTTCCTGTGCTCTCTGACAGGCGTCTGATTCTAGGCACTGGCTTGTAACAGTGGGGGCGGGTAATCAGGTAAAAAGGAAAGGTCGCCGATATGATCATTGGAGTTAAAGACGGGTGATAAATTAAGCAGTTAACGCAGATAAATTAAGCAGTCCCTCTTAGGTCTTGAGGGACTACTCGCAATAAGATGCAAATACTCTAAGCATATGGTATTTAGGGCAAGTTTTTGTTTAAAAAATGAAAAACATTTCTGTTTAATGGTCTTTATTTCCTATACTTACTTTACACACCACAGGCAGTGACATTATTATTACCTCAAATGAAGTGACAATTGGGAAAGGAAATTTGGAAATCAAATGTTTAGGGTATCTCCTCGACAGGTGCCAGTTATAAGCACCGAGGGAGACCCCTGTTAAGGAGGGACAATACTGGTAGGATTTGAACCTCAGACCTCTCATTTACGAGGCACTCTCTTAATAACCCCGGCTACTCGTGTCAGTAAAAATAAGAACTTGCTATCTAAAGGGTAGTTTGAAGTGAGTTTTTTCTTGAAATTCCTGACCATCTCTATCAATGTAAACTTGCTCACATAATTATAGCACCCAAATAAGTTGTTTCTCTAAGAATCTTCCATTATTCGAGATATATTTATACCCAAGAATGATTTAAAGTGCTCATTTACAACTGCAGGCATAACATTCAAATTTTTATTTTTGGCAATAAATTCTTCTAATTGAAAGAAAATAAAGAAAAGCGGGTCGCTAAATTTGGCTTGGAAATTCCATATTCTGTCCATGACATATCGCGAGAAATAACTGAATTGTGAAACACCCTAAAAGTGATATGACACTGAAACATTCCAACCAATGACGAATAATGCCACAAGAAAACTTGCTTATATAAAGTCTCGTAAATTGGGTGTTTAAAGAAGATCTATAGATCTATGTTGGTATAGAAAGGGGACATTGTTACATTGCTGTTAAAGGTCAACCTGCGGCTTGGAATAAAAAATATGCGTGTCACGGCTTTCTATCCCAAAGGGCCGAGGTTGGCAACAAAAACATTGGTTAGTAAATAATTACATGCATATGATTTAGAAAGCAATAAACGCGACAATTTAGAAAAAAAATGTAAGTTTTATGCTCAGTTTTCCCCTTCCCTTGGAGGCATCCAACATCAAGGGAACGTAACTGCGACCGATTTTCTCTTCGCATATGACATTTTGAATGTCAGTTGTCTAAAGTGAGGCCTTACGTGTAGATGTTTTCAGTTTCTTAACAGGAGAATGTACACTAACAATCTCATGAAATGTGCTCTAAAATTATTCTTTTAACTCCTTGATCTCAAAGGATGTGTTTTAGATAAAATCTTCATATGAATTCTTTAATCAGATGCAATGCTTTCTCCACTCAGAAAGTAAGAATATAAAGAAAGAAAAGAAGCAAATGAAGAATGTTGCGCAACCCAATAACAAATTATAAGTAAGACAGTCTTATTTACCAATAATGAATCTGGTGGGAAGTGTGCAACGTTGAGCTTTGTATTCAATTTAAGCAAATACCAGAAATAGACATATTTAAATACACATATATGCTTTTCTTAGGCCAGCAGCATCTGAGCATATCTACCAAATTGTAATACATCGTAATTGTAGGGAATGCCACTGTAAACTCTTTTAACGAAACTCGATTCTGATGAGACAATCGACTGAAGCATTGTTAGAAGTGGGCATCAATAAGGTTCTTGCTGAAGGTATCTGAAATCCCCAGTAAGCCTATACTGCTTTAAGCGTTTCCTGGCAAGGATTTAAACCTCTTTTTTCTTGGAATAGAATAAAAAACAAGAAGTGATCCTTTTCTCCGACATCTCTCCTTTAGTGCTAAGCCCTGCAGTCAAATAAAATGTCCGAATCAATGGGGAGAGAAGGCTGGAGAATGAACTTGGTGTGATCTTGGAAACTTGGCGATCTTGATAGACCTCGTCATCGGCGCTGCTGACAGGTTCAAATGCTCTCCATCTCCGTCTCGTACCCTGTCATCGCGGTGCACCGTTATTCGTCTTCATAATTCACACCGGGGGTGTTACAGCTATAATTCATGCAGAGCGTCATCTGGCCCCGTCGATTGCCAGATAGCCGAGGTAGGTACCTACAACTTCTGCATTCAGGTAGCATTTGTGCTGCGGTCCCATTCAAAATACATTCCTCTCGGCGTGCCATACAGTGTGTCCAATTCTCTCGTACAGTCATGAGCAAAAAATATTGCCGCTTTCCTTCAGGTCACAACTTAAAGTTGCTCAAATTCTGCATAGATGTCGCGTGACAGCTTGAAAGCGGAAAACGCAGTTTTAAGAAGAATGTACCTATATAAAATGGCTATATGACACAAAAAAGTTATTTCACATAAATTGCACATATCACTACGCTCCAAATACAAATTATATTATTTGTGCAGGTGCTTTAAACATTGGTAGTGTAATTAAAATGTTTAGTTACTTTTAGAAAATAAACACTGGAAATTAATAGAAGAAAGGTGATAAGGTATTATCAGACTGAAGGAATTCAATGTGAATCAGTTGGAGAACTTAATGCTTGCCGGCATGCATAATGGTAGCTCAATGGTTAGCGCAACCCGACGGGGACCGGAAGATCCATGCTTCAAAATTTGGCCATGACATTTACCTTTTGAGAGTGATTCTACCCTTGGAAATAAAAGTTATTAAACTTTTTTTTTCTGTTTACTTGCTTGTTAAAAGCACAAGGCCGTGGGTGCTCCGTACTAGCGTACCATCTGTACAGTCACTTCGATCAGGAGACGTGTTTAAATACTTTCGTATCACTTTCTTGGGAGATGCTACTCTTAAATCCCAACTCTTAAAATTTTAGTTATGCCTGTATATACATTCACCCTGGAGTGTGCGGACTTTATCCTAAAATACATTTTTCCTGTGGTTTGGGGAACCTGAAAAGCTGTACTTCCAGAAAACTCGAGTTAGAATTTTTAATGGGATACGATATTTGCCATGTCTGCCGTATGAGACAGAAATTGAGTTTACGTGAGCGATGATCCCTGTTTACCGCGAGGTTGTCAGGCAGGCTTCACGTGATCAACGTACAAAACTCGAATCCAGAGGGACGCGCGAGTTGTAGCGTCAGTAGTAGATAGTTGCCAGTCAGAACATGGAGTGAGTGGACGACGTAAGGGGATTTTTAAGATGTGAAACATTTTTTGGCAGTTAGCTGTGGTCGGCTCCTCTCAAAATTAAGAATGAAGAATTTGGCGAAAAAATAGACATAAAAACGAAGTTTGGACATTTCCTTTAATACTCACGAATACCCTGAGAACTTTAGAACCCATGCTTTTACCGAGCTAAGTCGAGGTAATGACGCAAGGAGAGGGACCACATTTTCTTTATAAGTGGCGTCTTTATTAATATGGTGCCAATATCCAGTAACATCTTACAGAATCCAATGGACACATCCAAAGTAAGATAATTCAAAGATCAACAACCCTCATCCCATCAGCGGCTTGACAGCTTAGCATCACATAGACAAAGTAACAAGTGTGAAATTACAATGTATTATTATATAGTTGGTATAACACAACACTCTGAGCACTTTTGTTTCGAATTACGCTCTCAAATGTGACAAATGATATACGATTAGCATCAACGAAAATGCTGACAAATCTCTCTACAAGTGTAGATTGCCTAAAATAATGACAGAATACTAACTTAATAAATTAATTTGTTGAATGCACATACAAAAATCGTAAAACAGTAAAACAGCAGGGTGATTAAAAATAAAGATTCATAACACATTCTGTTTGTGCATATCTTTAACAGGTGATGTAAAATTGATTCTTTAAATGTTATATTGAACCTTTTAATACCCTAAGGCCAACTTCCATACAAAGTTACTTGTGGTTGGAAGATTTCTGACAGAAATCTAGAAGGTGTTTTGGGACTGATCCACACTGTCACGACAGTGAAGAAGCTGATATTGTATTAGTCAGGTGGTAGAAAAGATAAAAAATTTTAAAATTCAGCCATAGAGATACAAGCTTCTATGTGATACACATTATAATGAAAAGGATACCCGTTACAACGAAAGGCTTACTTTTGCTTTTATAGATGATTAAAGCGGAATAAATATCGGTTGCAAGTATTCTTTCAATGTTCGGAACTCCAAATTTTGAAGCAATAATCTGAAAGCTATGATTATAAAGCATATGTGCGATTGGTTAACTCTCCATCAAAGGCAATTCAATTCAGTTTCATAGCCAGCCTCCTGAAAACATTTTAATGAATGAAAAGCATTCGATTTCCACCTCTTTGGCAAAATTGCATTTTTGTTTTGGCGTTCTTTTGAACCATGCTTTATAACCTGCTGCTATACTGTGCTTACCCTTGTGTAGGTGCTACGTAATAAGGCCTGTCAACAAAACATTTCCAGTTATTCGTGGAAACATACGGCCGCTTATGCAACTGGAACGGGCTCTTTAGATAATCAGCTACATCACAATACACTCAATATACAAAGGTTGCAAAGGGAAATTGAGGATTTTACATTAACACTTTTTTCGTAATCATTGTATAGTAAAAAACAAGCTCATAAGCTGAGGGTGTAATTACTGTATAATTAATGCTCATAAATTTTACGTACAGTCCGGCACACAGGAATGTGCCGATGCTGTTAGTGTCTTTTAGTGTGTTTCCTTACTTAATGTTAGTATGCAACTTTTTCACCATTTGTCTCCACACTAGTCCTGAGTATGCCGATCTCCTATTGGTTTGTATTCAAGTCGACATACAAGCAATGATCTATGAACAGAGATCGTGACTAGGAGATGTATAAACCCAATGGAACGACTGGCTGTGTCAATTGGATTGACGTCACAGCTCAGGGATTCGGTTTTGGGGACTGGGGAGGACAAGGGGTCTATCTGTTACGATTTACCAGTTCTGTATAAATCGTCCAGAATGAAGGGGGCTTCGGTTATTCTCAAAAAATTCAAGATAAGCATTTCATTTGTCATGAACATATTTTAAAACACATGGAATTTAACTAAAATCGTTGTCATCTTTGAGAAAATAAAAGTGTTTCTTGTCGCATCGTTGGTTGTGTATTAATTACTAGAACATTAACTTACTAGAACTCCACAATCGTTTTTGTGTTTTCCCCCTTACGTTTGTGTACTTAACGAAAACATGCTTTAGAAAAGCTTTTGTTTGCTCGATATATTTTGTATATAGAGTTTTAATTTACAGCGAGTTCTTTTGTAATGATGTGGCGTAATTCTAAATAAGTATGTGTAATGAGGATTTTAAGTTAATACCTATACATATAATAAAATAGCGAAATGTTCTTCATCCCTCATCCGCTTCCCCCGAACAATACGCAAAACTGAACATTTTTCATTATTCATAAGGGACTGGCGTCTGGCTTTGGCTCCTTTCCTCAACAATAGCTGATAATATAATCAAATTAATATCACACTTATTCAGACTAGATAAAAATAAGCCGTCAGAAACTTCCAAAGAGGTCATTCAACAATCTGTTACTGCTAGTTACTGCATTTCAGTATTTAATCATGTAAAAAACAGATCCAGATCTACACTAACTGTTACGAACTTTGTTTACATTCTATGGCTAAGTTGTTCGGCTTTGAAACCTAATTTAAATAAATTGATAATGAGAAAACGCGGCCGTCAAACTAGAACTAAGTGTTTTAAAATATCTGCAAAAATGAGGATTATCTTTACTATCACAAAGTACGGACAAATGACAGTTAATGATGGTGGTTGTACAGTTTGGACTAGAATATCGTGTGTCTTCCGCAAAGAGGTTTTGTGTACTAGACTGACACTGTTCATTCCCACTTGATAATAGCTACGCAAATCAATAATGCTAAGCATGAAACTGCTATACAGATTAATCCTGTAATGTAGGTATGGTGAAGGACTGTTGTGCATCACGTAACAGCTGATGAGCTCTTAACTGATGAAAGCGCTGTCTACTGCTTGTCACGGAATCTACGGTTGTCTTCAGACATTGATCCTCCTTCCCTTTTCGGAGGGAAACAAGGCACTTTTGGATACCGGTTTATGGAAAAATTATGATCGCATACTATACTTCTCCCGAAATAAGAAGCGCACTAGAGGTAAACAAAGAGTAGAAAATATATCCTATATTTTCTTTGTGGTATCACTTTTTAAGGTACACTGGGAGTGAAATTTTGGTCAAAATTGTCAAAGAGTCGAAAATTGTTTTTTTACCTTAAAATGGTCCTGAAGCATCGGTGCATTTGGATCAGCTAACATTTTTCATATCCCCCACTCCATGTGGCCATTACGGCCCTTTCAAATAGCGCTCTTCCCTTAACCTACACAGGATGCTCCTACATGAAAGCCTGTTTTTCTCAAAACTACATTTTTGCACATTCCAAAAGAAGGTCGCGCCTGAGTTTTGCTTCAAATTCAATGAAAGTTTCCGAAAGTATTCATAAATAGCAGCTAAACAAGACTATGCTTCAATATTGATGTTATCATTAACATGAATTCCAAAAACATTTTTTTTTGTATGAAAAAAATCAATAATTTTTAAATTTAAATGTTCTTTGTTATTAAAAAAATATGTACAGCATAATCAGCAAACGTATTTGAAATATCTCTTCATACAATTGTTACCCATCTTTTGGAGTACCAGTTATGTCAATATAAATGAATTTTGAAAAGTCAATAGACGCGAGCTCTATTTTGAAGATGTGCCTCTTAAATTCATAAAATAATTTATATATCCTAAACGAATTATCCAATTTTAATGAAATTTGGTGTACCTCCTATTCTCATACAGATACAAAGACAGGAAAAATTTCAGAAATATCTATCAAAAAATGTGGAACTTTCAAATTTTACTCCCAGTGTCCCTTAAAACGCACTAATGAATATGTTTAAGATTTTATTGTAATGCACTGCATTTTCACTGTTATTTGAAAATAGAAAATAATCAAACAATCAGTTAATTGAAAGTGTGCAGTTATTGCATATCAACTGTACATGTATTGCGCGGAGTTATACCAAAGAGCGGATCTAGTATAGTATAGTCTGGTATATCTTTATAGTCGTCCGTTTGTAACATATACCTGCTTTTTTGTTTCCTGCATCGCTTTTGGTTTCTCAACCACATGTTGTAAAATCACCTGTTGGTCTATCGGACTCAGACTATAGACGATAGCATATGAAACAGAGACTATCAATAAACTGAGCTGCATGTTGAAAATATGAGCTTGTGAAACCGCGCTGCAACACAACGTGGGAATTAGAAATATTCTGCTCTCGTAACCCTCAATCGTTTTCTCAGTGGGCTGTACCAAAAGGTGAGAAAATTCCGTGGAAATGAAGAGAATAAAATTAAAAACAGTTAAAGTGGTATTTAGCACAAGCCAACTAGTTGCCTGAGCACAAGAGGAAAATCACGAAACAAATATCTGACCCGGGATTCGAATACAGTTTCACACACTACTTAGCATACATTTTGTCAAAAGGTCGCGTTGCAGAAATTTTCTCCAGATGTAAGCATATTCTGCAGCTCTCTTTACGACTTAGATCTAGATTGTTGGCTATAATGACAACGTGGAAGATCTTGGCAGCTACTTCCCATGTACATCTCGGTATTTAATGAGCGAGATATAATAAAAACTCAGAAGTGGCAATATAGATTATTTGGCACGAGAAAAGAAGGCGGAAACGCGCCATAAAGGCACGAGATTATTTCTTGATCCCTTGCCAAGTTCATTTAACGCATTATAGCGGGAGTAGAGAACGACGAAAAGCCACAAATAATTGACTTTTAACAGCCGATTTACGGTCTTGCGTATACGCAAAGTTAGTTTTATGTACCCTGAGTGTCACTTCGTAGCAGCCCTGAGAGTTTCCTCAGCTACGCAGTAACTTTGTTTGTCTCGCCCGTCTTTTAATTCGACGTTATTGCCCTATCGTGAAAAAAAAGCCAGGGTAATTTCACCTAACACGGGGACGTAAAGTTTGCACCATAGGGAATACTCTTATCTGGGGAGTTCCCACCTCTATAACTCTTACGCGGTAAAGAAAAGTAACGAGAGGTGGTTGGAAACCGTTAGTCAATTTTATGGTTCTAAATAAAGGGCCATAAAGTGTTCAAAAACTCCTGAAATGCTTATTTGCAATTTTAATGGAGTTTGGATAATATCCCGTTATTTCTTTCCGACAGGTTTTAGTGTTGTTTTTGCAGTGCTTCCCAGGATTATGACGTCCATAACGCTGACGGCAATCAACGAAGAAAAACTACCACACGATACCTTTCACCTCCTTTTGATAAAGTTATGTGCCTTCTTTCTCGAACTTAGATCACTTTGACCTGGTGTTAAAAATTTATGATTGCGAGCTATCTTATTTTCTTCTTTTTTCTTACAATACTCTTCAAATCTTCCAGCAAAAGCTTATATGTACTAGGAAAATCCCTGAACGACTCATTAGAGATTCGCCACGTTCATCATTAGTGTTCAGGGAAGCTGTTAAAATAAATGAATTATTATCAAAATCAGCATGAATATCAGCATCAGCATCAATATCAGCATCATCACCATCATCATCATCACCATCGCCATCATCACCACCACCATCATCATCACCACCATCATCATTACCATCACCATCATCATCATCACCATCATCATCACCACCATCATCATTACCATTACCATTACCATCACCATCACCATCATCATCACTATCATCACCATCATCATTACCATCATCACTATCACCATTGCCATCATCACCACCATCATCACCATCACCATCATCACCATCATCATCATTATCATCATCATTATCATCATCATTGTAGCCTTTAATCCCTATAGGCCAGACACCGGAAGAATTTGCCCTACGGGCCTTGCTCTGGCTTGCTGTTAGCGACAGACAACTTATCATATATAGTTCATTAGACTTAAGCTGAATACCTTTGCTTTGTTTATCCACTTGATGAATTTAATTATTTTATACCTAGGTATATCTACAGCGACTTAATTAGGGAAATATAAAATAGAAACGGCTTTGTACGTTTGACTGATGAACTCAAACGTAACAGGAACAAAATTATATTTTATAGTATAAAAACCCAACACAGCTAACGCAATTAGAACAGTTACAGGTCTAACTGATGAGAAATAATGAATAAGTAACTTATATTAACTCAGTTATAAACTAAAAGAAAATTGAACTGCAACTTATA
Source organism: Tenodera sinensis (assembly GCA_030765045.1). NCBI lineage: Eukaryota > Metazoa > Arthropoda > Insecta > Mantodea > Mantidae > Tenodera > Tenodera sinensis. Next base: position 54,277,438 of record CM060967.1, read on the forward strand.
TTAATATTTTTTGTTCACAAACCCATGAGTTTTTGACGAGATACTTCGTGCTGCCTTGATTATAGGTATTGCATTAATATTTGCATCAAGAACGCATTGACATGTATTTCTGTGCCAAACGTTGAACCTCCACTGCTATCCACTGCTGTGACGTGACCCGTTGCTGCTCAGCAAGCAAGCTCTTGGTGCCGTCCACTGCCCACATCCGACCGGTGCCTGATATAGGGCAGTGGCCTCTCCTAATAGGTGGGTATCTGAATTACATTCACCAGTGAACAAAGTAAAAATATACTTATATCTCTATTCTCCTTCCACATAAGCCGCTGCGGTTCGCTGCCCAAATTGGTTTCGATAAGCAAATGTAACTTGCTTTTTAGTTTTTGTAGCGTTTTACACGTTCAAGATTTATTTTATGGTATTTTAATATTTTCACTTTTAAGTTTGATTTCGGGTCCGAATGTTCTAGTGGTCGATGGACCCTTAAACTCCACTCGCCCACTTAAGAGCTATCTGTACATCCATTCTAAGTACATTTATCCTGAGTGACATAAAACACAATTAGTAGGCATTCGGAGTGTGCAATCTGATTTAAATTTGCCAAATAGAGAGTTTAGTGATTTAATCAATGTATTTTCGTCTAAGAAAATGTATACTCCTAAAATTGTATGCGCATATTTTCCTCCTCTCATTAAACACACCCTTATGACGTCAGCTGCCTTGCACTTTATCACGAGTACTTCAAAATCACACTGATAAGTGTGGCCGGGCTCATTAAAACCACGGACTTGTGAGTGGCAGCTCCGCGGTGAAAATTCAGTTAGGACCGTATTCCTTAACTGATCTTTCTTCAATCCTCATAATTATAATTCATAAATGCCAACTAGTAACTAAGGCCTGAAAGTTTCCATTCCAAATTTCTTTTCAGAGTTATTATTTTGTTTCATCTATCATCAATGTCAACGCCCTGTGATGCGATGTCATATTCAGTAAGAACCTACCAAAAACAGGGAATGGAGAAAAATCCTATTAGAATTATCACTTCTATCACTACGAAAAAGGGGGAACCTGTATTGATTATAACCAGCAAATGTTGGTGTGTGGGGAAGTCCTATGACTGTTATGTATCAGGTGTTTTGGAAGTCCAAAAGGGTGCTTTTAAGCTTTTATTCACTTTGACTTCTTAAATTATATTGCGTGAGTTTCCTAATATTTGGCGTGATATAAAGATTGTCAATAACGAGAGAACGGAGGAAAAAGAAAGAAAAAAAAGAAGGGGGAAAGGAAAAAGAGTCAACAGCCGGTGATCACGCATGGTGGCGCAAGTATAAACTGTAAAGAGAGGGATGTATGCACTTGATGCATCAGTAGGGGACGGATAGTAAGATAAGGGTTAGCGGGTTGCTCACATCACGTCACGTCCAACCCCCAAACAACCATGTAATTGATTTCTGTAAGGAGGGGGGGCAGCCCCTCCACTCTGCGGCCTGTAACCGTCCCTTCAAGTGATGTTTCTGGACAACGTCGTTATCGTTTACCCCGCGGGGTGTCGTATTTTAACGGACATGGGAACAAGGAAATATTCATTACAGAGCTGCAGTTTACTACAATGTTGTTCCTTAAATTATTGCCTCACACAGAAGACGTGTACTTTATTCTGATTCCAATCTCTAAAATTTGACATGGAATTCCTGCTCGAGACTGGCTCTAAAGAGTGCGCATCTAAAGAACATGAACTGCTAAGTTGGGTAGTCTATACTGGAGAAGTTACAGTTTGTAAAATTCCTTGCCATAAGTGTTATGTAAAGAAAGTACTGTAATCTACACAAAATTTAGATATTGAAATATTTCCACATATATATTTTGACGTCCCTTGAAGACAAACAAAACGTCAAGGTGTCTGTGCAAACAGTAGTTATCTCAGAAACGAAGCGTCAAATAAATGAACGCTTGATATTTAAGCTATCTTACAAAAATACATGATTTTCAAGGAAATATTACTCAAAAAAGTCTATAAACGGGGCTCTATGTTTAACATAATAATTGGATTAAGATAATAAATTATAGCTATAACTTATATAAAGTAAGTTTTAATATATTTGTGGAATAATAGCTCATACCTTAAAAAAACCGAAAGTATACAAATCTAAAGTTTTATAAGACAATGGCTGTTATGGTTTTGCTGTATGGATCGGATACGTGGACAATTAAAAAGGGAAGATTGGAGCCAAATACAAGCGGTAGAAATGAAATGTCTTCGAGCAGTAAAAGGATGTACAAGACAAAATCATATTAGAAACGAAGAAATAAGGAAACAATTAGATATATTATCGTTAAAAGAACAGATACAAATAAATAGAGGAAAATGAAAAAATAATTTGCAAATAATGGACAAGTCTCGCGTTTCATTTAAGTTATGCAAATATAAACCGTCTTATTATATAACAGCAGGAAGACCAATAAAAATATGGGAAGAAATATGAGAATTCTCCTAAACCTTGGAACGTTGTTGTTGTTATTTTTCTACGACTATTCCGTGAACTATTCTTCTTACTGAATAAATGTTGTGTAATGTTTTATAAATTGTGTATCACAAGGGACAAATGCTATTACGCGAAAGGCGTAGATCTTAAAATAAGCAATTTGTCACCTTTCGACCTTGTAAATTTTTACACCAATATAATTTTGCAAAACCAGTAAACTTCATACAGGAATTACCGAGTGGTAATACAATAAATTTTATACAGAAATGATAGGAAGATAGTCAAATAATTACAATAATCAACTTCCATATAAAATAAAAGTATAACGTAAGAAATAATAGTTACAGTTGGCTGCCCCTGTGGTGTGGTGGTTAGCCTGCTAACTTTCAGATCTAGAGATCTTGCATTCCATTCCTGACTGGAGGTTACAAGCCGCCTATATGATATTAGAGGTTAAAAGTGCCGTATAACTGGAACACAGAAGGTTACAATTCTTTCAGTGAATAAGAAATCATTAGCAAGAAAAACAATCGGTTATGTCAGAGTAGCTGAGGAAATTAAACATTGCGCCGAAATCAGTCGAAAGTAGACCCATTAGCTCAAGTTCGGGTAATTATAATAAAGTAAATTCAGAACTAATAATGTTGCCTGCAAATACACACATACACCAGTTCTGAAAATTTTACAGAGGTAAGAACTCTTAGAATTTAGTATGTCACAGAGTATGTTTTAAGGTTGCGTTTCAAACGCGAAGAAGATTAAGATTTGGCAGCGTATAATGCGGCAACTTTGTGGTGCAAAACTGTTTTTCACTGGGACATATTGTGCATTCCTTGCATCCAAGATGGAAGTGACAGAATTCGCATGGATGAATGCTATTTCCGAACTGTGGAGTCTATCATTACGATATTGGCCGTTGGGGGAATAATGTTCTTCGTTAAACATGAACATGAACATGATAAAGTTTGGAAATAGTAAGATTATAATAATTTGATGTTAAACTTTCAGGTATTATAATAATGTTCCATTTGTTTTGTATTTTTAATTGCAGGAGTTAAACGTAACAACTTTCAATAATACAAAACTTAACAATGTAAAATTATTGAAAAGCTTTCGAAGGTTTGTCCACTGAGTATCAACAAAATTGATGTTGAGAGACACTTTCTTTCTAGCCTTCGAAAAGAAAATGAAAAATATAGACTTCGGAAGCCGATCCTTGGAATAAATAAAGAACGCTTTGTCAAAGAAATGTAATGTATTTGACATCTAGAAGAGAAAAGTAAATGATTTATGAAATGCCTCTGTTAAGAAAGTTATAAATAATTAGAAAGATATAACAGTCGAAGATACACCTGGACTAAACCTTGTCAGTACATATAAAGCAACTGTAGTTTTTCTGTCGCCAACGCCTGCAGAGAGCTTCATGCACACAGAACGTAGCTAGAATCGAGCATAATAAGTAGTAAAAAGTTAACGAATTTAGAGCCTGCTATAGAAATACAAGAATCATTTTACCACATACAACCCTGCTAAGTCATTACGCCACGGAACACGAATAGTTTCAAAATTACATTATGCATACTCATTTCGAGATATCGACGTTCCGACTCCTTAAGGTAATTATTTATCGCATGTATTGCATTTATTCCCGAAAAAAATAATAAAAATATAAGTGTTCTACTGGAGTCTTGATTTGGCCTGAATAAAACTCAAGATTAGTTGTAAATCTGTGCTAGGTTCCTTGGTAAAAATTACTCTCTTGGTCTCAAACTAAACAGAGCTAGATGGCTAAAAAAAGGCGGAACCTCTGCTTTGCTGCTGCTTCCATCGTTATATGGTTAGTAGGAAACCAAAAATAAATGCATTCATTTAATGTGTTCTAGAAATGTGAACGACCATAAAGGAGAAGCTGTTCCAGTGGGGAAAGGGTAGGGGGAGGAAGGGAATTGTCACGTATTTCTCGGCGGATGTAAACTCTAATCTAACGCATTGGCACATTTTCTCCCTTGTTTCCAGTTTGCCGTGGTATACATGACCCATTTTGGGCGTGTACTGCGTCAACAGAATGGCATTAAGCGGCTATTGCCATGTTCAAAGTTGCTGAGCAAAAATACAAATGCATTTTCAGAGCATTACATGATGATATTAGCGGCTTTATTCGTGCTGCCCTCGCGCTTCAACGGCCGATCCTGTTTTACTGCCTTAATATCTGTTGCATCGCCATAATCCTTAAACAATCCCAACTCGAGGTAACATTTGTTGCCACTTGGGAAATTCGCACTTCCATGGTCGTTGTTCTAAGGTGCACGAGCGTAGGCAATGTTTATGACACATAAACCTTGATTCCGTTACTTCCCTCTGAAAGCAAACAAAGGAATGCCGCCGACCACGGTACTGATTCCTGATAAGCCTACACATGCGAGTTTCATCTTTAGAGCGTCTGAGCTGAATATGAGGCCCTGGCAGTATTACAGAGATTACGTTGTTACGAACAAAATATAAAATAGGTACAAATGGAGCTATATGAAGACTTGAATGTCGTAAAACTAAACAAGCACAAATAAAAGGTAAATAGGCACAAAATTAAACGATAAGACTAAAAAGCAACACCTAAAATTCTACAAAGTAATGACACTACCAATATAAACATAAGAAATAGAAAATTTCAGAATAAATACAGCAGACACAGAAAGAATAGAAACAGCAGTGATGAGATTTGTAAGAACAGTAGCAGAATCTACTCTTGTAAACAACGCAATGAAGAAATTAGCAAATGATTAAATTTACTGGGTAGAAGGCACTGATTTGGCTATACGTATCATCAGTATCACCGTCTGCAGTGCCGTAGGGGTGTTAAACACTACAAACAACAAACTTCTCAGATATTTTTCCAACTGTAACTTTTAGACATCCTGAGACAGTTGCAGGCTTATTGACTTGCTCACTAACTTCCTCTTTCAAAATGCATCACTGCTTTTTTATACTTAGTTAAAAGTCATAATGTTGTACCAGGGAAAAGACATATTCTTAAGAAGTTCCCAAACACGCAAACGACTATAGAAATAATAAAACAGACAGCAAATTGAGAGGATAAGTATTTTGAGACGTGGAAGGGAGAGATAAGGACATCGCGTGGCCGGCGCGTGTATAGGAACCAAAACAACCCAGGCAGGGTTGCAAGTTTATGCAGTCAGACACGAGTACTGGCGCGCAACAGAGATTGCACAAAGCGTTTAAACCTATATGAATATGCGGCGGCAGTGGGAAATAGTGCACTTGCTAATTATAGAACAAATTGTTTACCCATAGGACCTGACACATCGGTACATAAGCGGACAGCACACATTATTCAAAATGTGTACAATTACTTTAAAGGAGGGAATGGAAAATTTGAATCGCCGATTGCTATGCCTGCCATTGGCGTTTCCAGATGTACAACAATAACAACCATTAAACTAGATATTCAGAACTATAAAATTCCAAGAAACACGAACTGCGATAACCAAACAAAACCGTTCTTCGTCATTTTCGGAGGATGTGGAAGAAGAAGAAGAAGAAGAAGAAGAAGAAGAAGAAGAAGAAGAAGAAGAAGACAAGGAAATAAAAGCCTAAGATTGAGTATATACCAATGGACAAATCTATGTCTACGTAAATAATGTTTCGTTTTTCTGCTCGTATTTCCGGTTTTCGTTCCCTTTGTAGGGGTCCAACTGTGTAGATATAGATTTACACAATTAAGAAAGGAATGAAAGTAATGTAGTACAAGTATATATGATCATGTACTCTAGTTTTCTTATATTAAATGTAATTGCTGTCTCAACGTGAGAATAAGCTGTTCAAGCAATGCCAATTAAGTGCATAACTAACAAATAAATAAAGGATAACATGTAAACAATGCAGCAGACGTATGAAAGGGACGCAAATGTTGCAACAGTGCATTTTGTTATCGCAGTGTGCCAGCAAGCGTAAGTGACCGACGGCAGGAGCAACCTACCTGCCCCTCCCACTGTCTCAAAAGACTTTGAACAAAGTATTGTCAGCGAAGACAAGCAAAAAATGAAGGCAAGAAGGTATTCCTTAAAAATTTCAAGCTGTACGAAGTTGACCAGGCAGCAGAGAGGAAAAATGGACCAAGCGACGGGTAGAGGCAGGACCAACAATCGTAGCAACAAGAAAGGCAGAGAAATGATCAAGCATCAGCGAGAAATACCACAAAACAGACGACTACCCAGAATTTTACAACACGTGTGGTTCCAATAACAAATGTGTCGAAGTCAAGTGTGAGCAAAACGCAAGGTGGAGATATGGTAGGACAGGCATCGGCAAACATGTACTCAATGAGCTATGAGTATGACGTCACAACATGCAACCCGCAATGCACATGACGTAATGTAGAACAGGGGATGGCATTGACCTTCGTTCAGAGTCAGTGCTGGACTCGCTCGCTACAGAGTACAATAAGGAATAGTACATATACTTGAATCCAGCTATTTTGGCCTACGATACTTTAGGTAGGTCTAGATGTTTGAGCAATATATTTCAGTTCACTTATATTTGCACTGTACCATGAAAATCTAGTGATACATCACAAGTAGCCACTCTCAGTATAGCACGCAAATTACCATTTGTTAATTGCGATACAAGATTTTTTTAGATTCAGTTTCTTTTCTTCCCCATATTTCTTAAATGCTTGAAATAATTCTGTCCCTGTTGTAAGTACTCTAAGTGAAATGACTTCAAGCATATATCCTTGTATCGAGAGGTTGTTAGTAACTCCACGAGTGAAAATTACCATTTGTGCTGTGTCAACGTTATCAGTGCTTTCATCCAACGCGAGAGAAACGGTTATAAATTCATGGACCTCGGTTTGTAGTCTTTTTTCGGTTATTTCTGCTATTTTATGTATTCTTCTCTGTATGGTTCGTGGTGATAATGCAATATTACTAAAATATCATATTGTTCAGTCAAATTATGTTGGCAACTTTCACATTTTTTATGAAATCTCCATCACTAAAACATCTCAGTGACTGAGCAATCTCCAAAGCAATAGCATAGTTGGTGTGAAGTTATCTATCAGTTATAATATTTAAATTAATATTAGGTGTATTATCTGAATATTGCTCTTTGAGCTGTTGACAGGACAGTCCGCCCGTAATCGGTGTGTATGCAGTGCCAGTTATGGCTGCGAGGGAGGGGGAGACAGAGTAAGCGCTGCCTCTGCTACGTCATAGTTGCGAGGCCTCATTGAGTACATGTTTGCCGATGCCTGTGGTAGGATGTGGAGCGCGAAACAAACAGGGGAAAGATCCAAGGTGGGGCCAAGAGGAAGCAAAAAAAGTGATTTCAAGCACAGTTACAGAAAAAAATGTCAAGTGAAATAGCAAAGGGATTATTGAGGGTGAGGGGGAGAAAGGGGGAACTAAGCAGGAGAGAAAGAAAGAAAGGGCTATTTCACCGAAAGTAACAAGGTTAAAAAATGGTGGGGTAATCCAAAAATGAGGTAGTAGAAGGTTTTTATACATGCTGAATGTAAGTTTATAGTAAGTAGTGTAATTGGGATAATGAAGATTAGCGAAGTGCACAATGTAAACTGATTAATGAACGTTATAAGAGTAAAGCTGATAAAAAGTTGAAAAAGAGGGAAAGTGAATTGGGTTGGGAGATGGGAGCAGGGGAAAATTAATGAAGAGGTAAACATGTGTAATGTGTATGTAAAAGGCAATTGTACAGAAGGGCTACCCTAATAGCAAAGGGGCCAAGACCCAGCTTAGGCACAGCCCAAGGTGCGTAAGATTTGGTACTCAATAAATCATCCATTCTTTCATAATATGATGTATTATCTGTTCTAGTTTCAATTTACAACTCAATGGGCATGTATTTATCGTTAAAACTCAAACGCGTGCAGCGCATGGAATCTTTTGTGTGTCTATTCTGCATGCGGTGTTCAACTTTCCGTAACTTGATTGTCCGCGATACGCTCATGAGCGCCAGTTCCTTGGCCTGGGACCTACTCTGAAGTCAATTTTAGGCAACGAATCTGTAGCTGTAAACACAGTGCTGAGGTTTATCACCAATATTGGCATAGATAAGCAACTTTAACTTGTATTTCATATCGCAGCTTTTTTAGACCTTTAGGCTATTTTATCTCTTTAACATTTTAACTACTTACCTATTGTTTTAGATCAGTTTTTACGTTTTAACTGTTAACTTTTATCTGTTTCAAGTTGTTTTAACTTTCTCCTTTTAACGCTTGAACTATGAGCCTAACCATGTGGTGAATTCCCCTGTATTTATATTTTTGACTTTTGGGACTTGGCAGCGCCGTGGCCAAGCGGTTAGAGCGTTCGTTTACCGCCTAGGCGTCTCGGGTTCGATCCCAGGGACTCGCATTTGGTATTCGCGGTGTCAGAGCCGGTTTTCTACGGATTCCCCCACCAGTCATTCCACCTTTTCAGTCACCGATTTTGCTTCCATTTTATATCATCCTCTTCCTTACTATCATACTTGGTGCATGGCTAACCTCCCGCTTCCAGGTCTTCACCCTGTCCGGCCCATAGGTTCCTTTGCTCCCCGACAGGCGTCTGACCCTTAGCACTGGCTTGTAACTCCTACATAAGGGGAGGGTAATCAGATGAAGGGAAAAAAAAGACATCGGGCCCTAAAGACATAGCTGTCAACGGGCCCTTAAACCCTATTCATTCATTCACTCGTTAAAAATGTTGTCTTTAAAAGATTTATACTCAATTATTCCATAATTTTCACAACTCAACACCCATGTGTAGAAAGAAGTAAAGAAGGATGTCACAAACACGAATTGAAATCTACTTCAGAATTAGAACTTTTAATCTATAAGTTGCATAAAATGTTACACTTTTTCGATAAAGGTAAATATGTACATACACAGACAATTGTTGTAAATTCCCGAGTAAATTCTGAATGGAAAGACTTTCTAGATGTCTGCTATTGCCATATAAATGCTTTTATGCACGTTTCTGCAATATTCAGTTAGATTGCAATATCATGTATGGTGAATTTTCCTCGTCTCTAGCAATAGACCAGCATCATTGTCATTTTCACATGCAGCGTTGCTACTCGGAAGTTTATTTGTTCTCTTGATGTTCCACTTTCCCATATGGTATGTTCCCGGGTGCTAACTTTTGATTAAAACTGACATAAATGACTAAAATTCATTAAGGTGCTGTAATTAAAACTGAAAAAGTAATTGTGCACCAGAGGACGCATGGGAAGTGAAAAACAATAACATTTTAAATGAGTAACGTCATCTGGCGGGCCAGTTCCTAAAGCGATATCGTTTATTGAAAGTTATTATCACATAATGTACGTAATGAACTTACATAGAGCTAGCAGATTGGCCTTAATCACCTGCATGGCATGCATGAACTAGGTTCATGCTTAATATCACAGGCATTATCACGCTCACTGTATTGGATAACGCGATGAACATACTTAGGCATCAATTTGCACTGTATTGAGGAAATGTTTGGTTAACAAAGTGAACTTACACTTTGCTCTTCATTATAGTAGGTTGTGGATGATTGGATTCATTTTAAATGCACACAATTATAAGGTAAGCATATTATTTGAAATTTATGTTTATCACATGAGTTTATTTTTCGGTTCTATAAAGCTTAGTTCAGTTTGCGATAAAATTCATAATACAGGACTTACTGCACTAAAAATGTAAATATTGAATTCAAGTATACAGTAGCGCCTATCCTTGTATTTCTAAACTTTTAATTACCCTTTAAGACATTTTGCTACCTCCACGATCTATCCATCACATGAACGATTGTTTTCTCCGTCGCATACCTAGTAGACAGATGAAGTATTGCATTCGGTAAAGTAAATGCATGTAAAAATAAAAGATGGTTGGCATGTTTGTGTGTACGAAGAGCATGACTCAGGTACAAAGGTATATTTTATGTTCAGTAATCTCCGTAGATATTTTCGTTGTTTTTTATTTAATTGCAATGGCTATAATGATTTTGATTAAAATGCCGTATTATTAATGTATTTAATGATAAATAAAATGTATATGTTTAATTTTTCTGGAATAAACAGCATTCGAGATGTTCGAGGTTCAAGTTTCATCCCTAACATACTTCTAGATTGAGTTTTTTTCTAGGTTTCCCTCATTCTTCACAACTGGTAAATCATCTTCTTCTTCTTCTACTACTACTTCTACTTCTGCTTCTTCTTCACGGCTTGGTCTTCAACCCGTTCCGGTTCCAAATTGCTCGTGCCAAGGTTCTTTTGGAGGGTTTGCGGTTATGCGAAATGCTGGTAACCTCTCCATGTCAAACTGAAAATTACTCGTAAGTTCCAAACAATGTTTTTCTCTAGAACATAATCTATTTCAAATTGACCTCATTTGAGCTTCCAATGATTGAAGCACAAGTGGTTGTAATTGATATTTCATGGTTCAGTAACAGTTGAATGCCTTTTTATCCGGTAAAATTACACCCTTGAAAGCGCATTATAAGATAAAAGAGCACCATTGTTTGATATCTAAGGCACTGCTAAACGTTGTTGGTCAATATGGAATACACATATGGCATATGAACGACATAGCGCAATTTAGAAGACTTTGTAGAGATTTTGGGTAAAAACAGAGACAGATTATTTGTTTTAGGCATAATATGAATCTGCACAGTGTGTAGACTATATCCCCATAAGGTTTGTGTGTTTGTGGCATGTAAGGAATATGGACCTGGGATGTTTTTAAGTTGGCTATGTTTTAAAAACACAATAGCAGCCCGCCAACCGATACGAGCCAATCACCACCGTAGAGAGTGCAACAATGCCCCGCCCAGCCCCAACATATAAGAGCCCTCAATGGTCATTAACGGTCTTTGAAACTTAGGTATGCATAAAGAAACCAATGCCCACAGACACAAAAGGTTGAAAACATTTGGAACACCTTCTATACTGCACAGATAAAGTCGCAATAAGCGGCTAGGTGCTGTGCAGATAAACATACCGTGCAGGAGAACCTGTACCACTTGTTCTCGAATGCTGGAATGCTGGAACGGTCTTTGCTTCCACATCCCTCTCCCATTGCTTACACATTCGAACTCTGACCAGTGCGGACAACGGATCGTCTTACCCTGATGATGCCAATTGAGTACTTGGCGAAACGTTGGTATCTAGAATGCCTTCTAGACCACGGCCTACAAGCCCGAAAGAATTAAACATACCTAATATTCAGGACACCAGCCGTGAAAGCCTAAGTTTGTGCACAGCACAATATTGCCTTCTTTGCTTTTTTTTTTTTTTTTTTTTTTTGTTTTGTTTGTTTATTTTATTTTATTTTTTTTTTTTTTTTAAGCTCTAATCGATAGAGCTGTGATTTCTTTGCAAAATATATTCCTCTAAACAGCCGTGAAAGCTTTTATACTACCATCATGTGTTAATAAATTTCTATATTTGTTAAAAAGTTATATTCTTTCACCGGCTATGTTAAATAACATCTTTGTAAAGTGATTACAAAATCTGAAGCATCTCTCTTTAATTGTTTAGGAGAAAAGTGCACTTGAAGAAACATTTGCAAATTATCGGGTTTATTGGAATATCAACAAAATACCAATTATTTTTAGCTGTGATTTGATAGTGGTCTCTGAATCAAAAGATATTCATAAGTAGTGAAGGTAAAAGTTGCATTATCAAAGATTGTAGATATAGTTTTTTAAGATTATTTAATATGTATTGCATTGAGTTTCATCATAGAAATTACCATTTTATTTCTATCAACTGTCAACCTTCCTTAAAGCTCACGAGCATATCGGTTTGCGAACTAATGATTAATATTTCGTAACGAAGTTCAACATTTCTATATTAAACAATGATTTAATAAAGTCGAATTTACGCCAGCTGAGGATTTATCTCTCATTCCATTCCCTGAAAAGTTGTTGTCTCCCGCTGCATCATTACGACTCGCCCATGGACTTCCTTTGGAGTAATCCAGCACATCTCTTCACAGAGGGTCTGAAGAATCTCGGCGCAAATTGCTGTTGAAAGCAGATATTCTGCCACCTAACAGCGAGGGATTTACGCATTGCATAATTACGGTACGGTTGGCCACACATGTTTGTGCAGGTAATTTATATGCAGATGTTGGCAACGATGAATGGCTGGAGTACAAGGACTTGCCATTGAGAGATGGGAGTTGCATCCTGGGAGCCAGCCCATATAGACTAGATCAATGTCTTGAGCAGCAACTGTTTCTCCAGATGCTGACATATGCATACAATAAATTGTAACTTCAACTCTCAGATTCCATCTCCTGCTTGCTTCTTATCTGGCGTCCTCCCCCTTCCTAAACATTGAATATATGTCTTACTGTCAGTTTTGATGTTCAGGAGTCATTAATTCTTAAGAGATGCCTAGTTAATATGGTGACGTGTAAACTGAAAGCATTATGTATAGACTTATTTTCGAGTACTTCCTGTTCAAAGTAGAAGCTAACAGCAGAAAGCAAAGTTAGTAAACTGTAAGGCTACCATGATTGTTTAGCCAGGCCTTCGTAGCTTCCCCTGCTTTCCCTCTCGTTACCCCTCTCCAATGACTGGGCAGTGTTCATGATAGTGGCTGGACATAGCTATAACCAATGACACCCTGGTATGGAAGGGGAGTATTGGTTATTTCTTATGGTCTACTAAATCGTCAATCAATAGCCTTTAAGTGTTGCTTCACTCACAGCATATCGTACACATTTGAACCTACACGCGTCGAGATTATTGGTCTATGGCAAGCTGGTAACACAGTTCGTCAAAGTTTAGATGTGTAAATTCACATAAATGTAATTACATTTTAATAACACCCTAGAAATTCGGTTAATTGTACAGATATCAGAAGAAAACCTTTCCTACGAAAATAGCAACTATGCGATAATATTATGCAATAGACAAACATATTAAAAGCTATTTCGATATAATTTTAATTCCAGTATGAATATCATGAGAATTTGTAGAAATACTATACGTTTTTATATTTTTCAATATAATATTGTATTACCTATACTGTAAAGTTTTACACATTTTTGTAAATTTAAGGATGAAGTTAAAGCTTTTCTCATAACACAAAATCGTTTAATCCAATAAATGATGTATATTTAAAGCAACATTTGCAACAGTTTCCATAATAGGGATTAAGAATTTGGGGATAAATTTAAAGAAAATTAAAGCGTGGCTTTTCTACGAGAACAAACGCATCCACCCCCCCTGCCCCACACCTCCTTGTCCTCATTACAGCGCCACGCCTCTAGCCCGGCATTGCAACTGTCAACATTTCATTGGTCAGTTATCATCCCTCACCCCTTACGAGAGGCGATAAGAAACTGAGAGAAAATCCAAAACAGTGATTTTACTAAATTTGCTTTATACACTGGTCTTGTGAACTGTTTTGCAGAGATCCCACATAAACTTGCACTTTCATCAACAACTTCATTCTGATATTTTGCTTTAACGTGAATATGTCAAAACACCCCTAAATATGCAGTGTGTAGTAGTGTGTAGTTTGTGAATGAAAACTGGTCGTGCGCCTTCGGTTGTGTGTAATGTTTTGGGAACTTGTGATTGGCGTACAGTCACACAGTTAACATGGAGGACAAGGTAGGGTATGTGTTTATGTTCTCAAGACACACTGTTACGATTTACCTATGTACTGAACTAGGGAAAGTGATACACATACAATCTGCTGTGTTGTCAGCTTGTTTCGGCAAAAATAAAATGCCTCCATAGGAAATGGTCAGAGACAAAAACGTAAGATATAGAATGTGTTCTAAATACCAAGATATACCATTAGTTCAAATTAATGTACTGACTTCCGTTCCACCCTGTATATTTCAACTTCTAAGTAAATACTGTCTGCCGCGTGCTGCTACAGCGACCTCTTTACAAAATGAAAATTGCAAAAATATTGGATTCCGGTTTATGTAGAAAAATCTTGGCGCGGAGAGATATTAATATTGCGTTCTGAACTACATAAAATAAGCTACACGGGTCGTAAGACCAGAATATTTCACTGCGCATTACACGCATAACTCCCGCTGTTATGTTTAGCATTTTATGACTCTCCTACAGATATTTACGTAATCATCATATAAATTATTGCCCCGATTACAATAATCGCTATGCCTATTTGCGATCAAAGTCCTCGCTTTTGTTGAACAACACCACCATGTTATTGCCCCGCAAGATAGATATATCTGTGTTAAGTACATTATTTAGCGCCTGCATTATCACACGCTTCGAATGAAATCAAAGTATCACTGCGCGATACCATTTAATGTAAACCAAATAATCCTATTCGTAATTAGCTCCAAAAACACGCAACGGTAAATCAGTAGAATTCTTTTCACCAACATCCAAATTACATTAAGATGTACGTTGACAGGTTATCGCAGAAAATTCGAGAAGCAAATTTTATTAATGTAAATATTTCAACATAGATCTGTCTAAGCAAGATCTTTATTTTTTTGTTTTTTATTTTTTGTATTGAGAACGTATGGTATTGTAAAAATTTGAAAATTTGATATATCGCACCTCTAATACTAGCGCGACAAAAACAGAGTCCACACCAATTATTTTTCTTACTTTATTTTCTTCTAATTGCAATATAGTTCTCTTTATTGACTTTAACAGTCTTCAATCCTTTGTAGTATTACAACTCACCTTGACCCAGTCTTTTCTGCCTCTCTTCACTTTCGACGCGACCATACACGACTTTGACAATACAATCACTCAACCCTAGTTAACTACTTCGCTGTCTTTTTCCCACGAGGCGTCGGTTCTCTCGCGTACACATATAGCTGACAAACACAAACACACACACACACACACACACACACACACACACACACACACACACACACACACGCACTAAAGCTAAAAACTGAACTGACTCCGCAGTCTACTTACTTTTTTTATAAATGGTTTCTTCTTTTTGAGTCCGGTGAAATCTGAGTGTCGAATTTTTGAGTGGAGTGCAATACTTATTTCACTTACTCTGGGTAACTAGCTGAGGAACTAAAAATATCATGTTTCTACCTCTAATTTTCCACTGAAATTTCCATTGCAAATAGTTATATGTTGCATAGCAGGTCATCTGATGCCGAAATTATAAATTAAGAAAATCAATCACTCATAATAGAATTTAAATACTAGTAATAATAATAATAATAATAATAATAATAATAATAATAATAATAATAATAATAATAATAATAATAATAATAATAATAATAATAATAATAATAATCAATAGGCTTCTAATTTTTATACAGCTATCGCGAAATGAGGTGATTGCAAGTTGCCAGCCACATGGGGAGAGCGTGACGGTATTGCACGAGGACAGTCAGAGCACAAAACGCATGTGGGCCCACTGCGTACAGTGCAAATTGTCTCTCACTAGTTCCACAAACTAAAATGCCTGCAGCACGAAAATTAAAATATTCACGTCCTGGTGAATTTGTACAATAATTTGGGAGTGAATATTTTAGTGAATATATGTTATGTGACAACGTTATCTACAACGTTGAAGCATCGACCGTTCCTGGCCTCCTCTCTACAGTAATCATATGACACACTGACCCCTCCCACTTGCTATAGTCCAAACTCTGCAGCCTTTCGTTTCTTGTATGAAGTTTCGCTCCCTAATTATCAATAAAAATGAATAGAGAAAATGAATGTAAAAAGTTAGCCACGTGAATTTAAAAGAACGGAGAGTGGGGGTTGTAAAGGTTTTAAGGAGGAAGGGGAAACGTGGCGATGTTACCTCAGAAAAAACACACAAACACACGCACATGCACTCGCGCACACGCGCGCGCTCTCTTGGCGGTGAGCCAAAGCGAAAACATCGTTCTTGAAGCGCCTACGTACATAAAATACATTAATATCAACGGCTGAAAATTTAGATCATCATGGTAAAGCAAATTTTTCAGCTGTAAAGGCGAAGTTTTGTGTGGCTAGTGAATTATTTCATAATCTGTATTGTCTCATTGGAAACATCTACTTCTTCACTTCAGGAGTAGTCTTGTAGCGTATTCCGGCTTCACAATACCCATATTTTCTTTGGTCTTCCTTCCTTTACATCTATAGTCCTTACTTGTCTAATTATTTTTTCTGTTTTCATTCTTCTTACATGCTCCCTCCACCTCGTTTTCCCTTCCTCTGTTCCTTCATTCATTCTTTATTTGGTCTCTCAGAGTACATCCCTTTACATTCCTTAGGAATTTAATTTCTGCGGCCTATGTCCTTCTTTCATCTTTCTTAGTTATTGCGCAGGCCTCACTTGCGTATGTAACTATTGATGTTGCCATTACTTTATAGAATTTTCTCTCTGGTTTTGTGTGCTAATGTTCTTTTTATGGTACCACATATTTGAATCTTATTTATCTTACTGGAGATGTCTTTATCGTATAACATATCACATCATAGTAAGGGAAAGTGGGATACCTGTTCTACTGGTTTGCTGTCTAGTGTTATTATAGAGCATATTGGGTATTTTCCTTTAAAGGCCCTAACTTTGGTTTTATTTTCTGATATTTTAAATTTTTTTATTTAGAGTAATTCGTAAATAATCTTTCATCTTTTGTGCCATAATTTAGTGATCGACAAATAGTAAAGTGTTTAAATGCGTATTTTTAGAAATGAATTGTATTCCTAAGTTAACTTCTTGCTTCCATTGTCTAACAATGTCGTCAATATATGTGCTAAATAAAGTGGATGAAGGACTATGTCCTTGTCTTACTCTATTTTTATTGCATTACAATATTAGGGTAGCCTTATCTTTCCATTATAGTCACAGCATATAATTATTCACTCTGTCGAAGGTTTTTTCATAGTCTTCAATATTGGAAATATTGCATTTACCCCTTCTAAACAAAATCCCTGAGAAAAATCCGAATGCTCCACTGGCGGCAGAGGTCAGGAATTTGAGACAACATCAGGAGGCGTGAGTCATTATTGCTTCTAACGACTTCACCTACAAGGAGCACATTGTTGCTTCAAACTGTGATCAAGAAAAACTAAATATTCCTTCACATCCTTATATAGGTAGATGACAAAGAAGACCTGTAGTATTAGAAGTGAAGATAAATGTAAAGTACAGGTAACAATCGATGTAAATTGCAATATAAGCTAATGTTGCAGAGAAGTACTTTGCTGATACATACGAATATAAGGTTTGTTTGAATACCCTTTTCCAATGTTGTCCGGAATTTTACAACAGATTCTGCACAACAACAGGCTACTGTATAACCTATAAAAATTTATTGAAATTTACAGCGTTAGCACTCAGGGCGCTTATAAAGTGCTGTTCTCTTCTTCCATATATCTTGCTCGTTTATTCTGTTCTCTTGGTGAAAGTTCTCCTTCTGCCTTGAACTAATAATCAGAAGTTTCTTTTGTTTTTCTTCCTTGTTTACGACTAAGCTTTTTTCATGTTTTTATCTCTCTTTCTCCTTCTGGTCATTAAAAATACAACGTCTTGTTTTTCCACGAGCAAGCGTCACATTTACGGTAGAGTGAAGAAATCCCAGGACGTTATAATGGCTTTTCTTTTAACGACAGATTACTGAGGAAAACATGCGAACTTGAAAATGGAATAACTAAAGTAGAAATATTAAGTACTAATTTTTGTATTTAAAAAGAAGCAGAACAATGGCAACATACTCTGATAAGTACTCTGATAATTATACTTTGCTTCTTAATAATCAATAGATAAAATGGTTTTAGATTTTATAGTTGCATTAACGCCAATTAAAAACATTTTAGTTTCGAGGTGTCGTTTTCAGCTTTAGAAAATAGGTTGTGTCAATAATGGAACTATATATGTATGTATATTTTGTACAATATATTTATACCAAATAGTTAGGTACTGGTTTTCAGTTACGTACCTACACATGTATTAATTTTGGGTCTAGGTGAATTGAGTCCATAATTAGTTGTTAACGATTCTCTAAGCGGTAAGTTGAGTCCCAATCTTTTTAATCCATGCGGTAAATTGAAGAAAAAAAAAAAAAAAAAAAAAAAATTGAGTCCGCTACGGTTGGCTATACCTGTCGCAGCGCAGCGCTCTGACGTCACGGAGTATATGTCATGATGCACCAATGTAAAGTAAATATACATATTAGTGCCAGTAAGCAGGCGTACCTTCTAGTGGTGTGAACAGATAGTGAATAGGCCAGTATGGAAGTGATGGTTAGTGAGAAAAATAAAACACTTTTTACTGTTGATGGCTACAAGTTTCGCTTCCACTAATTAATTATTGAAGGATGGAATTTCTCCTTGAACTCATGTAAGTGTTACATAAAACTTTCAGGTTCACTATCATGATGAACCATACTTACCAAAAATAAATAGACAAAAGCTTAGCAATAATTTAAAGAGAAAAGGAACAAAAGATGTTAGTAGTAAACCATACAAAATATTACACAGTGAATTAAAAGAAGGTGACATAGAAGCTTTAACGATGGAAGACACGACCCTCATTAAAAGGAATATACGTAATGCATGCGCTCGCATACATCCCAGTCTCCCCAAAAATGCCACAGATACACATGCCGTATTTCAACAAATGAAAATAGTCACCAATAACGCTAAGCTTTTCCTAATTATAAATGACCGTGAAAGCTATGTGATTGGTTTTTCAACTACAACAAACTTAATTGCTCTTTATGGAAGTCTTACAGTTTACGTGGCGCTTTCAAAAGCTGTCCCAAGTTTTATACACAATTGTTCGTTATTCATGCATTAGTAAATGATGTTCACGTGCCACTTGCATTCTTTCAGCTGCCAAATAAGACCATTGATACCTATGTAAAATGCTCCGTCATATTGTTACCCATTGTGAGATAACTGGTAAAACGTTTTCATGAAAAGTGATTTTTATAGACTATGAAGCAACTATTCACAATGCAGCTGTGTGTCTTTCCCTGCCAAATCAAATGACTTGTTTTACACTTCACACCCAAAAATGTACAACTTGACCAGTACTCAGTCAGATGTAGTACAGGAAAAAAGAAAAACAAAACATTGGAAAAAGAAACATTTTTGAGGGAGCGCCTGGCAAAGTGTACTAATAAGGACATGCTGAGATTTTACTTTGTGAAAGTTATTTCCTTTAAATCTTTACCTGTGTGACAAAACTAATGCAAATTTCTCGTACGCGCGATTTTAACATGACAAAATGTTTAACTCCACTAATCTGATAAATGGTTGCGCAGTCGCAAATCTGTACAAAGTGGGAGGGGAAATTTTGTCACAATTACAGGTCGAGGGATTCAATTTACCTGCCTAGAAAGTTTAGGGGGACTCAATTTACCCACCAAAAATTTTAGGAGGGACTCAATTTACCTTGTAATATTCCAAAGGGGGTCAATTTACCATCCGTATTAATTTTCACTTATCCTATGGAACATGGAAGGTCAGGAAATAACCACAGTGAGAAAAATTAAGTAGTTGCGGGTTCAGTTAAATAGTAATGGAAGATGGCATGACCAAAAGAAAGCAGTTTTAGCTAAGGATAAAATTACCATGAAGGGGAGTATAGCACGTGTATTCAAAATACCAGGGTTACAAATTAAATGGTTAGAAAGAGTGCATAAGACAATAGTGGAAGCCAAAATGGAGGTATGAGGATATGACGTAGACAAGGGGTGGACTTAATACTTCAGAAAATACCATATGGTCACATTACCTAAGCGAGCTCAGCTGAAGGTTGCGATCAGATTATTCATTAACTTGGTCCTACAAAGCACGACTGACGTCATGATGTTGGTGAAATGCACACACACACACACACACACACACGCACACACACACACACACACACACACACACACACACACACACACTGCTTTGAGTGTTAGGAACATAAGTGCTAAGCTGAATGCCGGTCTTTGTGTGGAATTTTCTTCAATGGACAGCATAACCCTGCATGTGTAATATCCACTGGAAACTCTTAGTTGTCAGAAGTAATAATGTCTTGTTGTAAAGGCTGAGTGTACTTGAGGCGAGTACATAACCACAATGCCTTAGTTTTAACAATGTTACCACATCGGCTGCTGGTGTAATGCTTATTGCTGTACCTAGCTGTCACCTTCAGCAGGCGAGTTTGTTTTGGGTTTCATGCGACTACGTTAATGCTGTTTATTTCATTTGTATCTGCCCCCAAGGAACCCGAGCTTCAAGCTGTTCCCTACAACTTCCTGAAATGAAAACAAGGTTTAGAGTTGGGAGAAAACAAACAGTAACCAAGCAATCAACGCCCAGAGTAGACCGAAGACCCTAGTTTTAATTACCTCGGTACGTTGCAATGGCAAAGTGCGGCATTGATTGGGCTGGTACTCTCAGTCCAATGGCTTTACTGGAGCTGTTTATCTTCCGGTGGCAGCTTCACGTCACACCAACTTGTGAGATAGGCAAGAACACTGTTGCGCCCTAAGGAAACTGTAAAGTGCTTAAGTTTCCTTTCGTTCATGTAATTTGATAGAGCACAGATTTTTCCATCGTTTTTTTCTACGCTAAACCCAAACATTTTAAAGAGAAGGACTCTCAAGGAAGGAAAAACTGCCAGGAAAAAACCATCTGTTTCTTTATTCAAAAATTAATCTGAGTCTATTTTTCCAAAAATACACAAAACTCTCCTGAGTATTTCAATGTAAAACAACGAAAGTCACTCTTAAAACGCATATAGCTTTCATTGACTGTGAAATAGTTTTTGATTTTGTAGATACAGATAAGTTATGGAGCATAATGTACAATAGTGGTTACCCCTCACATATAATTGAAGTAATTAAGAGTTTGCAAACAGAAACTAATGTAATTATAAATACTGGAACATCAAAACGAACAAATTGCACAAACTGAGGACTTAAACAATGATGCAGTCTATCACCGACATTGTTCAATATGTATGTTGATTATCCAGTAAAAATGTGGAAAAGAGAAAATATAAATCCAAGTATACAAGTAGAAATTATTATATAAATATTATGTGATACGCTGATTACATGGCACTAATGCAAGGTAACAAAATTATCTACAACGATCCAAAATTATGATAGAAGAAATAATATTAAAACAATTATCTCACTTAGAATAATTGGACTGTATATAAGTTTTGACAGAGATAAAAACATAGAAAACAAAATAAACAAATACCAGCAAATATGCGGCACTAGAACACGAAGATTAGAGCATAAAACCAAGAAAGGTACAAAACTTAAATTTTATAAAATAATGGTAATATCAGTATTGACATATGGTAGCGAGTTCTGGATTATGAATGAGAAAGATAAATGTAAATTATATATATTTATTATATATAATGAATGATAAAATCGAGGAGAGCAAAGAGAACTGGAAATAACGTATGACTAAAACGTGTGACGAAAGAATGTCACTGAAAATATACGAGTACAAACCAGGAAGAAGAGATGGAGCTGAACAAAGGAAGACAGAACAGGCAATCTGCCTAATTCATGGAATAACAAGAAGTATTTCAATGATTGAAGACAAAGCGTTTTACTTCATTCACTGTTTTCTCTCATTTAAAGTGTTCAAACGTTTGCTATTCCTTACACGACTATGACGATTGACATGAAATGAGACTTTTCTTAAAGCAATGAAACGTTTTTATGCATTAAAACGGCTTATTATAATGACATAAATAGTGAGAAATTATCCTCTTTGTGAACCACTGTGCCACCAGGGATTGGAGCAATGACGTCATCACCGCCACAACATAAACCTATAGACGTCACTCCTGCAAATGTTTATCCATCCAGAATGTTGTTACATTCTCTTTCGTAAACATCTTTTGATTTTCTGGTATTAATAAACTCTCAACACTCTTGGTTTCGTTCAACATATCAAGCGGAATACAATCCGCATTCTCAACAGTTTATCATAACCTTCAATTCACCGGAGAAGTCTCCTAATCCATGAAGTGCTGCTGCTGCTGCTGCTGCTGATGATGATGGTGATGATGATGATGGTATTAGGTTTTGCATGTTCTGGGGATCCAACAGGAAGAGTTTAAATATTATGCTCCACCGAGACTACCCTTTATAATTAATATATTTCAAAAGTTTTGATTTTATAAAAATGATTTTTATTAAACTGCCAATGTTTAAGATATTTTCATGGCAAATAAAGTGTATATTTTGAAATTTCTGGGAATGTTCTCAGAAATCCTTTTCATTATGGATAAATTTTGCATAACTCCAAACCCTAAAAGAAAGACAAAATCTTACTATTAAAATGCGAAATTAATGCCCAATACATTTTATATGTAGAGTGAACCATGTTGCAGATATGATAGGTGTGAATTTTACAATGCTTACTTTTCTCAGATGGTAAGTCGTTGTTAATTTTTTATTTCTTGTCGCGCACAGAAAACGGAATTTCCAAGTCATCACGTGGGTAGCAACTTTAAAATATTGACTATCACTCAAAGCTGCTGGTTCCTATTTTCCCATTACCCCTACAAGAAATTTAGCAATAAGGTTATATATGTAAATATTTATATCAATTAACATAAACTAGATTGAGGAATAAACCTTTTTAGAGTAATTAGTTCAAGAGTAGAGAAAGTCAGTGATTGCAACTCAGCAAACTTTTTTCAATAGGTTTGAAGTTTATATAATGGACTCATGGTTCCAAGTCTTTATAGCTGTTGAATCACAGGAAAATCAGTTTTAAAATACGCCAGGTAGGATTTTTATTCCTCTTTTTACATTACTGCAACTGCTTCTCTGCAGAGAAAGAAAAACTCTACAGTTTCATATTAATCTCTTTGCAATGTACCAAAATATCACATGTTTAGTTTTAGAATAACGCTTATTTTTTCTCTAATTTTAATATAGTATACAAAATAAAACTACAATTACTTTGAAAACATCGATGTGGCCCCAAAATTTCACATTATTTTATTAAATAGTGTGCATATGGTTATAATGGGACAATAAACCTTCCCACAGGGAGATTTTTCATTAACCGAAGTGTGAAAAATCTAAATAAAAATCTTAACCCCCATACTTTCTTCATTCAGAATACCGTTTCGATTAATTCCTTAACAACAAATGTACTTTTCAGATATGCTCATTGAATGGCCATTTTGACAAAAAACAAAATAAAAAAGTAAAGAAAAGGAGAAAGACAAAGGAAAAAAAATGAAACGTGTGAAAATGTGCATATTTATGGACTACGCCTAGGTCACAAAAAAGCGTTCGAAAGGCAAAGGCCATTCAAATGGTAGAACATATTAAAAAGATACAGTGTAGAATGAGAAAATAAAATATACATAAAATGGAATTTGAAATCCATGGAGCTTGTACTTCAACAGAGGTAACCACCACTGGTAAGAAAATATCTGAGCAATTTTTAAAAACAAATTTACTTTAAAATTGGGTATTATATCTTGTCATGTTTATAAAGCTAATATTTAACACTGTTTAAAACCAACAATGAGGCATTTGAAACAAATACGCAATTCAGTAGTAGAAATAGTGATTGAAAATGACTATTAATTGAGTGCCTCTAATCAAAAAATTGAAAGAGAAAATTTAAAAACTTACAGAAGGTAGGTTTGGTAATGCGTGAGTTAAAGGAGAAAGTGTTAGCAGAACTACTTTAATTACACGTTTCGTTGAGGTGGTGAATCATGGCGAATCTAATTTTTCAACCATAAACCACCTCCCTTATTGGACAAAGTGTCCTTCAGTGTGAGAAGAGAATTGTTGATTATGCACGATGATGATACACCAACATATTTTGCAATATACACATGTCAACTTTTAAATGAAAAATTTTGTGGTAGGTGAATCGGACGTGCTGGACCTATCATCTGGCCTCCTCGTTTACCCGGCTTTAACGTCCTTGGAAGACTTTTTATGGGGATACATAAAGAAGAAAGTCATATTTAAGTCTTCAAGGAAGTAATTCCACAGCAAACATTTAGCGACCAACGATGCTGAAATCGGACAGTTATCCATTTGGGGTTTTGGATGTCTAATAATGCTTCTTAGGTCTTTGTACCTCCTTGGTTTAGCTTATCTCTAGGACCATAAAACCGGAAGGTCTCTTCCATCATGCCAGTTAGGAGCAGGGCATAGAAAAAGTGTTTTGCGTGCAGATTCATACTTGCCTCTTCAGTCTAGCACTGATTGGATAGAAGCTGCCGAATTTTCTCCCACCTTCCCCATAACAACGGACATAAAGGGGTATCTACCTCTCTTTTCAGCATATCCCTCTCTTTCTTTAGACCAGAGACAAGATAAGCCACACTTGTTCTTTTATTTGATAGTTTATTTCCTCCCTGAGTTCAATGAAAGCATCCTACCGCCGCTCAACAATACATTTTAGAAAAAAAGTTAACGAAACCTACTTAGTTTATTGTCGGGGAGTAGAATATACAAAAACTTACCATGCTTTCATTTATAATTATTAGGTTGAATCTCCGTGGGCGCCGTAAGAGATCCTGTGTAAATATTGTCATATCAAAATTTGGAAGGCCCATTGCTCATTTTGGATTTCGAACCCTTTTATGTTTTTTTATATTCGTTTAAGGCATATTGACCTGTAATACTATGTGGGCCACAAGTGATTTAATCCTTTAAACCAACGATCAAGAACTCTATTCAGAAATAATATTTTTGTCATCATTAAACTCTTATCAGCTAACTGATGTCTCTTACACTACATTTACACAAAACCTGCGACAAAAGGTCCGTTAGTTTTACCTTGCAGTAGCTGTCATGAGACCTAACAAATGCACCAAAAAACCACAGGCGAGTTCAATTATAATTTTTTTGAAATCGTTTTTAGCAAAACGTATCTAGAGTGCTGTCCAGCATTGTTGCTTTGAAGAATTGTAATTCCCGATACGTGCTATATATTCATATACATATATTCTCAAAAGTGTCAACCTTTGATTGTTTTTTCATGAACGTGTAGTTAAAAAAACTCTCCAAGCAAAAATTATTTTATTTGCGATTTTACAGTGCTTTCTTTCTCGCCGTTTTTAATAAATGATGTTTTTGTTAGTGTACGCGGAAACAATTTTAGTTTCACTGCTTGAAGCAGTTCATTTGTTCCAAAAATTACTTTGTAACTTTCAGTTCCTTGCATTTTAATCGAAACAATATTGCCAGAAGTTCAGTATTCCATTAACTGAGAAATTGTTAAAAGAATAAAATAACTAAACGCACCCAGGAAGCATTGAAGCGAGAAATGAAAGTGAATTATATAAAAACTGTACAAACTGCTGGGAGAAACGTTCCGGTTATTACGAAGCGCTGATACGTGAAGGGAAACATCACGATTTTCAAACCTTTGATGCACTGTCACTGATCACAGATGCTCTCAGCACCAATAGAAGGGCTTATTTCTGAGGCTTGCTCTCTCAGCATTGCTTTCTAAAGCCAAGAAACTCAATCGTGATCGTGTGTGTATAAAACCAATGCGATTTTTCCTTTCGCAAACCAATCGATCCGGCATTGAAAGCACTACCCTTGCCTAACCTCGCTTTCTGTGGCTTCAAAGGAAAGTGGATATTCATGAGCGCCAGCCATGCAAATAATTTTAAAAACAGCGTAGCTAAAGTTATGATCAAACCACAAAGGCTCTTTGGCTATCGGTGAGAGCCGCTCACTCGTTCTAATCACGTTTCCGTGTCTCTCAAACATTTTCCTATTGCTTAACTCTCAAGAAAAATCTGATGCGTTGCATTTACAAGACTTTCTTTGCTCTATATTATACACATTACTTTTAAAATGCTTTATTATTATAGATAATTCTTGTGCATCTAGATACACTTTATATTTAGATTTAAAAATCTAGTACGATGCAGCAACTAAAGTGTTAAACGAAATTTTAAGAGTGTGTAGCTATATGATGGCTTGGAAATTGGGCAACGACGAGAAAAACGCGAAGGCTTCTATTTGAGAAAACTGTAATTGTTCGAAAATTTAAACCAATAGTAAGAACTGTCTGCAAAATGTTAAATCCACAATGGAATTTCCACAATATGTTTTTCTGTGGTAAGTTTCGTCTATCGCATGCGGTTTACCAGTTGTTCTGATTATTATTTTAATTATTCACACAGTTATAAATGAAAATACGTTTGACTAAGACATAGATGGGGAAGAGTGACTCAATGTGTCATTTCCTCTACGTCGCAGTTGTAATCACGTCCACTCTGCTACACACAGCTAGCTACCAGGCCACTCTCCCCACTGTTGTCTACCTCAGAGAACCGGCTAGTCCCTCAAATTGAGTCAGTGGTGCAACTACGTCGCAAAGCAAGTCAAAAAGATACTTCAAAGAACCGAGTGGGAACATATGTACCTTTCTGTTCCTAGTAAAAAAAAGTGTTGCACTCACAAGACTTTCTATACTCTTGTACTAACTATTCTAACAAGCTCTTATTCCTTTATATTCATGTTGGCCGCCGCTCAGCTTGTGTCGTTTGTTCACCAGTTATGGAAAAGTCATCAAGAGTAAACAGGACTACATGCCCTGTATCGATAAAATTAAACAGATTAAAACATCTTAAACTATTTTGATTAAAATGCCATATGTTTCAGTCATTTTTGAGAAAATGAATGTAATCCATAGCTATAAGCAGCAGTTCAGGGTTGAGGAATTGTCCTCAAAATCTTCATGTGACACCCTTGAAAGATAAACTGAAATACCATCTTTGGTTTTTAACCGACTTTTCGCTTTTAGGTTATGCAGAGAGACAGACAAACATACGCTGAGGTTTTTCCAAAAACTGCAATAAAGTACCTGGAATTGTAAATTAGTGTTATTCGTTCATCGAGATAGCTAATTTCACATACGAAAGTGACATTTCCTTTATTCCATTTCTTTACCACTTTGTTTCCCTTCATATATTTTTATTTCTGTTTTTCTAAATTTAATGGTTTATAGCCTACATCATGTTTACTTCAAACTAGTTCCAACTAACTGATTGAGTTCACTAGAAATATTTCAGTGTACGATTCTAATTACTTGTATCCTGAAACACAAATAAGTCCTAGTAGAACCAAACACGAAGTTTAGAAAACAGGAATGTTTTTGCAGTACAGAAAAGCGATGTTTATTCTATTGAATGACTGGAAACATATGCATCGCCGCTGTTGCATTTTAATTTGAATGTTTGAGGTATTGTACCGCCTAAAGGGGCATCTGTTCCAATGAGAAATTGCAACATAGCACAGGGTTTTGAAAGCATCTCTATTAACATCCAAAAAGAATAGAGTGCATTCCAATTTTGCGCGTTGAATTTTCCCTCTGATTGAAACATTCATTACAGCATCCCTATTTTTCTCTGGCCATTTTCCTATGGATGCGGTCATTTTTTGTGAGGTTTGAAACCATACCTATTTTTTTTAACCAAAAATGGTAATTGAGAGAGCAAGCGTTTGCAGCCAGTGTGAATGGAGGTCATTACATGCTGTAGTGGCGAACACAATGGAACGGTTGGTACGGAAAACAGGTGGTCCACATCCCGAAGTGCGGTTGGTAAGACTGGTTACCCTCTCGTTAATGGCATTGTTTTTGTTCCACTGAAACAAATTAAATGTTAATTAAAACACCCTAGTATTTAAAAACACGACGTCGCGATGCATATACGAAATCTAAAAGTGCGGAAAGCATTTCCTCATATACAACGGAATTCCGTTCCATGTTGATGGTGTAATGTTTGACACTGCTTTACTTTTGTTTTGTGTTAGATCAGAAACGACGCGCTAGGTAATGAATGTGTGAAACGCTCCACCTTTCCAAATACTCCTTTCTTGTCATTGGTAGATAAACCATAACATTTGTATCATTGGCGAGTTGCGGGGAGCACGTCCAGTTCTGCTTCTGTTCACGAGTTAAGCCCCATTTTGAACATATATTTTGCACATATATTTTACGATTTCATTTGTTAATTTTCACGGCTTGCTTTATTTTCTAGCTTAAATCCTGGTACGAAGGCGATCTACCCATGCTTTTCTTACTGTTTATTTATTGACAACACAGTATCCCCCGCCTTTTGCAATGGCGGTTCAGCTTCACCTGATTTCCAGGAATCAATTTTGTATTGGGTTGTGCCGATGCTTTCGATCAATATAAAATCATATGTGGAGTACCCGAATAAGGAACTCTTGGTGCTTGTTTTGAACGAAGTCAGTAAATCACCGAGATCTTGTCAGTCACTTCATTTACTCTCGGACGGACCGTGGCATTTCTCTTTTTGTTTATTGTTTTTGACTGGCTGCGAAACTACCTGACAAAGCAACGAGGCGTATTGACCTTGGCTGTCGAGCGCTACGATCGCT
Organism: Tenodera sinensis; assembly: GCA_030765045.1. Taxonomy (NCBI): domain Eukaryota; kingdom Metazoa; phylum Arthropoda; class Insecta; order Mantodea; family Mantidae; genus Tenodera; species Tenodera sinensis. The sequence goes on from CM060967.1 coordinate 54,306,271, forward strand.
TCTTATCTTGTTTATTAGAACAAGAAATAATGGTAACTTGGCAAAACGTCAGTGATAAAACACAAATAGATGATCTCTCGCACCTGCCGACATATAATACGTTGCTGTCCTGAAGATATGTTTGCATCTGAACAGAGTGTACGAACAGTGTCTCGCCGTGTTTGTGCGATAAGCTCGTATAAACAGCTGGGCAGTTTCACATTCTTTTCAATACGCTTCATACCTTTGCCAAGTAGGAAACGCAAGAGTTTAGCTATGGCGTTGTGGTTGTCGTCATAAGTGAACTTGAAATAGCTCTCTGTTGTTTATTCCTCTCGCGCTGACAGGTTGTAACCTGCTTCGAAAGCAACTTATCCTTTCTTTCCCGGTGAAATAAATGTTATGCAAACGAACACCACTAATACATACTACCGCATGAAGCAAATCAATTATGGTCATACCTTGAGTAACATCCGTAATAAATTATGTTTATTGGAGACTCTAGAAACCACCCGATATAATATTGCAGCAACACTGGCAGTGCTTACAGAACAACTGCCTTGTAGGCAATAATTTTGAACTGCTGGTGTTACTCTGTTTACTGGGTACCCAGAAGCCCCCCACTCTACACCACGTTGCACGTTCAAGGACAAAGACATTCTCTTGAGTCAATGATAGTGCAAATAGTTGCCCAAACTCAAAGTAAATTTGGAGCTTTTGACACACACTTTCAAAGTCGCACTACAGTTGTTTTTCCGAATGTGTGTCTTAAGCCCAGGTTACGTTTTCCTTGCTAACATGAATCCACCTTCGAGAATATGCCTCCCCGTAACTGTATAGCGGAGCTTAAGGATCTCTGTGCCTTTCGCTTTTACCAGACTATTAAGTTAGTGGCAACTTTGGCACAGTTTACTTACTTTTGCATGTTGACATTCTAAACACAGTTCACTGATGGAACATTTTGACGTACTTGATATCTAGCGGGATGAAAACTGAGCACCATACTTGGTTCTTTTGTTTCTTGGTGTAAAGCAAGAGGCAGTGCAGTTGTTTGGGTTGGCGAGTGGCATAAACAAAGGAACGAGATCTTGGAGCGGAACTAAGCTTCCTTTTATTGACAGTATTGTCGCGCTCCGAGCTCGGGGAGGCATGAGAAGGAATTAGATCAGAACCGTGGCAAGGGGAAGCATTTTATTGACTGCCTGACTCGTGACTCCCATACAAATGCCCACAACAACCAGCGCTTTTTCACGCCGATTTCTTCACCCCTTTGTCGTAAGGAAGTACTACAGCCCTAAGGTGGTTGTTGTTCACCTTCACATGAATTCCCTTCGATGTAACCTGCGAATTGCAGCATTACTGCAATGGAATATAATTTAGCATTTGTAGACCGGAGTTGTGCTAAAATGTTATCTTGGTGGTGTGGTTTAGGAAAAGTACTTAACAAACACAGTAGTTCTAGCAGGTAATCCCTAGATCACCGGGATAACAACTCTGAATATGAGCATTTAAGCATCTTCTCGCTTTTCTTCTCATTATTTGGCTATCTCCTACACCTGGTTCTATTCCTCAGGGCACCTTTTCCTTTTCCTGCTTTTATTTTCCACTGCTCTACTCATTTCCTCTTTTGTGCTTTCTATTTACTCTTCTCTTACCTCTTGCTCCGTATACATACAGGGTATACATATGTATTCAGACGGTTTCTTTTTAAGTTCTCAAAAGAAAATGAAAGGTGGAGAAGCTTTGACAAATAATTTCAAAATTGCACCCCAATGAACATACAAGACATATGCAGATACTTATTTCAGTATATATACTGATTAGTGGAAAAGTTGCGTTTCGTAATTTATAAAGCAACGATACTCTCAATCTGCCTCGTTGTTTAGTATTGTAATGACTTAATTGTGAATAAAATTGATTTGAAACAAAATACTTCAATCCGGTTAAAATAATGTGTACTTAAGCAGATGTCATTATCACTATAGCAGAATAAAACATTTGGTCCCACAAACATTGCAACAGCTAAATTCAGAGTTAGTACAATATGGGTTACTAATAAATAATAATAAAAAAAAAAAACAAAAAAAAAACCACACACACATTTTAAAACATATTAAAGAAACACTCCACCTGACTGAACCCTCTAGTTGCGTACTTATATCGCCGTTTCTCTACGCAACAAGCTATACACCTGACGTCACGTGTATAAATAGGTTTGTTCTTTGTTTCAATACGTTAGACCGCTTGAGCAGCGGTCTTCCTCTTGAGTAGTGGTGGCATCGCTGCCTACATGACAATCACAATACTACAGCGAGAAATTCCTATGATACTTAACTGGAAATTGTGGCTCTAGCACTTCTTTTGCCTCTGCAACAACTACATAAAACATTGCAGCTTTAATTGATTTCATAACCCATTTGCCCAACCATTCCTATTGTGTAGCGATTTAAATAGCCACAATCACATATGGTAGAGCACTGACAGAAAATACAGAACAAGGTTTTTAAATCCATATTCCTAAACCTGCTATACTGTACCCCTTATGACATATTTTGCAACTCTTGCAGTGGCTCTCATTCGGTTCCTCCAATACGGCTCCTAACTTTCACCGGATAATTTCTGCTACGCTTAAGGGGTGCAATTACTTCCCCATATTCCTAATCTTACACAGTTTAGAAATCGCTCCCATATGAAACTTCTCTCGAGCAAATTGGCCATAGCACTTGAATGTTTTTGTCAAATGAATGTAAACAATATCGTGACGCATTTTACACCATAATCATCGAGAGCGCTGAACTGAGTAATTCTCTTGTTCTTAAGGTTTCCAGGCGCAGAATTGTTCCGTAGTGAAACTAGCCCCCAAAAGCAAAAACAAGGCGTACTATAAATATAAGACACTTCCAAGTACTGCTAACACATTGGAATATTACGCACAAAAATTTGCCTGCAGCTAAATCAAATGAAGTGATTCCTACGTTGTTCACATGCTCTGCCACTTCATTAAAATTACTTCAATAGATAAAGCAACTATCCTAAATAATATGTTTCAATAATCACAGGAAGATAAAATACATATTCGTGTCTGAGGGGAGCCCTCGAGCTACCAAAGATATTGTGACAAAATGACATTGAAGTTTAGTTACTTTTTCTGTCACCTTATTTTCTCTTCTAAAACTGAAACTCAAAAACACAGTTGTTTTATGATTAATACAGTCTACAATTCTTCGTAACCGTTTTTCACTATGAAAGTGAATTACAGACCAAAAAAAGGAAAGAAAGAAAAAAAGAACAAACAGTCTGCAAGGATTAACATTTTAGGAAAATTTTAATCAAATACAAAACGAACAAATTAAACCACAACTAAAAATATTGTCTATTAATGAACGGTTAGAAAAAAGTAAGCAACAAGCAATACCACTTCTTAAAAAGAATGAGGGATGAAAAAAATAGTGAAATACAAACTAGAAGCAAGATGAGAGATAGGACGTCCTAGGAAGCCATGATTGGAGTGAGAACGGCACCAGCTACAAGCCTAATTCTTGACAATGAAGAAGAAGAAAAAGAAGGAGAAAGAATAGGAGGAAGAGAGCACATCTAATTGAAACGTGGCAGCCCAGTAACGTTCTACATACTGGTTTTCTTCGTATCAACTGTTAGAAGCGAATGTCAACACCGTTTACTTGTAATAAAACAAAGATCTCAAACCTCACTCAAGAGCTGTGTGAGACAAAACCTTATCATCACTATCTTCTTTAAGTTGTTTTCCTCATGCCTCCTTTGTTTCATTCCCCTTGCTTGCAAGTAGCGAAGCGAGTGTAGTATACAAAGCAACTGAACTGTGTACAATGGAAAATGAAGGCAGCAGCTCCAGAGGGAGCTACGAGTGCGACCGCCATATTCTCAGAAAATCAAGAAAATATTATGTTAAAAACTCTCTCCGGGTTCGCGTCTGCTTTTGTATTTCCACGCCTACCCTGCAAACAAACATAGCCAAGTCCCAGAACATTTCACAACCTTCATGAATGGCCTCATTGCAGCACCTAGGTAGGTAAAAGACTACATTTAATCTGGAGGCTGAAGAGTAAAATAAACGGTGACTGTTCCACTCATACTTCACTTATGTGTCTTATACAAATCAGTCGTTTGTTACAATGTATTACATATCCACAATTCAGGGTTCTAATTCATGGAAAATAGGTTGACATTTCTTTGTTTCCTGGAGTCTGTAAGCTTGACTTTTGTTTGTCAATTAGACAGCACAGACTTTAAATCACAATACGCGTCAGAACGCCAGAAATCATAGATGCATGCAATAAGAATATATACAGTAATCTGTCAGGATGAAATAGTGCATTCTAGTTCCGCTGTATCATGACGAAAATTGTACTCGTTAAAACCAAACTGATGAAGCTGTCGTTCAACAACTGGAAGAATATCTTAATTTTGAACTTACATTCTGAACACAACACTAATATATTTAATTTCTAAATTATGAGTCTTAAATTTTGCACTTTTCATTCTCAATGTGCATAGTAGATAGAGAAGGTATTTTACTCCCCCAAATATTCGATACGGCGATTTCAGTGCAAATACATGTTTTGAGACCCTCGAATAAAGAAAGCTATAGAACAAGGACGTGTGTGTGTGTATGTGTGTGTGTGTGTGTGTGTGTGTGTGTGTGTGTGTGTGTGTGTGTGTGTGTGTATGAACAGCATAACACCATGTCTGATAAATACCAAACTTGGTATTTGAGTTTAGCATGTTCCAAGAATGAACCATCCAGACCACTCTTTACACAGAATATTTTTTAAAATTTGATTTCTCAAACATGTCTCCACCGATTTTGATTAAAATGCCATGTGTTTAAGATATTTTAATGAAAAAAATTAAATGTTTAACTTGAATTCTCTGTAAATGTCCTCAGAACTTCTCTTCATTCTGACTCACTTGTGTGTGTGGTGTGTGTGTGTGTGTGTGTGTGTGTGTGTGTGTGTGTGTGTGTGTGTGTGTGTGTGGCGGGGGGGGGGTGTGCATCCAAGGTTCCCACATGAAGGCTTTCAAGAAAACTCCCCCACCTCAACTATCCTTTTTTATACAGAAAGTTTTCGAAAATTTTCATTTTCCTCAAAATGGCTCTTAACGATTTTGATTGAAATATTATATGCTTAAAATACTTTACGACAAATGAAATGCATATGTCTTGAATTTTCTAGGAAAAGTCTTTGAGTTCCTCTTCATGCTAAATGACTTTTTCATGATAGGCTAACCGCAAGGGAAGGATAAAATGCTACAACAAAAACACATGTAGATCTCGTTACACATCTGCAAAGAGAACTGAATTTTAATGTCATTACATAGCGAACAGCACTTCAAAATTGACTGTAGTATAAAACCTACTATATTCCCCTAATCCCCTTTTAGGAAATGTGCAGTAAAAAAAATTGTGTGAGTGTATTTCGATCAACATGAAGTAATTAGATAAGCGTTTCTAAGAATATTGAGAATAAGAGTGAGTAGAAGACATCAATTGAGTGAAAGCGATCGTATTTTGTATGCAGAAATACACGATAGTGTGTGGAGGAAATAATGTGAATGCAACACCTCGACTCTCTTTCTCATTTTATTAGAGAACAAAAAATACACTATCCTTAAAAATTGGTTTTAAACCGTGGGTAGAATGCACTAATGAGAGTAAAGCTAATCGTGAAGTATCCTTTTAGATTCTATGTATTTTGTAAAGAATAGATGTTTAGTCTTTTAGAGAACACAACTTTGTGATTTGGTCTAAAACTTTCTATCGAAGGGAAAATATGAACGCAGCTACTGATTAATAATCAAACGCAGGAAATCCTGACGCACTTCCGTATCGCGTTGAGCGCCCTATGAACAGATTCGTATAAAATATTTCCTGCTGCTGGAATATGAGGACCTTTTTGGGGGATGTAGGCAGTATTTGCATCAATTTATGACCCCCGGATATTTATATAAAACGGAAATGATGTCCTCTGCATATATCCTCATTTTGGTGAATCCTATAAATATTTGCTGTACATCACGACTTGTGCAGATATCGGAACAAAGAAATATGACCCGGGATTAAGTGGTCTTCTGTCGGGACACGTGTTTGTTCACGCGGTCATTTTGTTGATAAACACGGCAGTGGAGGTCAATAATTCCCGGGCAGGTGGAGGGGTTCAAGATTTATCGCCTAGCGCTGGAACACAGCAGGTGCTCCCAGAAACGGACCCTTTTTTAAAGTTAGATATGTTCTTGTATTGTCACAAGAAGGTGAACAATGTAGGAGTTCGGGAAAGCGAAGCGCCCGACCACGTTGAAAGCAAAAGTTACTGAACTTACGGACAGCAAAAACCACATCGTTGTAGAAATATCTATAAATGTAGTGTGATATTGCCAATCTCACTCTAATTTTCGTGATTGCGTAGTTAGTACCAATGTTGGCACTAGTGGTCATTTTTACTTTCTCTATTATGTATAGTAAGTAGAGGAGTTATTGGATTAAAAATTCGATGTAGAGATTTCATCGGAAATAGGTTTAGGGGCTTCCTGCATAAAAAAACAATTGGTGTCGGTGTGTGTCTGTGTAGGTGTCGGTGTCTGTGTCTGTGTGTGTCTGTCTCTACGAACAACTTATCGGACAGAAAAGGGAATGTTGACATTAGATATGAACTGGGAATGGGTGGTTTAAATAAGCAGACTAAGGGATGCAAGAAAACCTGGAAGGACTATGTCAAGAATGGAAGAACACAGGATACCAAAATTAATGGAGTATCATCTGATTCTACCGTTTGGCAGAAGTTCTTTGGGAAGACCAAGAAAGAGATGGAAAAATTAACAATTTTAATCAAGAGGGCCTAACAGGCAAACGCCTAATAATTATGGAAAGAAGAACTATAAGTGTACAGAATAATTAAGATATTTCAAGAGCTTTCTCCCGATCATGCAAACAGAATAGATTAGCAAACCCACGACATGTTGATGGATTTGGCTATCGCTTAAGGATACTTTGTTCCTCTGGTACCTGTGTAATGAAACAATTTCTATAGATATTTATATGGATTAATGGAAGGAGGTAGAAGATTTGTAACAATAGTTTGTGGAAGAGCGAAAACCATTGCATTTAGCACTTCATACCTTTTTGCGAAGGTGATTCCACTTCCGGGGAGAACTATCTTCGATTTTTTCTTGTCAACTTCACCCTTTATGCCTTTAGACGTGTTATTTAAATCTCATATGAGGAATATATTTTATATTTATTTTTTTCTGCTCCATTTATATGCCAATTTCAACATTTAAGGTATTATCGGCAGTTAGGTATCTTTGGAACGGCGATTAATTTCATTCGCTTTAGGGTGGTTTTGATCTTTGGGTTTTTGTTACTTTAGGGTAACTGTTACATTATATTATATAAATTACACAGTAGTCCCACTCCAATTGGTACTTCCAGACTCTAGGGAGAATGACGAATAATCTTAGGTGAAGAATAATTCCCACTCTCCCTCCGAGAATCGTACCCTGGAGTTCTGGATATGAAGCCTAGTATGCTAAACACCAGAGGCAGTCAGGAATATTTTGTTTACCACTGTATTTTATATTGGTCCCTGAACGTATTCCTTCAACTCGTCATACCTTATTTTATTCATCCTTCACTCTCGCGCCGACTACTCACGACTACTCTACTAGAAAAAGTCAGTCAACATCTAAAAAATTTAGGTATGGTATTAAACGCAAACAAAACAGAGTGGATGCAAATTAGTCTCGGTAACAAACAACAAACAAATACAAGTATAAAGATAAAAATAGAAAACAGAGAAATTCAACAAGTAAATAAAACAAATTTCCTAGGATTAATAATAGACAGTAACTTGAAATGGAATATGCATGCTGGAAAAGTCATAAGCAAGATTAATTCAGGTTTATATGTACTAAAATAAATAACACAAATAATAGATAAAAGAAGTGTCAAACAAGTATACTATGCCTTCATTCACTCGCACCTAAACTATGGAGTGGTATTATGGGGCACAACACATAAAACATTACTTCTAAGGCTGTTTAGGCTGCAAAAGAGAGCAGTACGCTTAATTGCAGGAATAGAAAAAAGAGATTCATGTAGAAATGTGTTTAAAAAACTAAATATTCTAACGTTGCCTTCTTTGTATATATATGAATGTACTAAACTCACATTAAAAAGTTAAAATCAAAACAAAAACAGCAATATCCATAAATATAACACTAGAACAAAAGAAAATTATTTTAGAAATAGACTTATAGGTGGTCTAAATAATAAGTGCATAGAAAATAGTAGCAAAGATCTGTACAACCATCTACCATCTAGAATTAAACAGATAACAAATGAAAAAATCAAACTAAAGAATATTAAATCTTATCTATTAGAAAAGGCATTTTACTCTGTAGAAGAGTACACAAATTGATAAAATATGGTATATTGCACTTCCCAATATTCTCAACTAGTCTCATATTTATGTAAATAACTTGTATTGTATGTACATAGAATTTGACGATCCTTGTAAAAATTTTTACAATTGGAGAAATAAAGCTGAATATTAGAATTAGTCACAAAACATTTCATTTCACCATGCTGCATCACTCACAGATGCACCCCGGTAGGACAAATTCGCAGCTGGAACTGAAGATGTCACCTGTTTAAAAAGCTTGTGCACATAACTGACATCACTCCATTGGATAAACGAGTTTGCTCATATCCTAGTGGACTAACAACTCCCACTATCTGATAGAAGTTTGGAGGGCTGAACTTACTATAAACACTCAAGTATTGGAATACTTATGCTGGTACAATCATCATTGATATCGGAAACATCACAACGCAAGTTTCCAGCAAACCTTCAACTAAGGACATCTACTTCAATATATTGCAAGACTCTATGACCCACTTGGATTGCTGTCTCCCGTATCTATCATTGCTAAAATGCTTTTCCAGAACACTTGGCAAAGAGAGATAAAATGGAAAGAAATATTACAATCGAATCTTGGCAATACTTGGTGCAAGTGAATTTCAACACTTCCATTGGCACTGGATATGCCTATACCTAGATGGATTAGTATCTCCACTAGAAATGCTTCATAAGTCCACATGCTTCCGAAACAAGGTAAGGAGTATCTCTTTATATTCGCACCTATTTTTAAAAATACTGCAGTCCATCTTGTACGTAGCAAAGACAGATCTGTCCCTATTAGAACCCTTGACGTCACTGCGCTTTGTACTGCTGCCCTAGAGGAAGAGAACATAGCTTGAGGCATGCGGGATACAGCAACATAGAAAAGACAGGAACTGTGTCTTGTGTTAATAAGATAGCTAACGTCTTGGATATTATAATATTAATGACGACTTTTTAATCACACAATTGGTTACAGATTATAAAGAATTACGTTTTGGCTCTGTGCCGTAAGAAAATGTATAACAATTCTGGCTTATGTGAAGGAGTCATATTATAAAGTAAATAGAACTGAAGATAATGCCATTTTCTCTGTAAATTAGAAGAGAGCCGTACGGGACGAAATTACGTGGATATTTTCCAACACATGCTCGTACTGGCCATGTTATTGTCATCGAGAGCGTTATACCTCCAGTTCCATACTCATAGCACCGGTTATCTATGCCACACGGCTCTCGTCTTAGGTTACATGAACTGATAGGCTTGCTCTTCGTTCCAATACCTCACACCGCTTGAACCTATCTTATTCTGATCGTTAGGTTATCGCCTGTAGTGTCGTGTGTAGCAAAAGCAGATGTTAAACACTACTAAAGGTTCTAAAACTTGAATTAGCGGCAGACTAGCCATTGACAATCCTATAAACTATTTGCTATTAGAATAAAGTAAGATATTCCTTCGCGCTTTACACTGAACTCCACCTCTAGTCCACTGTTGGTTAACATAATAGCTGCACGTGGGCATATGAACAACAATATTAATGTTGTCACCGAGCAATTTCAACTCGTTCGATAACCTGGATTTAACTGCTTTCTTTGTTGTTACATCAACGGCTGTACATATTATTGAACTTCTGAGAGTAATTGTTACTGCAGTAATCACATATCACATTGTAAGAAAGAATTCTTAGATTTTAGTCTACATCAGATTTCTTCCATGCAAGGTGTGCAATGCGCTGCACTCATACTGGATGATATAAGTAAAAGACAGTTTTCATTATGATCACGCTTTGCCAGATCGTTTATAGCCAGGTCACAGAAGATTGCAGTTCTAGAATATCAGTGGACCAAGTTGCCAGCCCAAGTAAAGCAGTCGCACCTGTTTCGCTTTAGACTCATTCGGACAAGCCGCAAACTCACAGATGAGAAGGCAGGCAATCAACATAATACTGTGAATGATGCACTGGCACAAATTTTACTATCCTATCACCCTTAACCCGTAACACAGTAGATGAAGTGAATAAAACTGAGTACTTGCTCAGCAAGCAAATCGGAAACTCCAGCAAGTACACCCTAAAAATGATTGAAAAGGGAACAAAGAAATACTTCTCTATTTACAAGGTCCATTGATTGGGCATGTGTACCTATTGCAGTTTCTATTAACATAGCAGCTCAAATGTACACCCCGGAGACAAAACCCTATCGAGAAAGAAAATATTTAAGCCCTATGACAGTTGGTACAGTAGCAATTTCCACGTGAACCTCAATGAAATAAATATTAAGGTTTCTTGGAAACTATGCTGTTACGATAATGAAGCTTTTGTCACTTATAGAATAGCTTCTTGTGATTCAGAAATAATGGCGAAATCATAACTTAGATGAATAATTGCTAATTTGAAATACTTAGGAAAATAGCACTTCATATGAACAATTAAGGGAAAAGTTAATAATTTCAATGCCTTAAAAATTTTGCTAAGGGTTCCTATGCTCAAACTCATTCTATACAGAATTATTTGAGTGACAAATTATCCAAATAATGCTTAAGTGATATGTAGCTGTTTTAGTAACAAATCATTGTCAGTTATATTTGATGTCTGTTAGAAAGCTATGAGTACTTAAATATTTATATATTGAAGAACTAACAATAAATGTTGTGCACTGCTAAATAATGAGATGCAGCTGTAAAACCTTAGTGCAAGTTTAGACCAAAGCTCATGTATTTGTATATACATATTACGTCCAAGGGTGCTCAACAAGTGAGCACACGCTCGTTTCACCTGCACATGCTATTTTCCCCCCGTCCACCGACCAAGGCAAGCAGGAGCCGACTTGATAGTCTGAGGCGGATGGCGCGGAGTATATGTAGTAGTACATATAATTAAATGAGAGGACGAATATTTTTGTTTTCGATATGAAGACGATAAAGTTAAGTGCTTGATTTGTAAGACTGGTAGTTGCAGATTTATACCGTTTCTCTTGCTTACGTTTCGCGTTTAATGATAAACGTTATTATCCTGGAAAAAGTATAACGAACTTTTTGAAGCAATTGTACGACACACTCTTGACAATTTGAAGACCTAAACACATTTGAAACCAAAATCCAACTATTTTACACTTTTGAAGTTTCCATATAGCCAGGCTTCACACGAGCTACAAAAAATGAAACTACTTGCATTGCAGACTTCCGCAAAATGTTCCGAGAAAGAAGGGTGGGAATTATTTAGGTCTCTGCCCTGCTGCGAGTATCCGAGATTACGTTTGCTTGCATCTAGTCTAATGGCAGTCTTTGACTCCACTTATATCTGGGAACAAACGTTTTAAAACATGAACTACATTAAAAATGAGTATCTAAGAAAGATAAGTGAAAATCACCTTGCTTATCTTTTGGGACTGCGCACTTCATCTTTTACACCAAATATTGAAGACCTTCTGAAGCGTAAATCGTGCCAAAAAGTATCCTCAGATACATCGTGGGTTAATCAGGAGTAGAATATGAATGTGTACGCTTTTGATTTCCTGTAGTAAGAATGTGCCGCCACTGGAACTCAGTAAACACGGATAAATGCGTCATTCTGTCCCAGAGGGTGGCAGGAGGTGATTTCAACCTCCCCTAACTTGCCTGCGGTTGAGCACTCCTATGTTAGTCGTATAACTGCACGTAAGGTTTGATTTTGTTTCTGAATTATCCCTGTCTTGTTTCTGTTTTCCTGTACTGCCTGTGTATAGTATGTTTTTCATGTTCGTTTTGCAAGTCTGATATTTATGTACATATGCGCCATACTGTTCATTCGCTTGACATGTTCAATGTGCACGGGTTTTTATAGCCACTACTGAAGAGCACATGCAGAAAGTCTTTTCAGTATTAAAGATCATATTTTGTACTGCGAAAGTGATATTTGTGCTGCGTATGTTAAGGTACTTTAAGATGAGAGGTTGTGGGAATGGTTTGTGCTATAAAAAAGTAAACCCCTGAGGAAATCCATTAATATTGCGCCTTTGCTCCTCTAATTACCTAAACAGTACAGGCAACTGTTCTGCATGGCGTGAAATCACGCGAACTCTGAAACATATGCTGATTATAGCTCTCAGTGTACAAACACCTTCTAAGTGCCAGTTTCATTAAGCAGGGTTGTATTTTCTTTGTCTGATGTGATTTACACGGTTTCCTTGTTCTCAAGGGGCGCATTTCTTGTTTCAGGTAAGCCCTGGTGTCCTGGCCCATTATCGTGTGAAGTATCACGTGAGTAACATCCTATTATTCATATCATGTGAAATTAAATGACTCCCTTCTCCAAATAGTGGTAGTTCTGTCTGTAAGTGTGTGTTAGATACAGTAAGTTGCATTTTGCTTACAATTAGATAAACCCTTAACTTTCGTAAAAATCAATTTTTGAAGCCTGCTTGTGCAGACTAATAGACCTTGCTTCTCCGTACACGTGAAACAACTCAAACTGGAAAGCTGTTTGAAATTCGTGCCAGGATTCAAACCACGCTAGGTGGTCAGCGCGACTGAGCGGGAGACCCGGGTTCGATTCTCAATACCGGCGAGGGAATTTTCTCCCGCTGGGAGACCTGGTCTGGGGTGCACTCACCCTCGTAGGTCCTTGAGGGGTTAATTGAAGAGCTAGCTACTTGATAGGAAAGTAGTGACTTCTGGTTGTGAAGGTCAGAGGGCTGTTGGGCCTTGAACTATTATTATTATTATTATTATTATTATTATTATTATTATTATTATTATTATTATTATTATTATTATTATTATTATTATTGTTATTGTTATTGTTATTGTTATTGTTATTGTTATTGTTATTGTTATTGTTATTATTATTATTATTATTATTATTATTATTATTATTATTATTATTATTATTATTATTATTATTATTATTATTATTATTATTATTATTATTATTATTATTATTATTATTATTATTATTATTATTATTATTATTATTATTATTATTATTATTATTATTATTATTCAAACCTCGCTTCTTCTACTTTTGATGCCTTGTGCAAAGTATTTTTAGAATTGTAAAGTCAAGATATGCTGACGTTTCTGATCTCTCTGAAGAGTTTTAAGCTTTCACTTAAAAGTTTACAATAGGCTCTTCATAGAAAAATAAAGCAAAGTAATATATTCTATACAAGCATTTAGGGACATTAGGGCGCAGACTTAAAGGGTGACTTCTTGATGTTAAACTGAGGCATAAGGTCCTCTGCTACTTTCATCTATAGTGCATGGTTGCATAAATAAAAAATAGAATGTTTAGTCACGGTTTAGTCATGTTTATGTCACGGATTCTTTATGGTTTAGTTCTATAATTTGCATAGAGAAGTAGAGCTTCAAAAGTTGGGTTACTCGCGTATTTTCCATTTCTAGCTAATATGAGTCGTTTAGGCACAAAAGTATATTAAATAATTGTATCACAGAGTGTTTGGTGGAGTAAATCTGTGTACATTCGGTTGGCAACAAGCGCGCAACATTGGAGTGTGTGCAAATGGAAGGGCTAGCTTAAAATAAAACCACCCCTCCTCTAGTTACTTGTAATAGATGATAACAAACACACAGGCATGTGGCGAAACCAGTTTTCGAACCCTAGCCTAGTTTGGACTTCCAGTCGTCGTTGATGTCTTTATATATTTTAAATAATCACTTGTATTCAATGTGTTAACTGTTATCTTCTTGTTATAATCATTTAATGTTTCTTTAGATATTTTAAATCTTAATTTTAATCATTTTTTTTTTCTTCTTAAAATTGACTTTGTCATACATCTTTGTATTCTGGATCTTTATGGTCACCTGCAATGTCAGGCAGATGTCGCAATTTTTGTTTGTGAAATATATATATATAGTAACGGATGACATTTACTGGGGCATGGAATACAATACGTCTCTAATCTCTTGCTCTTGCTGTACGAGTACGTCACAAGTTCACTCATAAAACCAGCACTTTATGTCGCATCAAGAACAACTCCTCTCACACTTACTAATTGACTCACTCAGAAGACACCAGTTTATGTATATAGCCGCTGCAGTTTTTGAGAAATCTCTAGAACATTCTCGGGAAACGAGAACAAGGAAGCTTCGAGAACAATCTGGTTTTCTCGACAGCAGTGTTGTTTCTCTGGAGGAGCGCTACTCCAACTAGTAGTCTTGTCCCTGATAAGCTCGACCATAACCGCTGCATCACAATATATTTTGATACTGATTCTGAATTAAACTTCATATATGCACATTTGCTCTAAACTTTGAAATCATGGCCAAAATGTTGTAGTTAGGTTTGTATTTTACTGTTGCAAATAATGCACATTTACTTTGTAAATGAAATGCACCTATTTTACGCTTACTAGAAATTGTGTCGCCCCAAGCGCTGTGTTATGCTTATTAACTGGACACAGGTTCGATTTCCTGAAGCGCCTTCGGAATATCCAATGGGCACGCAGAACACATGCTCAATAATTCGCTTGCATCCCGCACAGATTTGCTGGATACTCTCAACCCTTTGGCTAGATAGTAAACCTGTTACCTCAAGCTTTGATATCATAATCGGTAAACCCACTGTGCAAATTGGTTCCGATCTCCAAGTGTAACCAGGAAGATGGTACGTATAGTTAATTTTATTTATTTATTCTATGATCCCTGATTCTAATTCTGGTGCGATCAGGTCACCAAAAGATTTTATTCCCGGCTTCTTCTTAGTCCTTCGAATGAAACTTCAACATATAATAATTCAGGATAAGTGTAAACAAAACCTGTATATGTTTCATTCACATGTCTTTCTGTGCCCATTATTCAGCAAACCGTTAATACAAAAGCTTATTTTTTATCTACTTCACATTGAGGTAACGGCTTGAAGAAATGGTTTATTATATAAAGAGAGTCGACATCTACTACCTCACACTACTGCGTGACGAGTAAACAAGACGACAATGAGCGCACTGGAAGAATACGATTCCAAACAATTATCGAGGCTGTTCATGTGCGGGATCGTTTATGAGACGTTTCTAGAAAAAGTGTATTTTCCAGAGAATTTGCCTGGAAAAATACCGAGAAAGCTCGGACAGAATCTTTAAGTTTGAAGGAAGAAAGTCTTCAAGTGAAGCAATTTTAGTGAGTGTTGAGGCGTGAAGTCAACTACTTGTCAGGCAGAGAGTAAAGAGAAAGGTGGAGTGTGTGTCAAGGTTACAAGTAGTCACATCAGCTATGAGTTGTAAGGTAACGACGAACTGTAATTTATGTTAATGATAAAAAAGAACCCTATTTTTATGATTCAGTTTTAGAATAAGGGAAGAACTAGAAATAAATCCGTTGGCAGAAAAACATTTCAATTACAGGAATGAATGGAGAGAGCCTGTTAATAGGATGCCTAGGCAAAGGATTCCAAGGAAAGTGTTAAACTGCAGGCCTATTGGGAAAATACATCCGGGAAGACCAAGAAAGCGATGGTTAGACATGTTTTGAATCCGGAACAGGCAGCATTGCATAATTCTTGGAGTGAAGATGAACATTAATTTTTCACTCTGGTGTCAGAAGTGGGATTTAGCACATTCTTGTTTTGTCATAAAACATTTCTCTGTGAGTGCAATAGGAATAGGGAAGCTTAAGCGATAGTCAGATTGTTTAAAAGCTAATCGCAGATAGCCAAATTAGCATAAAATATATTGTTACAGGTTCTAAATTACTAGGATAAATAAAAGGTTGTACATTTTGATGATTTTAGTCTAAATATTGCAATAGAGTAACCTTAAAATGTTCGTGCATTAGCATAAGAAAGCTATGTCCATCTTCCCCAGAATTTAGCCATGACTTTCCAGCTACAGATAATATTGTGACCCCGGACACGGCGTGTAACGGAATGGTCGGGACCGGGCTGCTTCACGCCACTGTTTGTGTGTACGTGACTAACAGCAATCAGAACGGCAGAATCAAAAGGAGTTTTCTCCAGAGCTTTCTAGAAAACAGTAGAGTTACAGTTAGATAGGAGTCGGTCAGTGTGTCAGCTGCGCGTGTGTGTCGTAAAGAAGATTTAACGAGCGCAGAGTGACTGCATCGTCATTGTTAGTGTATGAGAGACTGAGAAAGTGAAGAAAGACACTAAAAAACTCCGAGAAGATAATTGTTATAAAATTTTAGAAGGCAATAATGTGTCGTAATATATTTAGAAGGATGATATTTTGCGAAGCGGTCAATGCAGTATGTTATTAGTAATGTCAACATACCAGACATACATAGATGTTTAATGGAAATAATCAAACTCATGAATGAATTATTATGTTTGCTGGAGAGTATGTCCTGACTGGGAGAGCCCTCACATGTTAGGTATACGTCAAATTGCAGAGCACCTTTAGAGTCCGTGTTTGTGAAGGGACTCATCTGCCCATCCATCTCGTCTGTCAGTGCTAAGGCACGAGGCTTGTATCCTTGCGACAAGGGGCTTTCGTCTGTGTTGACAGGTGCATTGATAGTACAGCTGGCTGGCGATTCCTACCGCATTATCCCGGCCAGATGCATGCGGATTTACGATATTTGACTGAAAACAAGCAATTTGGAACGTACCAGGTAATGTACCTGTCCAAAAACGGCCATATTTGAATTGAATACTACTGAATTTCCATTCGCGTTTAGCGGAAGAGGCACGCTTTAATAGGATTGTATTCGCTTTGCAGCTGTGACAACAAGGGGCATGTGGAAGGTTTTAACGCAGTGATCGTCAAATAGCAATCTGGTCTCGTAGAGTGAGGCAGTTAAGGAGGGATGTGTTCCGAGCTGAAGCCTTTCTTGTATTCTGGCTATGTTTATATTAAAGCTTTAATAAAAAATGTGATGTGTGCAGTCACATAACTTTCTCTACTCACCATACTATTCTTAAAGATGCTCATTATATCTATCTTCTTCATATTAATCAATATACTTTTGTAGAAATTATTCAATTAAAAATTTCCTTGCAGGTACAATGGGGATAGAGGCTACAGCAGGCTTAAGTAATTGTAAAACTTCTAAACAGCTGGTCGCTTTGTGATGGCTTCAAAAATGGCTCTCTTTGCATTAACACAGGGAAGGAAGAATAACGACCTCGTATTTGGAACAAGTCTGTTGGAAAATTCAAACCAATAACAAGAAATATTTCGAGTATGCTTAAGTCCACATATCAAATTTATTTGCCATAAATTACGTGCTTTAATCAAATATCCTCGTAGTAAGATTTTATCCATCCGTTATGGTTTACAACTGCCTTCACACAAACAAACAACTCCGACACGACGACTGAGTGTGCAAAATAATCTCAACTCTCATTACTGACTGTATACAATACACACTTAAAACTAACTCAGTACTCAACTCTGGAAAACTGCTAACAGCTGCCTTGTTGAACATTTAACTGACTATCTGTACGGGCTCCCTTGCTTTTATATGCCAGGGGAATTCTCTGGAAAATACACCTTTTCTAGACCCGGTACGTGTACAGCTTCTATTTATCTGGAATCGCTTTGTTCTGCTGCGATCAAAGTCGTATTGATTCTGACCGCCAAATTGTCGCCGAGTATTGTATTCGATGTCTTCTAGACCACAGCCTACAAGCCAGGAAGAGTAAGTGTAAAAGTGAGTTAAATTAAATTAAATTACCACTGCTCTTAAGGTTTACAATGATTTTCCCTGAAAATGTGGTACCTTATTCTCACAACGTATGAGAGTTGGACGGGTGAAATTTTCAGTATGTGAATACCATACATAGTTAAATTTTCTGAAGCACAACAATAATTTTATAATGTATATTAGGCACGTTAAAAAGCAACAATATTGCAAGTTTGTAATTTTTAATAAACTAATATAATATAAAAATCTCTAGGGCATCACCTCTATACAGAAGTTATTTTCATTCGCCGGCCGCTGGGTCCTTCAGCCGCAGCAAGTCCACGGAGGAGTGCTGGTTGGGGTGGCGGAGGTGAGCACGCCGATTCCCCCAACCGTAAAGCGAACATTTGACCTTTTAGGGACGTTACCGTTCTACCATGATAACTCCTCCATTGGCCCCCAGGGGACTTAATGAGGTTGATTGCACTCCGTACCAGACCTCCCAGCGGGGAAAAATCCCATGCCAGTATCGAGGATCGAGCCTGGTCCTCCGAGCCAGAGGCGGCGCAGTAAACTAATATACCTAACTAAATAATTAAGGTTCATAAGATAGCTGATTATACTAAGAATACTTAAACATGCAAAAGTATGATCCTATATTGGAAGAAGTTTCAGAGAAAATGGTACATGAAATCACGTTTTAAGAGGTTGTCATCATCATCATCATCATCATTATTTTATATTTCTGCTGGATGAAATAACTATTGTAGACTTAACCACATAACATACCAATGCAAATAGCCCTTGAAATAATTGTTACCATGTACAAAATAATCATAAAAATTTAGTAAAAATCATTGAGAAGTGTAATAAAAGAACTAGAAGTATAATTTAACACACTAAGATATGATTTTTGAAATTCAGACTACCTTGTCCCCATAATGATACCGTGATAAAGAAAACTGCTGTATTTCCATTCTTTACTCACATTTTTTGCCCTTCCAAAATGTGAGTTTTTGTTGTCCTACTATCGAATCTCACACATATCTGCTTGTTCAACCCTTATTCGGTTAAAACGTAACGTTTAGGCCAGGTGCCGAGACACTGCTGGAATGTTTAAAGTTTTTATCCTCCTGCTCTTCCGTGGAAACTGCTGATTCCACAGAGTTTCATCCCCCACATTGACGCAGAAACACAGTAATTGCGAGGACTTGTTTGTGTGGCAGAGACGTTTCTCTTTTTACAGAGTGCGTTCGGTCACTTCACACGCAATCCAGTCACGTAGCACAGTGGGCTTTAATAGTAGGTACTGCACCACGTTTCATAACATTTACAATATTTAAAACCCCTTTCAACTCTTTAATTGTTCCCAGAACCAGCCAAGTGGAACTGTTTTGATGTCACTCTGCTCAGCCATGAAATATAACTGGATTGGCTTTTATTATACTGGGCTTGTGGAGCGTCATGTTGCGTTTTAGATAGAATTCTACTTTATTAATTTCACGTCCATGTGCCTCGGGCAACTTGCACAATAACGTTTATAAGAGTTGGTGGAAATATTGTACAAATAAATACTTAATAGCCCACCAGTTTTTATTCATGAAATATGCTCGTATGTTTATTTCAGTATTATGCATATTTTAACATAGAGGTTTCTAGTTTTGTAACTTTCAAGGACGTTGAAGCCTTACACACATAGAAAAACAGACAGTTTTTTACTTTCTCTATTACGTATAGTAAGCAGAGAAAGTATTGCACCCACCCAAAAATTCGATGTCCAGATTTCCCCGGAAATATGTGTTTTGAGGTCCCCTGAATCCAAAAACAAAGCATTTTTAGAAGAAGATCCGTGTGTGTGTGTGTGTGTGTGTGTGTGTGTGTGTGTGTGTGTGTATCCGTGTGTGTGTGTCTGCGGACAGCATAACTTAAAAACGAAAATTCGGTTAAAAACCAAAGTTGGTATTTATACTTAATATCTTCCAAAAATGCAACACGAAGATTTTGAAGAAAATTGCTTCACCCTAAATCAGCCTTTACGCGGAAAATTTTTGATTTTCTTGAAAATGGCTCTAAGGATTTTCTTAAAATGACATGTTTGAGATATTTTTATGACAAATGAAGTGTGTACTCGTATTTCCAATTTTCTGGCTATAGCCCATGAAATCCTATTTACTCTGGATGAGTTTTGCATAACTGGTAACTCGTAAGATATAGACCAAATCTAATATAAAAAAGATGTACAATTTTTCTAAAGCACAGAGCCTATGTGTAAATACACATTTTTTTTTTTTTTTTTGTATAGTTAAGACTAAGCATTACGGAGATATTTCTTGTTATTTGTGTGAGTGCCGGAGAACTTAAACTTCTGTCAAATGGAACATCGTTAGTGAAAATCGTATGTTAAGCATGCAAAGAGAACGGAATTTGAAAGCTTTAAGAGATTTGACTATCACTCAAAGCATACTGTATTCCCATATTCCCATTGCACCTACAAGGAAATAAGCAATAAGATACCTTCTGGAAATGTTTATCTCGACTAACACGCAGAAGTTTGTAAGAATGGTTAGTACAAGAGTAGAGAAAGTCCTGTGAGTGCAACACATCAGATTTTTTTTTCCTTGCCTTCACCTTTGTGGATATGTATATACACAAAAGTATCGTTATTGGAACTCTAACAAACCTAGTATTGTTCATGAAACATGAAACATGACTTTCTCTACTCTTGCACTAACTATTCTTACAAACTACTATTCGTCTATCTTCGTCATGTTAGTTGAGAAAAAAAAAATTGTAGAAATTATCTAATTGCAAGTGCAAGGGGAGTGTGGGAATACAGTAAGCCTTGAGCGATAGTTAAATCTTTTAAATTTGGTCGCTATATGAAGGCTTTGAAACTCCGTTCTGCTTGTACGGTCAAGAGATACAAAAGAAAAAAAAAAAAAAAAAAAAAAAAAAAAACTGAATAACGAAAAATTTAAGTATTGCGAAACTCACACAGGAATTTGTTCAAAATGGTTCACTCCACAAAAGAGTACGTTAGGATATACGTAACTCGTGTGTTTTAACGAAATCTGCATTTTTTGTATGGTAACATTTGGTTTATCTCTTGCAGTTTGCCAGTTATACAAAAATTATCAAGATTAAACAGTACCACTAGGGCTTTAAACAGAAAATTCAAAATATACATTTCAGTTACTATACAAATATCTTAAGCACTTGGCATTTTAATCAAAATCGTTAGTGCCATTTTTGAGTAAATCAAAATTTTGGATAGATTTCTAGGTAGTTTAGGGTAGGGAAATTTTCTTCAAAATATTTCTGTCCCATCCTTGAAAGATATTGAACTTAAATACCAATTTTGATTTTAACCGACTTTTCGTTTTTGAGTTATGCTATTCACAGACGGACACACGGACACACACACCTTTTTCTAAAAAGGTCTTTTAGGATTCAGGGGACCTAAAACATATTTCTGGTGAGATCTCGTTATCCAATTTTGGAGTAGAATGTAGTACTTCCCCTATTTACTATCTGTAGCTAGCAGAGAAAGTAAAAATGTTGCATAGTTGTGTCTATGAGAGGTACTGGGTGGCCGGTTCTTAGTTCATTGACTCCCACTGACTACAGTTCTGGTATAGATAATACTTGCTTTGCTCACAATACAGGGAGACTTATCCCTGCGAGCAAAAGATCATGTTGAGGTATACATATTTATTAGGAGGTTTCAACACGGGAGGTAGAGGTGAAAATCCAAGCTGACTAGTTCGGCACTAATGATGCTGTCTCTATGTTGCAGAAAGTAGCAGAGTTGTAAACATTGTCAGTACTTACTTATTCCGCACTAAGGAAAGATTAGAGAGCTTGTACATCCCTGTGATTTTCCAAATCTTATCACGACTGCAGAGTGTACAAAGTTGAGCAGCGGTGCGGGTGGATGCGCGTTGTTTGCCCTCCCACCCTGTCCTTAACTACTTCCTTCCACCGTCAGACCTTGCTCTCCTTTCAGGAATCTGATACTGCTGGCACAATGCCTTATCATCTCATGGGTCCCATCTTCTTCACTGTAAACATTAAGTTTCTAAATCCGAAGCAAGGTAGCTTAATTCTCTTTCATACAAAGTACACCGACATCCGCATTGTTACGTGCTTCACCGCGTTCTGTGTAGCTTTCAAACTCTCGGAGTTACTCCAAAAATATCTTAGCAATGCACGCAGTGAATACCCCACATCTGAGAGAACACTGCAAATGCAGATTTGGAGATACCTACCTGGTGAACTAGATATTTTAAAGACTACTCCGAAGTAGGGTGTTCTATAACTTTCAGGGATTTGGAGTAAATCATTACACTTCTGAGATGCTTTTGCATGAATCATCTCCCTTAAATTTCCGACCGACCGTGTAACAAAACCACAAAAGCATGACTTCCGTTTCTTTTCTAACCCACTATTTCCTCTAAAGTTTGCTACACTTTATAAACTCTATTACAATTTACAGTTTTTCTTCCAATATTCTTTCTCAGTCTTTCAATGCCTTTCACCTGTTTCACTATCTCTTATATCTTTACTATTACGATACAATCACTCGACGACCACACACTTGCTGACAGACTGGCCGATGCAGTCACAACTAAAGCTAAACTCTAACTCTAAAAACACTCTCTCCAGCACTGTTCGCTGTCTGTCATATTTATACCGGAGCCGGCCTGATGTAACCTCCTTCGAGTTATTTCCACATGCAGGTGTACATGACTCAGCAAAGAAGATTCTAGAGATTGCTGTACACTAAGGTGTTATCGCGCTGTTCGGTCTCATGCACAGTCACCAGGTGTCCTGTAGCCCCGGACCTCGTTTATGTTTTGCCCACAGCTTTGTTTATTATCAAGTACTCACAGTCGCTCGCCGTCACCCGGTCACCTCTCGTATATTGTTGAACGACCCAATGTCATACCACAATGCTGCTGTTACTGCAAAGTTTAACCGGCTTTCATTACTTTAAGAATTGCACAACTTACATGGAAAGCGATTTGCATGTTTTATAAATTATATATTGAAGGCTTTAAAATTATTGGTCTTCAAGCTTTTCACTTTCAACAATTAAGTATCTTTCTTCATAACGCTTATCTTGTGTTAATCCTTAATTATGTATACGACTATACACCTAATTTACTAAAACATACCATTACATCTGATGAGAGTATACATGCATATATTTACTTATTAAATGACTGTACTAAATTATGTCCCTTTCATGGACCACTGCTTATAAAATGGTTTGTTTTATAAATCTTCCGTTTCTGCATCGCAATATAAACCTATGTTGAGTATTACTCGACAGGCATCGAAGGCCATTGACGTTTTTTATATCATAGCGCGATAATCTTATTATCTATCTGTTACAATCTGGTTGTTTTCTAACGTACTGTGACGCCGACCGACGGCGGTGGTGATGGTAGCAGCGGCAGCAACAAAGGGTCGGTGGTGGCAACAATCAGAGTGGCAGAACAAAAAGAGGTTTTCGAGATTATTTGAGAAGTGTCCGGCGGCCGGCCTATTTGTAGATGTTCGAGAACGATGCATGTAGTTAGGGACATGAGACATTGGAGTCAGGTTTTAGTGTGTGTGTGTGTGTGTGTGTGTGTGTGTGTGTGTGTGTGTGTGCACGCTGTTTATGTACGTCTTGTTGAAAGAAAAATAGTGAAGCAATCAACGAGTTGAGTGATCGTATCGTCAGCTGTTTTAGAGACGGAGAAAATTAAGAAAGAAAAAGAAGCGAGAAATAAAACAGTTGAGAGGTGTAATATCACGAAATACTGTAAAAGAGAAATGCGTTGTGTAAAATATTTAGAGGAGAATAAAATGACAGGAAAATAAGTGGACTGAACTTTGCTCGCAGTACACTCGCATTAAAATATGCTGGAATGAAGTGAAAAGGTTCAAACTGCATCACTGTACTGAACTAGGTGTTATTGCTATCTACAATAATGAGTTGACTTACTGTGACACGCTAGCCTTGCCCACTTGGCGACCCCTGCTGTAAAGGATAGTATGTGTTTTTGAAAATGTTTTCTCTGTCTGTCTGTCTCTCTCTCTCTCTCTCTCTCTCTCTCTCTGTCAAGAACCTTTTATCAAAAATGTTTTGGAGTTCAGAGGATTAGTAGACAAAGTAAGAATGAAATGTTAGATTAATCATGGAAGTTACTATAATAAAGGCAAAATAGTCAAGGACCCTAAGTAGCTTGTGTCTGTTATTTATTTGGTGCAGTTTACACTTATATATGAGCTCATTATAGTAACACAGACAGCTGTACTGAGTAGTGCAAATTGCATAAGGTTTCAGTTACGCTTTATGAACAATGCAATATTCCTACTAGACGTTTTGTTCGTATTACTTTATTGTAATACAGCATATGAACAAAAGAAGCTAGAGCAACAAACCGCTTATAGCCACATGAATAACTACCTATAATGCTAACAAGCAAGTTATTGTTGAATTAAAAAAAAAGACTAGAATGATTGGTTAAAAGCTCCTAATTGCTATCTGTTAAGCTGAGTTTTATATATCTTAGATAACTTAAATTATAATGGTGTAATGCTGCTGGCAAACGTAAGCCAATAAACGTTCAAATATTTTGGTTGATTATAATCAACATTATAATTATGTGTATTTAAAATA
This sequence comes from Tenodera sinensis, assembly GCA_030765045.1. Lineage (NCBI taxonomy): Eukaryota > Metazoa > Arthropoda > Insecta > Mantodea > Mantidae > Tenodera > Tenodera sinensis. The sequence goes on from CM060967.1 coordinate 54,330,931, forward strand.
ACATGTTTCTCTTTCGGTTAGTAGATATACCAGTTAGGCTAAGATATCAGTGATTTTAATTAAAAATCATCAGTATAAGAAAAAATGCTTAAACTTTAATCGTAAATTTTTATATTTTTTATGCTTTTCTGCTTTCTGTGGTGTTAAAGAAATGTATGGAAATATTTGCTTACACAATTAGTGTGTATTGCATATACATTTGTTACCTAAGAAAGTGAGGTTTTTTCGTAACTTATATCAAAGATTATTTGCATGAATTTAATTACAAGGGTTTTAACGCTGAAAATTTGGATGAACTAAGTGTCACAGGGTTAACAAAAGTGATTTAAAAGGAATATTTTACAGTCTGTACTTCTTTCAGTAGTAAAGATTTATGAACATTTCATTAAACTATGAGTTGTCTGAGTTGTCTGAGTTCCAACCGTGATATTGCAATTTCAATAATAATTATAATTTTCGTTGTCCCATAAGCGCTCCTGTAGTGTCTGATACTATAACTGTAAATGGGAAAAAAGTTAGTTATTATGGCTGACACAAAATTTAATGGCGGGTGGCTCAACACATCCAACCAGATACTTGCTATCCTTGCAATATTGTATAGTTAAACACGCTGTAAAACGGCGATATAAATATTATTTGCGTAGTGGTAAGCTACCATCCTGTAAATTTTTTGTCCGACATAATAGAGGAATGATAGTAAGGTAAAGCAATAATCGCAAGAAGTAATGTGTATGACACATTCTTGGAGAAATAGGTCATTAGCAATATATGTTGAGAGAAATCATTAGTAAAAGCAACCAGAAAGCAAAAGGATTAGCCGTAAGTGTACTGGGAGGTTTTAGAAGCTAGCTAGTGCATTGTGGGCATATTTGAGACACGGTATGAGTGATTTAAGATTGATATACGTATGCATTAACTTTTCTTAAGACAGTGTTTAAGTTGAGGAGCTATGAATTCAAACCAGATCACATACTTTCTCCTGAATTTCCAAATATATCGCAAATCAGAACAGAATGCAGCAGGGATTTCTCAGCATAATAAACGCGATTTGAGAGACTGTAATCCACTGATTTTCCATCAACTAGCTTGGTGCATTGTATATGTATGTCTTGAATAGATGGAAGAGTTACATTTCAATAGTGAGGAACGTGTGGAACATGTCTAGAAGGTGCAAGTAAAAATTTTATTGTTTCACACGGATGCAAAGATTCAGTATTTATGAGGGTCCATTAGCTGACGGTCACTGCGTTTCACTTGTGAAAACAAAAGGTTTGTTGTGCTTTGTATGCTGAGAACGAATAGTGTGCGCGTTTGTTGGTGGGAAATTGAGAAGCGCTCACTTTTATTAATATTGAATGCGTTGTTCTGATCAGTCTTTAAATATTTTATTAATCTGAAAGCGCTGTGTTTTGCCTGGTACGATTTCCAAATGTGGTTGAAGCAAAGTGACACGTAGTTAATTATTCCAAGTCATGAATTTCCAAGAGGTGGAATGAAAAGGCGCTTTTTATTGCTCTTTATATAGCAAGGATAACCATACATGGGCCTTTTGTTTTGATACAAGTGCAGAGGTGGCTACGTTCCACCTGCGTGAAAGTAATAATTTCTACGCTATTACCTACTTTGTATTAATTATATTTTGCATACAATCATTATTACAACATGACATCTGCAGAAAACAGTTGAGAACTGCTTGATGAAAAACAAGGTCGCTGGATCCTGCAAAGCGAACCTAAGTAGTATGCTGAGCCCGTATCTCGTAATCGCACTCTCTATTATGGCCATTTGATAAGAGGCAGAGAATGAAGTGGTCGTGCTGTAGGCTTACTTCCGTAGCAGCCTTCTACGCCAAGAATATAAATGTAACATCTGACATAATGGCTTCACAGATGCTCAAACCAAGCAATACGTCGCACTGTTTCAACCTTCCCTCCTTCAACCAATACGCGTTCAAACATAAACAAGCCGCGGTGTATACCACATCGATATTACAAGGCTCTTTCGTAGTATTGTGCAGCCGCCTTTATACTTACATATTAAGAAAGTTAAAAAGAAAAAAAAAAAAAAAAGATTTCGAATACCAACGGTTTGGTGACTTGAAAGCAATGAACTATAATGTTCAACTTTCTGAAAATTCTTTCGCTGTGGACATTCCTACAGTGACACCATAATTTTCAATGACGTGAATTTACGGACAAACACAATTTTCAAATGACAATAATTACAAAATGGGATTGATTTAGATTAATTTAGAGAGGCTGATTCGATAACATTTCTGTCTTTCATTTTCTGCGGCTATTGATGTTATATTTTGCTCAGCATATATGCATGAGCAATTTTTTTCTGAACTGTGAGAGTGTGAAGCTTAAAAGGAGTTTAAAAAATCCACATACTCTGGTGCAGGTCAGCAATTGTGAATTAGCGTTAGATTTATGCGCAACTCCAGATGAATTACAGAATAAAATTAAAAATTAATCTTAATCTCCTCTTATAACCATAAAACCAGACACCACTGCTGCTTCTGAAACCACCACCTACCATGTGCATTCGGGATTGCGTTGTATGACGTCACCATTCCTTCAACCGCGATGATCAGTTTGCCGACTCTTGTATTATCTCAAAGCGACTGCTTCAATTACTTCAAATTCTTCGGCTTTTCTCTAGTTAACTATGCTGTAGTATTTAGTTTATATTTGATAACCCTTCTTTCTTCATCGCCTTGTATAGATTATGTTTAGAATTGTTTTTGAAAATTTCAACGCAGTGATCTGGAATGGAACTACATATCTCCTGCGTGACACTGCTCTATATCTGAGATACTATGATGATGCAGGATTTGGTTCACTTATTTGGGTATAAACAACAGAAGCATTCATTCTCATTGTTCTTCTTTAGTAATGTATTTTATGGTTTAAGCCTGTGTTAAGGATTAATAAGGTAAAGACTTATGTTTGAAAGGCGTTGTAACCTCCTCCTCAGGGATCTTTGCCCTTACTGGCCCGGACATGCGTCATACTAAACCCTTAATACACTCTGACGCCGGTCGCGGCGCAAAACAAAGGACTGTCGGAGCTAAGCCGCTTCTCACCATGTATCAGGCTAGTGAGCAAACAGAGGAGTTCAAGGTCAGGCTACCTCGCGAGACTGTTTGCGTGCAGGTGACTAACAACAATCAGAGCGGTAGAATCAACAGTTTTTTTTCCAGAGCCTTCGAAAGCATCTGGTTACATCACTGGCGTGTGTATGGAAGTCGATAAAGGTTCGTGTGATGTCATCCCCTCTATATAAGCAGACGAGGCAACGAACGGAGAGAGTTACAGTTACAGACATGAGTAGTCAGTGTGTCATTGAGTGTGAGACAGCTGTGTGTCGCGTAGAAGTTTTAACGGGCGTAGAGTGATCATAGCTTGGGTTAGTGCCTGAGAGAAGGAGAAAATGAAGAGAGACAGTGAAAGGGCCGATTCAAGGCTACAAGAAGAGAACAAGTGTGAGTTGTGATACCAAGAAAGACTTTAGACTGTGCTAACGTCAGTAAAAGCGATAGAAAAGTAACCGGACTGATTTCTGTCGCTTTTTCACACCGATGTCAGGAGTGGCATTTGTCAGAGTGACATTTTGTTACAGCACTTAACAAACAACTATGATTACAAAAATTTATGGCATAACATACCGTGATAATACTTAAAGGAGTTTATTAAAAGTATTACAATGTGTATTGGAAAACCTTACATTAGGAACACTGGATATGACATAGGAAAATATATTCAATAATTCATTGGTTATATAGGTACCTATATAAAAGGTTTTGATGAAACAGATAGGCAGAAATAATGCAAAATCAAGAGAAGCAACAGACTCAAAATATATTAAAAGTATCTTTTTTACAAAGAAAATCACCACAAGCCCTCCAAGCCGAACAAAATGCCTATAGAGTGTTATACCACTGCTAAAGCTTTCATTGCCGTCGCTATTAATCCCATTATATATGTTTTTTGGCATTATAGGCTGTGGTAAAATTCTTTTATTTTCTCCTTCCCTTCGTGGCTTTTACCTCCCTGAAAACGCCGGACATAGTTTTTGGCGAAACCTCGGAAAGAAAACTACAATGAAATTAGTGACGTGTTTCTCCTAAATAAACATGTTTTAATCAAAATATTAATTACTTTGTCTGAAGAGGTAAAATGTAATACAATATTTCGTTTATTCAACTACAATTTTAAGAATGTCCCAAGTAGAGTATTATTGCGTTAAATATGATTTTGAACATTTTACTTTGTATAAAAATGCGTGTAGTATTACTATATTTGTAATAGAACATGCTGTAAAGAGTATTAAATCTGCTTTATGCCTTGAAAGAATATTTTGAAAGAGCCTTACGTTACTGTGTAATCTCTGAAAGGCAAGCAGCTTTATTAGTGGAAGTTGGCTCTTAAATTAGAAGTAAAACCGTAAAAAACAAAGGCACTAGGATCAGGGAGCTTTTGTGAAAGGATTTAGTTCGAACATTTTCGTTCTAGATTCAGACGCTAGAAGAATGTAAACACTACAGACTGAAATAGCTTTGCCAACATGGCTGTTACAACGGGAGCACGAGGTTTGTTTGTTTGCTTCACCTTCTTCATCCTTTTCCGGAAAAAAGGGATGCTGTTAAGCCTTTTCACCACTCTTTATCGCTGAAAGATGCTAGCTTTTAGCTACGAGTAGTGTGTTAAGAGACCCCTTACTTTATCTGGTCAGCTAAGCACTTGAAGTACACAAACATTTGTACGTATTATAAGATTGTTATTACTACCAAATGTCCAGTCCAAAAACTACGGTCTCCAAACAACCACCCTATAGGGAAAAGAGCTTATTGGAATACCCGTAAACTGTGACATTTTCCCCCGTTATGGCGCAGTCTGATTATATTTGGTGATATTCCATTTGTTACGTTTCAATAGTGCTGCCAACTGTTCGTGAAATATAAGTATGGTAAAGCTACAGCAATAGTTGGTGTTATTGCATCCGTTATGTTGCCACTGAACCCGTTGCAGGGAAGGCAACCGATTCTTGTCCGCCACTGACATGACCGCCAAATATGGAGTCCTTTATATATATAACCAGTGCTGTGATCTCTCTCCACTCACAAGAGTATCGAGAGTTGTCGGGAAAACAATTTTCTGAAAATGGCTGTAACGATTTTGATTAAAATGGCGTATGTTTAAGATATTTTATGACAAAAGAAATGTATATTCTGACTTTTGCATAACTGTTAAACTGTTAGAGTACAAAGAATGTAGATTTTATTAAATCACACAATTTATGTCCAATTTTTTAAGAATGGACTATTTCGGAGATATTCATAATTATTTGTGAATTATGGAACACTTAAATTTCGTCAAATGGAACATCGTTATTCATTTTTATATGTTTGGCGTGCAAAGAGAACGGAATTTGAAAGGTTTAAAAGATTTGACCATCACCCAAATCTCACATTCCCCTTTCATATACAAGAAAATTTAGTAATAAGATAATTTCTGCAATTATTTATCTCGATTAACACGAAGTTGCAAGAATGGTTATACATATATGAGTAGTTAGTGCAGCACATGAGTTTCTTCGTCATGAAGGTTCACTTCATGAAGAATATTAGGTTTCTCAGAGCTCCAATAATGATATATTTTCTTAAAGTTGGTAAGTAAAGCTTTTAAAAGTAGTTCTAAAAATGTTGTGTGGTTTCATTCGCGCCTTCTCAGATTCTGGCAGACGGCAACAATCGTCGGGGAAGTGGAGAGGCAAAACACTGTACAGCCGGTTCGGAATTTTTTTACTCTCCCAGTACAATAAGGTAAGCATTTGAGTACCCTCTGACGGCATAATTTTCCCGGTAACTTTTGGTTCTCTCGCACACTGAACAGCTCCCGGAGAGCTGGTTACATATGGTTGTGTGTTGAGGATCCTATACTTATCGCTCTTTTGACCAGATCATCTAGGTCGCTCAGAATGGTGGATGTATCTGTGTTTCACACCTTGTTTCAGTCCGCATTCTAGAATGTGTGTCCGCTGACTGATCAATGGATCAAGGTTCTGCATTTTGCCAACCCCCATACGCTATACCTGATCTTGCTCGGGGAAACTCATTTCCGTCCAAATATCCGCTTCCGTCTTCCGCGCTATAACTGACTCAAAACTGATCATGTGGGCCACCGAGGAGGTAGCACTGAGGTCCTCGTAAGGCGAAAAGTAGTCCATAGACCAGACCAGCCTCGCCGCTTCAAAACTTAGACGTTAGAACTCTTTACGTGAATCCCGTCGAAATGTTTATCACCCCCATAAGACAGCTCCTCCCAAAGATCACCTCTCCATCTTAAATGTGCCTCATAAGGTCACAAGGTCATTCAGATTCAGGAATTAAACGTAAGCATCCGCAGGGTCAGAATGTAATTCCTTACTCTTTTACTGCTTACTCTGCCCGGTTCCAACGCAGGCGTTAGCAACGGAAAAGCTACAGTTATCTTATAAGTGACAAGATTTAATTCTTGTCCACATTCCATCTTTTTCCTTCTTTATTCTATTTTATATTTATTTATAACGCTCATAGAATACAAATCAATTTGGTAAACTATAACTTACCTTTCTCTTCAAATAAGTATATTTATTACATTCGTGCTACCAAGCATTGCTATTTATTTCAAGGAGACACAAAACGATCGCCTTCCAGAGCCTCTATATTTTTAATTTTCTTTTAGGAACTTCAAAAAGCCCCCTCAAGAAGTAAAATGTGCATTTGTTTGTTGTTTGTACTGACTAAAACTGAGTATTTTCTGTTCCTTACCATGTTTACCACAATTTCTAAAGTGACGTACAGATATTTTTGGTTATCCGTAAATTGCGCAACAAAATGCAACATCTGTAAAAATTAACGAACCCTGATTTTGGGTACAAAGTATTACATATCCTATTACAGGCATGGACATGAGAGGAGAGGTAGACATTGAACTTGCCTTACTGGCCCCACATTCTCTTACCCAGTGATGAAGGTGGTTCGTTCCACCTGCGCGACAGTAATAATTTCTACGCAGTTATTAACTATCCTAAACATATTTTGCATACAATAATTATTACAGGTGTTTACTGTAGTTAGTAGACGTAGCCGTAAGCGTGTCGGAAGCTGAACAGTAGTGAAGGGGAGGGATGGCCGGTGGAATGAGGCAACAACACTTTGCAGTGGAGTGGCCCTTTTGAGCCCATTTTGGCCATGCCTGTCCTATACGAGGACAGGACCAAGAACTGGTGTTGGCCGGTAAAGAAGTTTAAGTGCTTCACTTAAATAAACTGTGGAGCAATCATTTTTCACAGTGAGGGAGATCTGTCCTGTCCACATATCGATCTCCTAATGTACCTTTTCAAGAAAACCTCGTGTGTATGTGTGTGTGTGTGTGTGTGTGTGTGTGTGTGTGTGTGTGTGTGTGTGCACGAAAGAAAAGCTTGAGGTGACAAAATCAAGTTTGCTCCCCTTGCTAGCTATCCTCGGCGCACACATAAATTTCGCGTGAAAGCTCTCAGTCGATGTGTTCTCCCTCGTGTAGGTAGCGGGCGATTTAACGAGGTGGGGCACAATAACGCACGCAAAAACAGTTTTCCTCTGCTCGGCTCACGTCAGTATTCAATTACAGTGGGCGGTCCGCCATCTTGCGGCCGGCATGAGACGCCCTCAAGCCACAACGTGTTATAATCTTGACAAGCGATTTCGGCGCCATAAGAGCCCCCAAAATTGTCTGTCTGAACCCAAAACACGTAAGAAATCGCAGGGAGCAATTAATTATAATATTTTGATGTAGATAACTTATACTTCTATTTGTAATTCTGGATTGGCGCGTTGGGTAAATCAAATTCCGTAGAAAACGTTTGAAGACCCATTAACTGCCAAGGGAGAAGTCTTTTTTGTGGTAACACTGGATGTATTATTGGCCCTTCGCTACTCTTTATTGACATCTTAGGCTGTATGGCAGACACAAAAGGTAATGGCAGCTGATACCTCACCTCTAATATTCGCTTTCCAGTTGTGCAAATAATTTTGCGGTCGCAAATGACAATTGTGTCACCGGCTAGAACGTGATTTCCCAGCGTGTTTAACTATACAACTTAGCAAGGCCCTGCAAGCCTCTGATTGGATTTTACGTAGTATTTTCCTTCAAACTTTCAGTTGAGAAGTATGCAAAACATTCGTATTTCACTATACCAAAGATTATGTCATTTTAAAGTAATCTAGAACTACACGTACACTGTTATTTTAGAGCACAAATGTTAATGAATGTTTTTAATGTTTATTTTGGGAAACGTAGACAACATTTGTGGGAGCTAGCCCACTATCAAACCCCTTATCAGGAGGGCTTTGGAAGAGAAGGATTGGCCAAAAGAGAGTGGAAATAAGGAGCAACTAATGAAAATGGGACAATATTATAAGAACAAGCAACATTTACTTTCGTTATATATCCTGAGCTTGAATTTCTAGCTTGAATAACAACACGATTTAAACAATAAAGGTATAAATTATATAGATACTGAAAAACTAATGCCATAGATAAATAATAATTTATTATTTATAATTATTTATATTTCTAGATAATATAGGGTACTATCTATTCATAATCCTAATAATAAAAATATATAAAATTGGCAAAGTGTTTATAAGTTTGTTAAGACCAGAGTTTGTTTTAATTTTATTTGCTTTAATTATTTTGAAACTACACATTTTGTAATATTACAAGCACGCACACACATGCAAACCTTTATTATTTTCCCTTAAATTATTTCTAATGATTATACACAAGATTTACAGAGATAACTTTTAGGAACAGGCAGCAAGAGTTTTGTTTGTGACCCATGACTTTACAGCACTGTCGGGATTAGGGATGTGGAAATGAGTACATGTGTCCCCCGATTAAAAAGGGTTGTGGAATGTAGAGGGCAAATAGAGTACGATTCGCTTAATTAAGTTGTTTTGCGGTGGTTCCCCTAAATCGCTGCAACCCAAACCACTCGGGTCCACTCGCAGCGTATGCACTTCTGCTTCCCTCTCAAGCATATTTATGAGCGTGCACTTTTTCATCTCACGTTTTACTGTGGGATGCTCTGACAGACCTTCATTTTCATACTATCGAAAGAAAATCGATTTAGATTCGTTATTTTGGTTTAGGTTTAAGGAGGGTCCGTCAACGGGGTTACCTTATAAATAATAAGTTTCATGAGCAGATTAAAGTAACAACTAAAACGCGTTTATACAAGTGCGCGTACATTTTAACCTTGGCTAAGATTCATCAAAACTAAAAACTTCAGAAGGAGTAAGTAATTTTTAAATGTTGCTTTTAGCGTGTATGGTGCCTTAAAATGATAAAATAAATGGAAAGTAGCTCTATTCAAAACAGTGTTAAGGAGATTAAAATATGCATAATTATTGCTTGAATATAATTATTATAGAACACTAGCCTTAACTCGATGTTGCATTCTGTAAGAAACACAGGAAATGAGAACATTTTTAAGCTTTTTAAAGACGGTAGTTTAGCGTGTTTGTTATACCTTAAGTTTCGCCAAATATTGTAGTGTAAGTGCAAAAAGTAATCCATTTTGATGCAGTCATGGGGCTTTAAGAAAATAGTGGCAGAGATAGTTTTTAAAAACTGAAAGTGAGAGTTGGGATAGTTTTTAAAGGTGTAATATTATATAACTTTGCCATGTACTACGGCATTGCTAAATGATATTTTGGCCAAATGGTTTAAACTATACAGATTTCTACCTGACAATTTGAAAATGTGGAAGAGGCAGCTTTTGAGGATTGTGACATAGTTTATAGCTATTTTCTGGGCCCGATACAATAAATGTATAGATCTTTGTTTAGATAGCTCATTTTTACGTAAGGGTAGCGAACGTTTTATAAGTTGTAGTGTGACTTATTTTGGAAACTGTCAAAACCCAGGTGTAGTACTTTTGTCATATTCCTTGATAAAGTTGAGCAAAAATGGCAAATTTGCTGATGGAAATACTTTGCACAACTTCCTTCTCCAACATGTACTTATACTCTTGTTTATGGACATTATGGAGAGGTGACAGTTGCATTGAGTGACAGACGTACGGAGTGACAGTCGTACGGAGCGACAGACGTACGGAGTGACAGTCGTACGGAGTGACAGTCGTACGGAGTGACAGTCGTACGGAGTGACAGACGTACGGAGTGACAGTCGTACGGAGTGACAGTCGTACGGAGTGACAGTCGTACGGAGTGACAGTCGTACGGAGTGACAGTCGTACGGAATGACAGTCGTACGGAGTGACAGTCGTACGGAATGACAGTCGTACGGAGTGACAGTCGTACGGAGTGACAGTCGTACGGAGTGACAGTCGTACGGAATGACAGTCGTACGGAATGACAGTCGTACGGAGTGACAGTCGTACGGAGTGACAGTCGTACGGAGTGACAGTCGTACGGAGTGACAGTCGTACGGAGTGACAGTCGTACGGAGTGACAGTCGTACGGAGTGACAGTCGTACGGAGTGACAGTCGTACGGAGTGAAAGTCGTGCGGAGTGACAGTCGTGCGGAGTGACAGTCGTACGGAGTGACAGTCGTACGGAGTGACAGTCGTACGGAGTGACAGTCGTACGGAGTGACAGTCGTACGGAGTGACAGACGTACGGAGTGACAGTCGTACGGAGTGACAGTCGTACGGAGTGACAGTCGTACGGAGTGACAGTCGTACGGAGTGACAGTCGTACGGAGTGACAGTCGTACGGAATGACAGTCGTACGGAGTGACAGTCGTACGGAGTGACAGTCGTACGGAGTGACAGTCGTACGGAGTGACAGTCGTACGGAATGACAGTCGTACGGAGTGACAGTCGTACGGAGTGACAGTCGTACGGAGTGACAGTCGTACGGAGTGACAGTCGTACGGAGTGACAGTCGTACGGAGTGACAGTCGTACGGAATGACAGTCGTACGGAATGACAGTCGTACGGAGTGACAGTCGTACGGAGTGACAGTCGTACGGAGTGACAGTCGTACGGAGTGACAGTCGTACGGAGTGCCAGTCGTACGGAGTGACAGTCGTACCGAGTGACAGTCGTACCGAGTGACAGTCGTACGGAGTGACAGTCGTACGGAGTGACAGTCGTACGGAGTGACAGTCGTACGGAGTGACATCGTACGGAGTGACAGTCGTACGGAATGACAGTCGTACGGAGTGACAGTCGTACGCAGTGACAGTCGTACGGAGTGACAGTCATCAAGTCAATCACTTCATTCAAAGAACCGCTAGTTGAGCACTGAACGAGGAAGCGAATATACTGTTCCAAGTAATTTTGGCTCATACGTTAAGGCAGGTGGCCTGCATTTGTTTACATCTAACCACTATTCCTTTTGGTAAGCGTGTACTTAAAATTAGTTTAGTCCTACACTAACGAGTGTTAAATTCATTTATTTTTATTGTAAAAGAGCCATTGCAAACTTAACTTATCAACTTCTAATGACTCGGTAATGATTTTATCAAAATAATGAGCAAACCTTGTAGTTTTGTTAAGATTTTTTTTTTTTTTACTTTCTCTATTACTAAGTAAAGGAAGTATTGTCTTCCACTCAAAAGTTCGATGCCGAGATTTCACCGGAAAATGTACGTTTTGAGACCCCTGAATCCAAAACAAGCATTTCTACAAAAAAAAGTTCGTGTGTGTGTCTGTCAGTCTGTGACCAGAATAACTCAGAAACGAAAAGTCGGTTAAAAACTAAAGTTGATATTTAAGTTTAATGTCCTTCAAAGATGCGACACGAAGATCTTGAAGAAAATATCTCCACAATAAGCTACCCTTTACATGAAAAATTATGCGAAAATTTTGATTTTCTTGAAAATGACTCAAACGATTTTGATTGAAATGTCATATGTTTGAGATATTTTTATGACATGAAATGTATATCTTGACTTTTCTGGCTATAGTCCCTGTAGTCGTATTTACTTTGGACGACATTTGCATAACTGGTAAACCGTAAGAGATAGACACAATCTTACTAGACAAACAACGTAGATGTCGCTAAAACACACAATTTATGTCAATTTTTTTTTTTAAGATTGAACCATTTCGAAGATATTCCTGATTATTTGTGTCAGTTTCGGAAAACTTAAAACTTTAGTGAAATGGAACATCGTTGTTTGTTTTTTTTTATATGTTAAGTGTGCAAAGAGAATGGGATCTCAAAGGTTTAAGCGATTTGACTATCGCTCACAGCCTACTATACTCTCCTTGCAACTAAAAGGAAATAAGCAGTAGGATAATTGGTACAAATGTTTATCTTAACTAACACGAAGAATAAGGGTTTGTAAGAATGGTTAGTACAAAATTGGAGAAAGTCATGTGAGTGCAACACATCAGGATTTTTTAAATAACGTCATCCAAAATAGTGTCATATCGGACGGTGAATGAATTAAATGGGTGAAATGATGCTCAAATGAGCCCGAGGTTCATAGAGCTTTAAGCTCCCAACATTGGCGTTATCAGGATAACGGAAAACCTCGGGAAAATCCTTACCCGGATAACTAACTCTCAGCGAAATTCGAACTCGCAACCTCGTGGACGTGAGGCTGACACGCTACCACCATGCCACAGAGGCGGACCAAGTCTCTCAGTATTCATGTACTTTATGGCTGACACATCGAGTTGATCTATTTTGTTTTGTGGGTGGACCGTTTATAAGCTTCTCACTTCACATATTTTTTATCGGATACGCCATACATGCATCTTCTGCTCGCATCCTGTTCGGATTTCCACGCTGGTGGATATCCACGTTTGTCCTCATTAAAAACACACACATCAAAACGAGACTTCAGCATTTGATTGGCAGTTCGTTGAGGAAGGGTTTTAATGGAGGGTGTCGATATGAAACTTTCCACTTATTGCACACACAACATCCTGGGTCAATCCGGGTCAGCGGTGCGGAACAGTTATATTTAAAACGTTTCACATTAATTGGCTAATCAATTCTACAGGGTTCCAGAGTGTGTTTGTGAAGTTAATCACTTTCAACGTCATTAGAAGAGTCCTTTGGGATAAAGAAACGATTAGTTTTATTTTCCCTGTCACGTGTATAGTAGGCCGAGAACTTATTCCATTCCACCCGAAAAATTGGATACCGTGATTTTACTGTAAATACATGTTTTGTGACCCTCTGAATGAGCAATGCTTTTAGAAAACTCGAGCGCGCGCACATGTGTATGTGTGTGTGTGAGTGTTTGTGCGCACGCGCGCAAAGTATAACCCTGAAGCGAACGGTTAATTAAATACAAAATCTTTCCGTAAATAGTCTACCTCTTTGTACCTTTGATACTTTTAAGTTCAGCATCTTACTAGGATACACAAGAATATTTTCAAGAAAAGGTCGCACTCCATTATCAAAGTTTTGTTTTGCTCAGAAATAGTTTTAACGATTATGTTTAAAATAACATGTCTTTAGGATAGTTTCATGAGAAATTAACGTATATCTTGAATTTTCTCTTGTATTTCCTGAGAATAGACTCTGAATTTCTGTTCACTTGAACGAATTTTGCATAACTGGTAAATAAAGTTATAGACAAAATTTTACTGCACAGAAAGTATATATCTTCATAAAGCATACATTTGATATGATGGATGTTATATGTGATGTTTTTTATTAACTTTGATTAATGCTTAATATTAAAGAGTATTTGCTGGATAAGCTGTAACGCAACATATGAGTAGAACACATCAGATTGTTTCTGTGTTGTGACCTTTTTCTGAAAGGCAATAGTACAGCTCTAATGAAAAATTGCAGGGTTTTATAGTGGCGCTAAACTAATCTAAGAATTATGTGATTTATTTCCAAGTTTTATGAGGTGCAGATTCAAATCGTATGAAAGTCTGTGTGCATTAGTTGTGTAGATAAATTGCTCTTACACATGCAACTTCTTATCAATTTTTTTTTGTATTTAAACATTTAAAATCTAACATGTATAAGGTTCTTAAAAATAGGAAAGTTAGAATCAGGTCTATTCAATGATATAGCCGGGATATTTGCACATAAACCAACATCACTATTTATTGTTAGAGAACTACTGCCTCAACATCCACTTCGCTCCAAAGATTGTCATTTTCCAGTGCTAAAAGCCGACAGATGTGTTTTTAATCATTAATCAAAGAGTGGCGGTCTTTAAATTAATCTTTTCTTGGAAAAATATGCTTATGGTGCTTTTTTATTTTAGTTTATCTTAAATTGAACTGTTTTCCTATTCCCTCTGCTATGGAATACTAACCAATGCTACTAATACATTCTGACTACTGACACAAGGGTGATTTGATTTTGCAACACAAGAAAGTAATTATTATGCATATAATCTGTTATATATTATTCATACAGTTGCATTAATGAACTCCAATCGAGGTCACGAGTTTCATCAGATAAATTCATAAACCCCCGTGGGATTACATACGAATGTGTACAGGCTTACGAATAGAAAACTTACATCACATAAAACATATTGGTCAATAGAGCATAAAACTCGTACACATAGCTTGGTAATTTGCAATTCTGGAGCATTGTGTACCTAACTTATCATTTACAAGTTTACACAATCAATAGTTATTTTGTTTCTACGAACATATGAAGGACTCCGGGAATAAAATCTAAATGGCATATGTTTTTCCAACTTCAACTAAGATATCTACATATAAGATTTTAATTTTAAAACCTTCCACTCCGAATACATGAATAGATAATTTAAATTTAATTTAAAAAAAAAATGTACATACGTTTATATATTGAGAGAGGTTTTAAAACCAGGATGATTGCAAAATGGATTTCTACCCCTATTCCTGCCGCTCCCACATTAATATCTTCCACAAACCTTATATTGACTTGCTTATTTTTAGGACAATTCTCTACAATGCGAAACCTCTTCGATCAATATACTTTCCACGAAATGTTTCATTTATCAATTGTTCGGGAGCAAGGATCTTTGAAAATGATATACTTAACGTCTCAACTCTAATTTTCTTCTTCCGTGTCTTTGTACTCTAGGCGTAAGGTCATTAATGGATCAAATAAGTGTTCTAAATGCCCGGAAACGTTTCTCCAGTAACGTTTTCTTCACGAAAAATCGCAACAAAAAAGTAATATCGAAGCATACTTGCCCACATGTGACATATTAAGAACATGGGGTGTGATTGTGAAAATATTGACGTGAGCTGTTACTCTTTATGTGCAACTGAGTCTGTTGACAAACTCATTTGGGAAAAAGTGTCTATATCCTTCACTTTAATAAACACCTTATTTCAAATTTGTGTCCTTCCAACTAAAATATTTCTACACAAGAATCTGCACTTCTATCAAAATCATCTTCCTGAAGATTGTACGAGTTATATCTAAGTCTACATGTTTATATTGAGATAAATTTACATTATTTATATATTTATCAGGAGGTCTACAAACTAAAAGTCCTCTTTGTTTTATAATTGCTTTTCTTTATGATCTAATGACAGTATCTGCCAAATATGACGTTACAGAGACATTATTTTTTTGTATAAAAATATTAAGAAATGGGCTGGTTCAATAGCTTAGCCGGTAGACCACCCACAAACTGTATGAGGGGTCTAGGGTCCGATTCCCGGTTGGAGAGAGGGAATTTTTATCTAGCAAAAATTAGTCCCTCTCCTCACAGTTTTAAAATATATGTGTGTGCGCGTGTGTATTCTGTATTTTCAAATACTTTAGAGAGATTAAACTTTGGATAGTAAATTAATCCAAATGTTATGGAGAAATCTATTTAATGTGAGTATAAAAAAACGTAATATATAGCTGTTGCAAGACTATTTTGTTTAAAGCTTATTTTATTTTATCTCTTAGACAAAGAGAATGCATTTCAAAGCCATCCGCGACCAGCAGTTAAAATACTTTACTGTGTGTTAAGCCTGTTGTATTCGCCTGTTCCCATTATACCCATGTAACAAAACCGTTTTTATAAATCTACATCTAGATTAACATGACGTAAATAGAATAATAAACGTTTGCAAGAAGAGTTAGTACCAGAGAGACAGGCATGCGCAATGATTCAAGTTCAATGTTATGAATATGATGTTATTATGAAACTAAAAGATAATTTCTTCTGCGGCAACGATATAAATTCTGTTTGTCGTGTATAAGATGCCGTTGCTGTTTTGCGATTACTTCCTTGCTTCTCATCCGCTCAAACCGTGTTTCACGGACAAGAGGAGATAAACGAGCATCTTGGCTGCTTGCCACTGAATAATCACTTTACGGACCCTAGGCGAAGGAAATAATGTAATTGAAGGAATATTGACTACAGCAACAAGAGCTGCAAGCTAAGTCAAGGAAATATAAAGCCAAGCTACATACGAACATAAAGTATGCTCAAATGGTAATTTATTTGATATGTTCAGAAAACAGTACCCTTTTTAACCCAGTCACAGCTTTAGTTATATGTACACTTTATGGGAAATAAGGTGTCGTATAGCTCTAGATACCCACTAATATTCACTTTCCGTTGTGCAAGTAAATTCTGGGCCACAAATGATATTTATATTACCAGTTTCACAGTCTGGTTTCACAGCGTGTTTAACTATACAACATCGCATGACAGGCCTTTGATTGAATATTGTGTTGGAAGCCATATTACGGTAAGTGTAAAAAACGGGGGTAAACGATACCTCTCTTAATAAATTGTACACTGATTTGTGTTGACAACCAAGGTGGACTAGCCCAATGTACTTTGTGATTCAAATTCATAAAGATATGGGTGAATGAGAAATGGGTTAAGTACTTACCTATAGCGTAAAAATTCACAACTTTATCAATATTTCTATCAAAGATTTCATCAGTAGACCTTTAAACAAAGTGTGATTGTTGGAAGTTGTGTATATGCACTTACATTCAGTGATAATGATAGTAATAATAATATAATAATTATATAATAATATTAATGATAATAATAGTTGTAGGTAATGATGATGATGATGATGATGATGATAATAATAATAATAATAATAATAATAATAATAATAATAATAATAATAATAATAATAATAATAATAATAATAATAATAATAATAATAATAATAATAATAATAATAATAATAATAATAATAATAATAATAATAATAATAATAATAATAATAATAATAATAATAATAATAATAATAATAATAATAATAATAATAATAATAATAATAATAATAATAATAATGTGACCAAATAACAAACGGTTTTCCGTTTTGATTTCACGAAGGGAGGGGAAGTAGGTAGGGGAGGATCCTCACACCTGATGAGTAGTGTTAATCAGGCCTGCTCTAACTCACTATACTCTTCTTATAGATAGAAACACCAAGAAGACTAAGATTTTGTAAGAATGTTTCAGCTGAGTGAATAGAGATTGCTATGCAAACGTAACACTCACATATGTTTTACTCAAGTTTAAATGCATACATTTCTTCCCTTAGAAAGTCCACGGAATGTGAAGTAAGCTCTCCTTGCCAAAGTTGTAGATTGTAATACTCCATAAGGAGAATAACAATCATTTAAAACTTCAATGTGCTCAAATATGCTACTCTGTATGCCACAAAGTAATACACAGCTACTCTTGAGCTTAAGTAACCTTGTGGTTGCAGATATGGCAGTGAGATTAGGTTGAGAGGCACGAACCAGTAGTCCCTGTTCTTATGTGTATGCCCACGTGCTGTTCCCACAGGATCTCAATGCAGCAGGCACTTTGAGAGTCGTATCGGGTGTCAACTGTGCTAGCCAGGCCCCGCATCACATTGTGAGAAAATTTGCGGCCGGTGTGTCCGAAGGGCGGAAGTGAAGCTTGCGGAGTTTGTGGAGATAACTCACGCTTCACTGGTCATGCTTTCCGGCATAAGCAGCCACTACCGGTTAGGGCGGTCTGCGTACAAAACCTCTACTGCACCTCCTTTCTTGTGGACCCATGTGATATTTACATTGCTCCGATCAGGTTTCCATACTTCCTACTGTTTTCTTTCCTTTCTTCTGTGTGTCTCCACTTTGCCTGTTCCATTCGTCAGGAACAATTTTGCTTCTAGCTTTCGTATTCTGTTGCATTTTGTTCGTCTCTTGTCTAGTTTACATTCACTCTCAGCTATGCTTAGGTATTCATTCTCTGCCTAGATGCTATAATGTTTGTCAAAAATATTTAAAATCCATTTAATTACTTGGGAGTTACATAGTTCGCCTATCTGTTGAAGCTGTAATATTGTGCGTTCTGTGGTGAAGATCAATAGACGTGAGGCTCGCACTTGGGATGTCATGGGTTTGATTCCCTCACACATGGTTTCTTCCGGTGATTTTCTCTGCCGAATTTGCTATTCCTCAATTTCATTTCGCCTTTATTTCAATCGTGTCTTTCAGGATCAGAAATGTTGGCGATGGGCGACTTTGGCGCTGCTGTGTAGGAACATAGTGCACTGTAACTGCTACTCTCGGCGGATGGGTGGCTCCTGACAGCTGGCTACTCGGTGAACCCTAGTGTCCAGAAGAAGAATCTTCAGTGCATGTTAGGGACCCTCAGAATGGCTGGTGCTATAACTTCATCACTTCCTCCTGAGTTATGAGTCTCAACAGTTGCCTCAGTGTGGAATCCCCTCCGCAAGTATTCTACCCCTATCTTTAACCTGTGTTCAGACGACACAGGAGCAAATACAATATTTAATTAAAGCATAAAGTTTGTTGCTACATATGTAATATGTTATTTTGTTAGTAATAATTTATCTGATTGTCATACCACTTCGTAATATGGCTGTAATGGAGCAGTGTTCCATTGTTTTATGGAACACAGGCTGGAAAATAACATCCCATCAACTTTTTTCACTAGCGCTAATTTTAAATTTATTCACATGAGAAATATCTTAGTTTTAACCATTTCATATCCATAAAGGGCATCAAAGAAAGAGCTTCGACAGCTTAACTTTGTATGGAGATAGCTGTTTTGCTGTACTGAGCAGTATTATTATTATTATTATTATTATTATTATTATTATTATTATTATTATTATTATTATTATTATTATTATTATTATTATTATTATTATTATTATTATTATTATTATTATTATTATTATTATTATTATTATTATTATTATTGTTATTGTTATTATTATTATTATTGTTATTGTTATTGTTATTGTTATTGTTGTTATTGTTATTGTTATTGTTATTGTTGTTATTGTTATTGTCATTATTGTTATTATTGTTGTTATTATTGTTGTTATTATTGTTGTTATTGTTGTTATTATTATTATTATTATTATTATTATTATTATTATTATTATTATTATTATTATTATTATTATTATTATTATTATTATTATTATTATTATTATTATTATTATTATTATTATTATTATTATTATTATTATTATTATTATTATTATTATTATTATTATTATTATTATTATTATTATTATTATTATTATTGTTGTTGTTGTTGTTGTTGTTGTTATTGTTATTATGTGACGCCCCCAGTCACTCGTCCGAGACACTCAAGCTGCCTCACACCACTGTTTATAAATATGTGCCCCGACGACAATGGAGCGATCAGAACAAAGTCGATTATAAACACGGCAGAGAAGAGCGTTTCCAGATTGTTTGAGAAATTGTACGCGAGTCTGGCATGTTTACGAAGCGGTGGATTTTGAGAGAAATCCGCCGTCATTAACGACTATATAAGCGAATGCGGCGGTGAGAGAGATTTCTTCGGAGTCGCTGAATGTCGAAGGAGTCATGTTAACTGTTAGTTTTAGTCGCGCACGTGTGTATATGTGTGTCTGTAGTGCACAGTTGCTATTGAGTGTGTGTCGCCAAAGAGAGTTTTCGACATTAAATCGTCGCGTCGGAGGTGCTTGTTGTATGAAGCAGTTTTAGGGAGTGTGATCGTTGAAGCCAGCTGTTCGTGAGACAGAGAGAGAAAAATGAAGCACGTCTTAAGGTTACGACAGGACAGAACAGCTGTGAGTTGCAAGGTTATGAGAAATTGCAGATTGTGTTAACGACGAAATAAGACGACTTATGATGCTGATTTTCGCGCTTTATCAGGAGGACATGGAGGGTGGAAATCGAATACTATTGCAGAAGGATGCGCAGAAGGAGGTGTAACGGGTAAGAAGAAAATTGCTCTTATAAAATAAAATTGCAGATAATCTCCAATATTTAAGGTACTATATTTTGTGGTGTCCTTTAGTTACAGCGTATCGCTGGTTAATTGGTGATGGCTTGTGTTTACATCAAATTGGGACTCCAGAGTGGAGCGATTACAGAATAACTCACTTCCAACTTTAGTATACCTCAGTTGAATGCGTTGTGCCTACGCACGTGTAGGAACATTTATTCATTTTGAAGCATTCTTATATCACTCGATTGACTGCTTCGTATTATGGGTGCCTACAGCTGCTCACACATGAGTCTTAATCTCGGGTATCCGTGGTGGTTACAGAGAGCGATATTGTAGTTTTGTTAGAACTCTTTATTTGTTTTATTTTTACACATTTAAGCTTTGCTGAACAATTTTAAATAGAATGAAATATGCAGTTTAACGTAACGCTGGAACGAACTTTCACCGTGTTGCTTACATGTACCTCTCCCTCGTAACGATCTCTCTCCTACTGTCCTCAGTCATTATATATTTTTTAGCTTCCCAAACATCCATAATGGCCCTCACTTCATTAAGTCAAGACTTTGCCCTCTGGCAAAACCCCTCGGGTTTCCGATACTTTGTAAAAATACAATAGCAGGCTCTTTTTTCTTTATATTGAAGACCTTGCCAAACTAATTGTATCTCGTTTACGTTAATGTTTGGGACGTTCGCTAATGACCCTTGGTAATGCCTTTTTGGCATCCCTTCACCTGTGGTACATATTCTTAACCCTTTGCTATTAATGGATTTTGTAACTTTGATATATTCTGTATATCATAAGCGCTATACAGAAAAACTGCTACAAATGCCCCCCATATACATTATCATATTATGTAAGAATATGATAAGGTATATGTCTTGCCCGAAAATCATTTTCTTGTTAAAATTTCGCGATTGTTCAGCAAATCTTTCGTCAATTACATACAAATACTTAAAAGGGTTTACACTCAAATTCTTAAAGACATATCTTGTACATAGAATACCCTTCACATATTTACATTACACAAATCAGCACTCAACACACATAGGGTTATATTTTTAATACTACATAGTGATTTAATATTATTTTACATGTTTCTTCTTTCATTGATCTTCTGATTCTATATAATTATTTTTATCAAAAGTCTTTTATGGTTATGGATTGTTCTGCTGGTTTCACTTTTAATTTGTTTTTTTTTTTTTTTTTTTTTTTTTTTTTTTTTTTTTTTCACACGCACATTATCCACTTCATAGTTTTTTTTTTTCGATATATTCACTTTGCTTAATATTAATTACGTTATTCTTACAGTTATTTACAAGTTTACATAGAAACAACTAGGCCCTCATTTTCATGATCCAACCATTCTTTCAACTACTTCTCACCATTTCTTTTCTTACTTTTCGACACTATTTGAGGAATTTCTATACGGTCTTATTAGCTGCTTATGCCATCTCCCAATCGATTTGTTTGTTTTTAAGTCCACTAATTCATAAGTATGCTCTCCGAATTTCTCAGTAATCATTACCGGACCTTTATATAATAGCTCTAATCTATGACTTCTCCCCCTTAACGCATTGGATAATTTATAATCCCTAGCGAGGACTAGATCTCCTACCTGAGGATTCCATTTATTTTTACGTTTCTTGATTTTTGATTTCCTCTTTTCCGCTTTTTCTTGCAATCTGTCAAAAACGATCTTAGCCCTTTGTTCCTCTGATAATGGCTGACTTCTCTCAATCGTTCTTGGAGTATTTTTTAAAAATGGGTTCAGGGTCAATTCCTTGCATTATCTGTATCGGTGCAAAACCAGTTGTAGTATTTACAGTATTATTAATAATTTTCTCTATGATGGTACAATACCTTACCCAGTTTCGATGATTATTATGAGTAAGCACTCGAAAATAAGTCCCTATTTCTCTTAATATCCGCTCTGTCGGATTCCCTGAAGGAAAATAATAAGAACAATGATATAGTTTTATCTGGTGGCTACTTAGAGTTTCTCTGAAAATTTTGTTCGCTACTTCAAACGAATGTGTGTAACAGTTATATCTTCCAGGCTTTTCCGAGAATACCTCCCTGTTTTCTATTAAAAGTTCCCGTAATTTTCTTTTCTGTTCCTCATTTAGTCTCTCAGCTTGGTTCACCTTAGATTCTATTAAATTTTCTATCTTGACACAGTCCTTTCTTTCGTCGTACTCATTTATACTACTATTCTTCAAGTTAAATTTTGGGTTTTCTCGGGGTTTCTTTTCTTCGTCAAAATCACAGAAATAATTACCTCTACTCACAATATTTTGTTCCTCTATTTCATCGTAGTTCCCAACTTTTAATTCTGCTAATTCCATCGCTCCAATATTTATTACCTCGACAAAGAATGTTTCCCCCTCCATTTCTTCCTCTACCTGATCCCGTACAATTATCCTCGAAGTATGGTCTAAAAATGGTACAATTATGGTGTCAGGTCCTGTTTCAAACTTAAAACTTTTATTTTCAAAATCTATGATGGAATTCCAAGCATAAAGACTATCGCAACCGATTATTACGTCAAAAACAAGCCTGGGTACAACCAAAAATAATATTTCAATGCATTTATGTGCGATCTCGACCTTTACCATCACTTGAAATTTTACCCTTTCTTTCCTTTTACCTACCGCTACAGAGCAATATATCCCATAAACTGGCAAAGATAATAATTTTACACCACTACTCACTAAATTTTCAAAAAAATTTTGGGAACACACAGTAGTATTAGCGCCTGTATCAATAATAGCCTGAAATAATTTCCCGTTAATACCAATATTTATTCTTGGCGGATCAATTAAAATTTCATTCTCTGTATTTTCTTTATGTTTTTCCATCAAACATTGCCTTCTCTGTCCCTTATTTTCGAAGTACTTCCCATAATAAGAACATTCATCATTCCCAATCTTCACTGAAGGCGAAGTTGACTGGGTTTGGAGTTTTCCGAAAGCTTACTAATGGCTCCTGTCCCATTCCCATTATATGAAGGTCCCGGGTTTGAAACCTGGTGAAAATTTGTTTCTTCCAATCTTTTTACCGCGTTTATAGCGTCTACCCTTTCTTCCGGATTTGGAGAAATTCTGCTATTCCCATTTCTTTCTTCTTGCCTAGGGGAATTCGGTCTGTACCAATTATTATTATGGTGATTATTATTTCCCGAAGGAAATCGATTCCTAGTGTACCTCCCCCTTCTATCTCCGTAATATCTATGTGCCTGTACGTAATTAATTTGAGGGTTTCTTTCCCGTGGATAATTCTCGACCCTTCTTCTATTATCCTGAGGCTCAAAATTATTTCTTCTATCCTGAGGCTCAAAATTATGTCTCCTATCCTGAGGCTCAAAATTATTTTTCCGGTGGTAATTATTGTTTTTAGGGACCGGGCCATGATAACGTTGCCGAGCATCAAAATTCCTGACATCACCTGAACCTGCCCCCTGCCCGAAAATTTTTGTTGGAGATCGGTTATTTCCAAAAGGTCTCTCATTACTTGCCTCGTTTTGGCTCTTATTTCTTTCTAGTGCGATTAACAAGTCAATAATTGCCGCTATTGTTATCGGCTTCGCAATAATCAGATAATGTTGAATTGTTTCCGGAAAATGTGTAGTTATTAAATTAATTAATTCTATTTCTCCCATCGGAGGGTCAAGCATCTTACATTTTCTAGCTATAGCCATAAAATAATTAACCATGCATTGATCTTTATGCGGGTTATATTTCCCATTACTCAGTTCCAGTCTTATATTTGCCTGCCTGCTAGCTCCCCAATATCTATTTAAGAAAATTTCCTTAAATGTCCGATAATCATTACTTGATCCTACTGATAACTCTAACCAGTTTGAAGCGTTGCCTTTAAAACATTTTCTGACAACCGTCATCTTATATTCCTCGGGAATACCTTTTACAAGAAAATACTCTTGCATGCTATTTATAAAAGCCTTGGGGTCATCAAATTCTTCGTTTTCAAAGGTTGGTGGTAAAATTTCATTCAAAACATGGTTGGGCCATTGCAAAAGTGGACTATTGCGTGCATTAACATTAACATTTGTATTACTATTACCTGAGGTACCAGCATTTAAATTTAACATCGGAATGTCCGCGGACGCATTATGCATCGCTTCGTCCCGTGCTGCTACCGTAATAGTATTACTACTCACAGAATCACTAACATTGTCAGACATACATATGTTATTTAATCTTTCTTTCAGTTTGTCATTTACCTCATCTACACTCACAGCTAATCTCCTAGTTTCCCTCTCTGATTGCTCTAATCTTTTCCTACAGATTTCTAATTCCTTGCTATTAATTTCCCTTTCCTTAGCTAATTCAGTAGTTATTTCCTCCCTTAATTTTCTATTTTCTTTCTCTACATTTTTATTAACTGTTTTAATCTCTTCCCTAACCTGTTCCTGACTTTCCCTCATTTCAATTCGTACATTTTCAATTTCAATTTTAACCTCTTCCTGATTATTTCTAACCTCACTTCTTACATTTTCTATTTCATTTCTAACTTCCTCCTTGAAATTTTCTAAAACCTTCTGTTGTTTCTCAATCTTATTTCCTATTTTGACTAAGTCAGCTGTTAAGTTCTCCCTCATATTTTCTACCTTTTCCTTAATCTCTTTCTGACTTTCTGTTAAACCCGTCAAATCTTTCTGACTTTTTTCTACCTTTTCTGTTAAACCCGTTAAATCTTTCTGACTCTGATCTACCTTTTCTGTTAACCCCGTTAAATCTTTCTGACTCTGATCTACCTTTTCCTTAATCTCTTTCTGACTTTCTGTTAACCCCGTCATCATCGACATAAGTGATTTTAATATTTCATTAGTCTCCATGCTTCCCCCTGTTTCTTCTCCCTGATTTTGTATATTCGTATCAGCTACTCTGTCCCTTGCATGATCTACATTACTATATACACCTTCTCCCACTCTCTCATCACCCTCCTGCACTTCCATATTTATATCTAATTGCTCGATCATTTTCCCGTTCCTTAAATACATTGACTATATACTACAACACGTAGATACAATTCTCACTCAGTACCTTAATCAGCTTGCTGCACTGCTATTCGATGTGGATCCTCTCGTTCCTGCTGTGTCCTGGGTCACCTTCCCTGGAGTTCACGGCCTTTGTTGTTCAGCTCCCTGAAGTTCTCCGCATACCTTATTCTGCTTCCCTGAAGTACTCTGAAGTTCTCGCTCAGCATTCCTGAATTTCTCTGAAGTTCACGCTCAGCATTCCTGAAGTTCTCTGAAGTTCACGCTCAGCATTCCTGAAGTTCTCTGAAGTTCACGCTGAGCATTCCTGTTATTCTCTGAAGTTCACGCTCAGCATTCCTGAAGTTCTCTGAAGTTCACGCTCAGCATTCCTGTTATTCTCTGAAGTTCACGCTCAGCATTCCTGTTATTCTCTGAAGTTCACGCCACACGTTGGAGCGCCAATTTGAAGCATTCTTATATCACTCGATTGACTGCTTCGTATTATGGGTGCCTACAGCTGCTCACACATGAGTCTTAATCTCGGGTATCCGTGGTGGTTACAGAGAGCGATATTGTAGTTTTGTTAGAACTCTTTATTTGTTTTATTTTTACACATTTAAGCTTTGCTGAACAATTTTAAATAGAATGAAATATGCAGTTTAACGTAACGCTGGAACGAACTTTCACCGTGTTGCTTACATGTACCTCTCCCTCGTAACGATCTCTCTCCTACTGTCCTCAGTCATTATATATTTTTTAGCTTCCCAAACATCCATAATGGCCCTCACTTCATTAAGTCAAGACTTTGCCCTCTGGCAAAACCCCTCGGGTTTCCGATACTTTGTAAAAATACAATAGCAGGCTCTTTTTTCTTTATATTGAAGACCTTGCCAAACTAATTGTATCTCGTTTACGTTAATGTTTGGGACGTTCGCTAATGACCCTTGGTAATGCCTTTTTGGCATCCCTTCACCTGTGGTACATATTCTTAACCCTTTGCTATTAATGGATTTTGTAACTTTGATATATTCTGTATATCATAAGCGCTATACAGAAAAACTGCTACAATTTCCATTTTCTAAGTTCAGAAATTAGCTGCAAATTTCAGGCACAGTTTTGGATAGCACTTCACATGTATTAAAAGTCGTAAGTAACGTACCAAGGCACATTGAAAGATGACGTTTATGCGCTACATTTTCTGGAAGTACACTTAGAAAAGTTACATGAGAGAGGCGGCACATTGCTTTGCGTTAACTACCTGTTGTGGCTGAGAGAAGAACGTTTGTTATACAAGTAGCCTATGCTGTCAGGCGCACCGGTTCAAAGCATGCAACTTCTGTAGAGGGAGATTATAATCCCTACAGTTTTCCTTTACATGAATTCATAGAGAGGTAAAATAAAAGATTAAAAGTACGTTACTTAATTAGTTAGTAATGTGGCGTACACAGTGTATAAGCGTATTTTGTGTTTTTAATCTTGTTTACTACTAATATTAAAAAGAGAGAAAGGTTCTTTATGTAATACAATGTTAAAAACACTCAACCTGGTTTGAAAACCTAAGTGGATCTAAAAAGAATTTCCTAGTTACGTTTCATAAGCTACTATAATAAAGGATTTACAAAGCTATCGTACTGGAATAGAACACATTGGAGAGAAAAAATAATAAATTACATACCTATTTTCGGATTGAAGTGAGCTAGTGCACCAATTTGTAATAACCAGGTTTATTGGATGATGTCGAGAGGCGGATCATTAATTAAATGATGCAAGTCATTTCTGAGAAACTGTAGTGCGTCTTTGCTTTTGGGTGGGGGGGGGGGAGGAAAGAAACAAGGAACAACAAGGTGAGCATGAATGATTCCACTCAAACATTTAGACGAGACCTTTGTTAATATATGTCCTGTCGTATTTACTGACGGTTTTTGTAGGCCCGATACACCTGTTATTTAGATTGAAGATAGCGTTGCCAGTAAAACCAGCCTTGTCAAAGAACAAAGTGCGTGCTACGAAATTCATGAACATAGCATAATTCTAAAACATGCGACATCAGAAAGTTCTTGTTGACTCGGAAGTCCGTCACATTTAATGCTTGTTCATGCTGAAGGTACACAATTTTTAGGCAAAATTGCTCAGCCAGTCGTGTGAGAAAAGTCTTCCCTTACTGCAATATGTCTAGTGCTATTTGATGGTTTTATGCCGACATCATGAGAAACACTTTCTTAACGGTCAGTGCTTCGTACCTCTCTTTGTCTCCTAACATCCGAAACACTCAAATAAGTCACTTTCTCTGTCTAGGGATGCGAATTCGTGAGAATGTTGGTGAACAAGACATCTGTCGGAGCACTTCTGCATAAAACTCGCGTGCTTGTGATGCATCCCCATCTGCAATGCCATATGCAGTTCATATGGATTTGTTCATTTGCAGAATAAATGTGTGTATGCCTTGTGTACTCTAATACAACCAACCAAGAAAACACAATCTGCATCAATTTAATTCAATTAATTGTTAGTTCTTTGCTCTACAACAAACGAACAAAAGCAGTGGTAGCAAACTAAACTCTCATGTTGCATTATTTTGCTATATTTTTAACAACGTACCTATACCAACATTTCAGGAAAGTAATTAGTGTGGCCACTGATTGTTTGCGTTGCTTCTAGTTCCGCTTTGGGCACTTTAGTCTATGTTACTTCCTCTAGGAGGCAAGTCCGGCGAACATCCGCTGCCGGAAAACGTTATAATATCTCCTAGCCGTACAGCAGAAAGGGTGATAAACGTTAAACATAAAATCATTTCTAATGCATGAAAACATTACTGTTGCCCGCTAGTGGAGCGCTGCAGTGTAAAACGGACGTTTCTGTTTGAAGTATTATATCAGGCATGAACAAAGCACTCCAGAAGTAGTTCCTTGTAATTAAATGTAATAATGCCATAAGTAAATACATTATTTACACATTTAATATATTATCAACACTATCTATTAGTTTATGGTTTGGATGAATAATTTGCATTCACCAAGTTTTTGAATTTTTAAATTATTTTAGGCAAATTTTACCACGTTTTCAGAGTTTATTAGGGTGGTCAAAATTACAGTTACCGCATTTGAAGTCATTCTAATGTAAAGTTTTAATTATTTTAACAACTTAGTACAACAAATTCAGTTATATTCAAAAGTACATTTTATCAGGATATTTAAATAATTTCTCTGAAACATTTTAATATGCGCATTATGAGTGTGTAAACAAAAGTTATGACAATATTTTATCATAATTATAAGGCAATATCTTACCATTTCTAAAAACAAAATCAATATTCAATTCTTATACTTTGACAAAGTTGTTATTAAATAAGTAACATGTTTATGCTCGCAATAGATTTTATGCACAACAAAGACCTTAAAATATATACAAAACTTCAAGGAGATGTGAATTAAATTGCCGCGAGAAGAGCATGTTGAATGGTAAAAGTGTTGTTTTGAGAACAAGCAATTTTTATGTAAAACTTAAGATGTATTAAGTTTTACGTTTGAGTATCACTCCTAATGTGATCAGTGAACGCATTTCAGTCGTATTTGTTCTCTAACCTCAGTGAGTGGGCGTAACCTATGGCCTCGTGTGGGTAGAAATTTGGGGGCATGATCTGACGACAGAATACAGATTTCGATGTTTTGATAAGTTTTGTTAAAAAAAGTAGGATTTTCCTACAACCAAATCTACAAATGGGTTTGTTCATATCAATAGTGTTAAAAGAACAAGTCTATTTCTTCAGTTCTGCACTATTTAGAGATAAAGCACAGCACTGAACTTCAAACTCCATTTTTCTCAATTTTTTCTTCTCCCTGAACAATCTATTAGCTTGAAACGTACAAGGAATTGCGGATTTTATAATTATTACACATTATTTAAAACTATTAAACATTGCAGCTAAAATTAGTTTCCATAACTGGGATTAAAAATTTAATAACACGTGACAAAGTTTGTTTTCATAAACTGATTAAAATAACAAGTTGCTTATCTTTGTCACCAAATACAGAATTATGAATAAATGCCAATAAAAGCAAGTGAATAATATTGTGAACTAGAGAAATCTTCTCAGGCAGACAACTTTTTTTCCATAAGGATCTATTATGACCTGCAATAGCGATATATCGGACAGCATAAGCTGTTTAGAAATGGATTTTAATTCTCAAATTCCTTGAATTAGTGTAATTAATTGCAAATGTTTGTTTATTTGGACGTTTCACTCTTCTGAAACCAAAACAGTAACGTAATATTAGCATTGTATCTGGGCTAGGTTAGTTTTATTTGCTACAATGTGGTCTATGTCTGTGCTTTAAGCCAGCTCTGTGATTCTTACCTTAGAACAGTTTATAAAGTAATACAATTATGTTCATCGTCTATTATTTATCATATACTTACACTTTTGCACTTACCTTGGTTGTGTTCTCCTTGAAATTTCTAAGGTTTGGTAAAAGTATTTAAGGCCTCCCCCCAAATTAAGTAGCATTCTTATTTTTTCTTAATTTAAGGAAATGCAGTGAAATATAATAAACTATATTATTCAAACATTAAGTAAACAGACCAACAATCAAATATGCGTTCAATATGCTTTGTTTTATCGCAACAATGGGTGTATGAGCGCGGTTAAGAAATGACACAACCATATTAATCGTGTATATGAACAGCGATTTAGCCAATGTTTGCAATATCCTTAACTTCAGGTAAATTTATTACAATGTGCTGTGAAAATGCAAATGCAACTAGGGAGGCACGTGAAAATAGCGTAATGTTTTCGTATTTATAATATGTGAGTTTAGATATTGTAATAAACGTTCGCAAACTAAAATATTAGGTATTATACATTCTCATTACATGAAATGCACTTCTCAAAGGAACTAGTCTATGCACCTTACCGTATATCAAATTTCCTGAGTAAAAGGTAACAAAAAATAATTTACAGCAACACACTCACTTTTAGGTAGATAATTATCAGATTAACTACTACCTTATTTCATTAATAGAACATTTGATAGTAAATATTTGAACACTAGCTGATTTCCATTCATCGAACCAGCATTATTTGAGTATTCATTGTGTGGTCTGGTTCCTGGAGGCAAATTCCCAGCAAAATTGCTCAGCCTTTGGCATAGAAGGGGTTTTGTAGACCTTTGATATAGTACAAAGGTAGAACATTTATACAATTGCTGTTTGCCTGCGGAGTTCATGGAATATTACATGCAAAAGAGGATTATCACACAAGCTCTTGTTCTGTGCACTCAAAAGAGGGCAATCTCACCCCTGACTTTTACATATATGTACCTGGTGTGTGGAAAAGTTCAAAGCAACTTTGTTTCAATTAAATGATAGCATAAAGAAATGAAAGAGATTCAAACAAAAATTTACGCAGATTAAAGACAGTAATAAAATAAATGTGGTATAAAATTCAACTAGGATAAAGGGAGATTAAACTGTGAAAATTATTAAAGAATTGCAATTGAGATTTTCTGTGCAGAGTTACACAATGGGATCTTGTTAATTCTACACATTCTGTAGGCAGGGTACATGACACGCCGTTGGCAACCTAGCAGTGCTTTTTGCAATCAGGTGAGTATCTGTGGCTACTAATGCTGCCACGGTGACAGCTGATTAGCCCAACGCCCATGGACAGCGCAACGGAAGAGAAGCAGGACGCTGTGGGCAAGAAGGGAACAAAAGCTTTACTCACGAACCTTATCTTTCAAGGTATGAGGTTGTAACGCCTTCACAGAATAAATAACTCCTGTAGGGTTTGAAGTAGAGACGTAACTGTTAATTTATATTTTAGGGAGCATTTTGTTCTATAAATGGGAATCACATTGAATAACTGAATTACATTTTTGGGTGACTATTTCATACGTAGAGGCATTAAATTATCATATACGAATTATCACCTGGTCATTCGTTTGTTTTGTAATCACAAGTAAAATCATAAGACCTCTGACCAAACAGATAAATTCTGGAGCGGAACAAGAGTATTAATCTGGAAGGCCAGACAGTCAAATTATATTTATCTGGACTATTTCATTAATGAAATACGAATTTTTATACCACATCACAAAGATTTCATCAGAAAATGGTAAATTCAATAAAAAGTAATCTAAAATATGTTCATTTCGATTAATGTAGTTTGGCTTAGTTACATGTATTTTGATCTTTCTTTGTTGTTATACCAGAAAACCAGTCTATAATCTGAAATTAATCTTGAATTATTTTCAGTATGGACAAAAGAGTTTTCTGCTGGAAAAATACATAAATTAATGAAGGAACAATTGTTAAAGACAATGTTGTCAAATTGAGTGCTGTTTTGATTGCTAGTCGATTTTAATGTGTAATAAATTGTTTTTCAGCGACTTATGGGATATAGTTGGCGACATTGACTAAACAAAAGAATGACTACTGTTGTGGATCTATTTTAGAGTTGAGATGTTTGGTTGGTTTGGAAATTGTTTAATTTTATATATCCGCGCCTTCCTCTGCACAATCCATTAGTATGGAATAATAATAATAATAATAATAATAATAATAATAATAATAATAATAATAATAATAATAATAATAATAATAATAATAATAATAATAATAATAATAATAATAATAATAATAATAACATCATCATTATTACTACTACTACTACTACTACTACTACTACTACTATAAGTGTAAGAATTATTGATTTCGGTGTACATTTTCATTCACACCCTCATTTCAGACATACATCTTGTAGTTTTGTAAACATCACTCCTCCAAATTTTGAAACCTCCAATTGACCGAATATGCGAAAAACGCAAGTAACAACTGAAGAGAGCGCGAGAAATTGAATTTGAAAGAGGCATAATCATAAGTAAGGCTATTTTGAAAATAAGGTATAGAGCGTTTTAACTGTTTTTGCTGTAGCGCAAAGGAAGTTTGAAGTAAAACACTTGAAATAATTCTGGAAGATTTATTTTTGAAGAAAAGAAAAAGGAAAAAAGAAAAAAAACGTTCGTGCACATATACTGATGAGGCAGTTGTGTAAATGCTTTTTTATTCGGGTTCAATGCCTATTTTTGACATGTGTTTTCTTGTTTGTGTTGCAGTTAGGACGTTTAAAACACAAAGTTTTCCTCTTTCATCATGGACTTGAATTCGAATCCTTGTTGGCTGAAGCAGCCACTAAAGTTAATTCTGAATAGCAGAGCCCATTAAAAATCAATCTTTGAATTAAAACTACAACAATAAACTCAGTGGCATAGTAAGACTAAGCAATACAGGTGGTTTGCCAGCAACCTACTTAGTCACATGAAGGCAAGTATGCAACTGATGCCACCTTCATAGTGCTCGTGTGTTTCAAAGAGCCTACTGCTTGCACCTTCCCGTTATGACCTCATTTTAAATATGAAAAATGAAATATACAAATGAATACATTGGTTCTTTCTAACCTAAAAGTCTGCATTTTGTTAATTATATTTGAATACTTATTTCACTAATGAGTTTTTGAATATAATTCTAGCAGACACAATGCAGGCGAAAGACGAAAAAAATGAAAGAGAGAGAGAGAGAGGGGGGGAACAAAAAAGAAAACAAGAAAGGAAAAGCATAGTGCGGTTTCCGCTAGCATCTATCGTCAGGTTTGAATGAAACGGATGCTCTGAGATTAGACCGGTTTCATCTTTACACTCATAGATTCATATCCTCCAGTGATCTTGCAATATTTTCAAACTCTCCCTTCTTCCTCGACTGCAGGAAATGCGATCGAAGCAGTCTTCATCCCCTACCATCTGACGACAGGGATGATGATGCGATTACCCCCGGTTTTGTAATGAAAGTAAGGAAGAAGACGCACTCCCCCAAGACAATTTCCTACACCTCCGTCCATTTCTCCCTCTTGAACGTGAATGACAATGGTTTACATTCGTAAATGGCGACCGTTTTGTAGATACAGAACTTAATGGGTCGTCTGCTGGAAGTTGTCGTTTCTTTAGAGAAGTGCTGAAGCCAGAAACGAAGAAAAGTAACTCATGTCTGTAAAGAAATTACAAAATTGTCATGTCTTGTTGGAGAGACCCGGGAGTAACGGTTAAAGTGATATGGTAAATGATTTCTTGTTGTGTGGATCATACAGCGTAAGTAAATTAATATAACCAACATTAAAAATTGAGTTTATATACATTCAAAACCTTTTAAGAAATAAACCACAGTGTACCATGGAGATTGACAAAGTGAGTTCTAGTAACCTATCCGAAATACAAATATCTTTAATGATGGTAAGAGCTTAGTTGATACAAAATAGGGGAAGGTGCTGGAAAACTTAACTCATGTAAATCAGGATAAGTGAATTCAGTATCGTCGATGTATACATGTGAAAGGGGCTGCCTCGGCCATACGATAGCCAAGAACTCCTCATAATGAGTGTAGCAGATATGTTCAACGCAATTATTGCCACGTATACATTGTGTGAACAATGCCATCATGCATTTCTACTTAGCCACAATTTCATGCTAACGTGACGTTTGAAAAATCTCTTAGAATTATACATTTTAACATTAAATTGTTACTAAATTCATTCGAATTGAGGTAGAAATGCATTACATAATTGTTTACACGATGACTACACAGCGGTTAGCGAAATAATAAGCCATTTCTATACATTGTTCAAGAAGCTAGAGGCTCGAAATGTTTGAAACAAGTTAACTTTTTGTAGCGAAACGGTTCTTTATTGACAATAATTGTATTGGACCTCTACTCATCATGTAGAATCTCTGGTTAAGGTATGGCCGAAACAGTACATTCCACCCTGTATAATAAACAGAAAAAGAGATCAATGTTTTTAATACGTAAAGAAGCTTAACCGCTTCTGATAGCAATGTAACACCTAGAACTGATTACGTTATGCTTTATTTCCATTTCCTTACAACATAATAACTATGACATGAAATAAAAATCTGATGTGTTGCACTCACATGACTTTCTCTACTCTTGAACTAACCATTCTAACAAACTCTTATTCCTATATCTCCATGTTAGTTAAGATAAACATTCGTACAAATTATCTTACTGCTTATGTCCTTGTAGTTGCAAGGGAGATATTAGAATACAGAAGGCTTTGTGCGACAGTCAAATCTTTTTGACCTTTGAGATTCCGTTCTCTTTGCACGATTAACATATAAAAAATGAACAACGTTGTTGCATTTCGCTAAAGTTCTAAGTTTTCCGAAACTCACACATATAACAACGAATATCTCCGAAATGGTTCACCACACAAGAAAAGTTATTGAGACATAAATTGTGTATTTTACCAAGATCTACATTTTTTGTATATTATGATTTGGTCTATCTCTAACGATTTACGAGTTATGCAAAAGTCGTCCAGAGTAAATACGACTACAGGGGCTATAGCCAGAAAATTCAAGATATACCTTTCATTTGTCATAAAATATCTCAAACATATGGCATTTTAATCAAAATCGTTAGAGCCATTTTCAAGAAAATTAAAATTTTCGAAAAATTTTCCATGTAAAGGTAGTTTAGGGTGGGGCTATTTTCTTCAAAATCTTCGTATCACATCCTTGAACGACATTAAACTTAAATACCAACTTTGGTTTTTAACCTAATTTTCGTTTTTGAGTTATGCTGTCCACAGACAGACAGACACAGACTGATACACAGACACACACACGGACCTTTTTCTAAAAATGCTTTTTTTTTATTCAGGGGGCCTCAAAACATATATTTCCGGTGAAATCTGTTGTTGTTGTTGTTGTTTTCTAGTGCCTTGCATCTGGCAATGAAGCCATTAGCATTCGTGCTTTCCAATACTTTTGAACTGTAGTTTCTTCTGATCTTAATGCTTCACAGGTCTTCAAGTGTTCTTCATTCATTTCTGCTGGATCGTTACACAGGACACATATTGGTGAAGCTGAGATACCTATTTTTTCCGGTGAAATCTCGATATCGAATTTTTGGGTGGAATACAATACTTCCCCTACTTACCAGTAGAGAAAGTAATATTGACACGTATAACACAATTGTAATCATGTCTTTACACAAAACTAATGTTTTCCAAGCCTTAACAAAAAACTATTCATTTACTAATAACCTGCTTGTCAACGACCATAGAATAAGAAAACGAATGAACCTTACAGTTGCTGAGACTATGTTGTAGCTCCGAAGCTCCCCGTCATACGCTTTGAGCGTTGCATAAGTCTTCTATGCCAACTCGGCAATGTGTACTAACTTTTACCAGCATTATTTCATTTATTTTGTGTCAGTAGCGTATGCGAAAAGCTTCCTAAATCACCAAATTCTCTATTCCATACACCAACACACAGTCAGAGAATATCAAATTTGAATTAATTTAATTTCCTTTACATCCGAATAGGTGTGATGTTACTGTTCCTTTAGAAATCGTACACTAACAAATAACCATTTCTGTCCTGCGTGTAGTACTCTACAGCGCCAAGGTACATGAATATAATGACAGGACTTTCCACGTTGAAAATATAGTCTTGTATTTAAAATCGCAGGCATCTTTGTGAACACGACTACCGCTCATTGCTCATCTATAAATTACTCATACTTACTTTCCCCACCAACTACCGAGGTAAAAGGAACTGTTGTATTCTAACAACAAATTCAATATCGTGATTTTAGCAGAAATGAAGGTTTTAGAATCTCCTTAATCTAAAAAGAGCAGTTTAGGAATATGATATCCAATCAAATAAATAGTTTTCATATGCTATTCCATTTAAAATATGCATTTCATTTCTTATGTCAGTATATTAAACATCCCTTTCGTTAATGAAAATTGTTAAAGCAGTTTTCGACAAAATAAAAAATAAAAAAAAAATTGTCCTTAGAAAGGGTACTTTGAGGTAGGGTAGTTTTCTTGAAAATGTTCCCACTATTCCTCTTTGAATATACAGGTGATATAATACACACGCGCGCTCATGTACACGCACACGCGCGCGCGCGCTCGTTATTTTACTAAACCATACGATTTAGTTGAAATACGTTTTTGTGGAGTTTACCTTTTCCGAGACATTTCTTGACTTTAGTTTGTTTTTGCAATACTTATGTTTTTTCTCAAATAAATTGTTGCCTATTACTATTGTTTCATTTATATTCATTTATGTACTTATTTATTTGTTTATTCAGTCAATCAGTCATTCTGCATGGTTATACAAAGAGAATGGAATTTCAAAGTCGTCACATAGCAAATAGCTCTTAAAAGATTTGACTATTGCTTAAGCCTACTTATTCTTCTATTTTCATTTTATCTAGAAGAAAATATGCATTAAAGCCATTTCTACAAAGAACATCTCCATTAATGTGAAACAGAAGAAAAGCTTTTGTAAGAATATTTGTTAACTAATATGTAGAATAGAAAGTCATGTGAGCGCAACACATTCAATTTCTTCATCTATAAGACCTCAAAATGCATATTAATTGAAATCTAGATATTAAGCTTTTTAAAATAAATCGAAGCACTTTTTCTACCTTAGATATGGCAGAGAAAGTTACACTAACGTAAGCACCTCTGTCATAAGATTATCGTGCATAAAATATCAGGTATTGTGTTAACGCTGTTGTAAGCGCTAAAGGGTTAAACCTCACAGACATGGTTATTTTGTATGTATTCAGGCTAGTTGTATACATAGCTATGTTGACAGACGGGGTTCAGTGCCAATGACAGGAATGTTTTCACATAATTAATTTACTTTCGCACATAACGCCATTATGCTGTGGCATCTAATGTGCAACGTGGTCAGCTGTTATTGATGTTACACCAATTGCGTGTTTAATTAGACAAATTAAATTTGCTATGTGCTTCTCTCAGCACATAACATTTTGTTTTGGTATAACATTTCTCGCTTTATGAGCGTGTGTATTTATTTGAAGTCATCCTAAAGTTGCACTTTAAATAAAATATCGGAACAATGAGCCTTTAAAAAGTTACCATTTAAGCTTGTAATTCCTTTCTAGAGAATTCGTAATTAAGTGCAACATTTTAATATTTATAAGAAACCTATGACTTATAAACATGTGTGGTAATATTTTGTTTTAAATAGAGTAAACAAAATAAATTGTCTTAATAACCAGTTAGGTTTTTAAGATTTCGTTAAATCTCTTCTTTATTTGTTCATATTCGGTTCCTGTTAAAGGATAAATGTGTTTCGCAGCATTCATTTTGCTCAAAATAATCCAATTTCTTGAATAAACACATTAAAATGAATTGTAACTACAGTAAAAGGTGTAAGTCACTCGTAAACTAAGCTAAGAATTCGGGTTAAAGTTGACTCCTCTAAAACAGTTAGCCCTCTTTTACATAAAGTTGCCTTTTGACAACAAAGAGATTTAGTCATAGTTTTAGTGTTTTGTTATTTAAGCCCAATGGGTGTGCTTTCCAACATTTACTTTGAATAGCAAGGCTGTGATTAACTGTAAACAATGAGATGTTTGTTTTTCGTTTATGCGTTGTGTGTTTGTTTCTTGGATCAAGATTGTGTGCCTTACTAAGATAAGTGCAATGCTAAGTTGCATTGTTGATTTTGCCATAAATACTTAAACTGGGTGGGAGGCAGTAATCTATGCCGTTAACTCGGCTAGCGCTTTAACGAAGCACCGCAGCAAAATACATTCCTTAACAAAAGTGTTTAAAATACTGTTATCTATCAGCTCCCAAAGTTTGTCGGTCTAATTTTGGGACTCTATATATGCAGATGTGACAATTTTCAAAAATTTATGTTTCTTATTTTTTTGTACTTTGACACAATTTATTTTGATTTAACTATGCACAGATTTTGATGTCTGTGGTACAATTTATCCATAGCATATTGTCACCGCGCCCGCCACATCTAATTGCCGACAACAGCAGTGTCACCCATCGCATTATTGTCGGCACTGCCGCAAAGGAGCCGAAGGAAAGAGACAGAGAATGGCCGCATTGTTGGGGCGCTTGCCGAAAGAGAGAAAAGGATAGAGACTTCGAGAATCTTCTGCTTTGTATTTCACCGCAATAACTGAACTTTCCAGATTAGTGCCTGGGAGATATAAATAGCGGTAAAGTGCGACAGAAGAGGCAGTCAGACGTATGTGAAGCGTTGAGTAGTCGTGCCGACGGAAAGAAGAGACGTATGCGAAGCGTTGAGGAGTCGTGCCGACGGAAAAGAGTTCTTTGTGTTACGAATTCGGAGCCGTGCTGTTGGAGAATCGGAAAAGACTTTCTTGCTGTTGCAACGAGTGTACAAAGTTACTGTTTACGGAAATAAAAGTGTTTCTTTATCTCGACTACATCTGTCTACTTTACTTTATACCCACCAAAAAAAGTCACAATATGTGTCATTGGTGTATATTGTGGGCTATCAAAGCTGTCAGCGAAGCCCATATCTAAAGTAAACTAGAAACAAATAAGCAATATTAATAATAATTACAATACTAGTCGAAACTGTCATGAAGAATTAGCGCGTAGGACGGAATATGTCTCGTTCTCTACCATTGAACATAGGGAAGAATGGGGCTTTGGACGCTTGGTGTCCCGCAGTAGGATGAGGCGGGGTAGTGCAGGAATAAACATGCCAAAGCTTCGGAATCCTGTGCCGCTATCGAAATGTGCTGTGTGAATCCTACTGATTTTGGGTTAGCAAGAACGCTCTGTTTTTGTAAGATTGTTACGGTCAACAGCTAATACTAATTCGTCAAAATGGATGAAGAATGTGTAATAAAATAATTAATAAAACTACCATATTCGCATGAATACGAAGATAAGTGATAGTAAAACAGGGAAGGCCCACTACAGCTCTTGCATACTTGCAGTGTGAATAGAAGGGAAAAAATAAGAATCCTTGGAAAATATATTTTAATATAATCAATTACAAGTGTGTCTGGCTAACTGGTTCATGCGAATTAAATTCAGTTTATTGCTGGCCATGCTTGTTGTTTTAATTGAGAACACGCCATGAAATACGACGGGTTTTGCAATTTTAGCGTATTTAATCACAGATTTGGATAAACATAAGAGATCAAACATCGTTAAAACCATTGCAAATTATATGAAATCAAATGGACTTGGTGTTGAGTAAAATGAAGTTTTTAGGCTATGTAAACTAACATTTATTATTTATTTATGTCAACAAACTTACTGTTGGTGTTTTTAAAGACACAACATTTCCTTACACTACTGCAAGCGCAGAAACGTGTTTTTCAGCCTTGAAACGAATAAAATCTTATTTACGGGCAACACAAGGGTCTTCTGTCGGTGGAGGAAGATATTTGTTTCATTGAGAAGACACCACGATAAATTGTTTTCTGATAGTGTGGCAATGCAGTTTACCCGTAAAGAAAGACAGTTGGAATGCATGTATATATAAACAGGTATGGTAAAATTGTTAATTTTACTTTTAAGTCTAAAACCCACAACGGCCAAAGCCCAACTAAATAGACAGAAATTGTTTAGCTTGTTTCCAGACAAATTTATTTAAATGCACTTTTCATGAAGTTAATATTTAATCAACAACCCTTATTGTCCGGATCTGGTAGGACGATTTTTTTTTTTTTTTTTTTTTTTTTTTTAAGTGTCTAACGTCCGCTTTTACTCAGTTTTACATACGGTACCACAGACGGCGAAACTGATACATGGAATAAAGATGGAGCACCCGTGGAATGATATGGCAGAGGAAACCCATCTATGCACCGTTTTGTTCATCACAAATCCCACGTATGGTCTCCTGGGACCATCCTGGGTCACTATGGTGAGAGGCGAATGGTCTAACCATTCGGCCACGGCGCGTGATTTTAAGGCAAAATTCAAATTTTGGACCATTTTCGGGTAAAAATTCAGTACATTTCCTCCTCTCTTAGGGTCATCGGCTATCCCTAATTAAACAGTTTTAGCAAATTTACAGAGAACTACGACTATTTTCGACAAATTATTCTTTATGAGACAAATAAGGCTTAAGATAATAATGTAAATAAATCAGGAAAATAGATGGGGTGAGGTTTATTGTCCATCTTTTCAAACAGTACATACATGATTAATAAAATTATTTAATAATGTTAATTTGTATGCTGAATAGCATACAGATAAATGGGATGAGATTTTAATGCACTTATGTATGCTGACAACACTGTTGTTTTACAATGGAATGCTCATGATTTACACAACTCGGTAAACAAAGCTAAATTAATTTGGAAAACAATATAATTTGAATATATCCGTTTAGAAAACTAAAATAAACGCTAACCAGGAGGGATATTATACACGGTCAGTAATAATGATAATGATGATGATAATAATAATAGTAATAATAATAGTAATAATAATAATAATAATAATAATAATAATAATAATAATAATAATAATAATAATAATAATAATAATAATAATAATAATAATAATAATAATAATAATAATAATAATAATAATAATAATAATAATAATAATAATAATAATAATAATAATAATAATAATAATAATAATAATAATAATAATAATAATAATAATAATAATAATAATAATAATAATAATAATAATAATAATAATAATAATAATAATAATAATAATAATACAATAAATAAAAACAGTGTTAAAGAACCTTGAATACATCAAGAAGAAATGCGGTAGCGAAAAGCGTGTGAATGTAATACGTTGCATTTCTATTTAAATTATATAGAAAAGTGTATGAATTTGGAATAAAATATCTTCCGGCCTTGAAGGCCGTGGTTGACATGTAGGAATTTCTCCTGACGTTTCGCTCAAGTCAGGTTGAGCATCTTCAGAGGACCCAACTTATCCTAACTATCCTACACGTCGACCACGGCCTACAAGCCCGGAAGATACTGTATTCCAAATGGAAACCGGCCGTGAAAGCGTATGAATTGTTGTGGAAGAGTGAGTAGAAAAAGACGTGTGAACGTGTCCAGAAAAGAAAGGTGAGGAGGGAAATGTAAATGTAATACATTGCATTTGTAGTTCAGTTACAGAAAACTGTCTGAATTGTTTATTAAAGACCGAATAGACAACCATAGGTGAATGTGTTACATAAATAAAAAAATGTTGTGTTGCACTCACATGACTTTCTCTACTCTTGTGCCAACCATTCTTACAAACTCTTGTTACTCTATGTTCTTCATGTTATTGCAGACAAACATTTGCATAAATTATCTTACTGCTTATTTCCTAGTAGGTGCAAGGAGAATTAAATCTTTTAAAGCTTTGAGATTCCGTTCTCTTTACACGGCTAAGGTATAAAAAAATGAGTAACGATCTTCCATTTGATGAAAGTTTGAAAAACTGGCACAAATAACAAGGAATATTTTCCAAATGGTTCACTCCACAAAAAATTCATTTGGACATAGTGTGTTTTAACGATATCTACACATGTTTTACAGTAAGATTTGGTCTATCTCTTACGGTTTACAAGTTATTCAAAAGTCATCCAGAAAAAACAGGACTACATAGGCGATACCCAGAAAATTCAAAGTATACATTTCATTTGTCATAAAAATATCTCAAACATATGACACTTTAATCAAAATCGTTAGAGGCAGTTTCAAGAAAATCAACATTTTCCATGTAAAGGCCAGTTTAGGGTGGGACTATTTTCCTCAAAATCTTCGTGTCGCATCCTTGAAAGACATTAAACTTAAATACCAAGTTTGGTTTTTAACCTACGTTTGGTTGAGTTTATTGCTAAAGAAATAAACAGATAAGATTGTCGCTCCACCAACAGTCGAGTAACGTGCAATATTAGATGTGTCAGTCAGACATTTGCATAGGTGCGTTCGAAAACTAGAATGCTTAAATAAACC